>JAJLRB010005427.1:1955969-1982897 GCA_020976825.1 Odocoileus hemionus | reverse complement strand
GGGCCTTTCCCCTGGGCCTAGGCCTCAGCTGAGGCCTACTGGGTGGGAAGGTGCTGGCAGGGGCTGTCTCCACACTGCAACGTCCCAGGAGGCAGAGCCTTCTGGCAGAGGGAAGAGGGGAGCAACGGGGTGGATGCCCAAGCCGTCTTTGCCCCAGCTGCCTCAGGGGAGCAGGGAGAGCAAGAGGCCCACTGTGATCCTAGGTCGGCTCTGCCTCTTTCCCACCCAGGCGGAGCTGCTGGGGCTGCCAGGGAGCTGCCTGACAGACTCTGGCTCAGCCGAGCTCTCTGAAGGGGCAGGGGGCAGGAACAGACGTGTGCATGGAGTTGGGCCTTGGCCTGGGAGTGTGGACCCCCGAGCTGGTCCCCAGGCTCGGGGCCATGGGCCCGGAGAGAGGACCACCCCAAAGCACTTTTCTCCCGGGTTTCAGAGCAGTGTGCGCGATTTGCGGGAACAGCCGGCCAGAGTGCTTCCAAAAGGGCCTTTGGAGGCAGGCGGGGAGGTGTGCCAGAGGGAGAGGGCCGGTTCTGCTGGGAGGCCCCACAGGCCAGAGGCACAACCCAGCGAGGCCCCTGCCCTTGGCCAGCCTTGCCCAGGCCTTCCTGGCGTCCAGGGCTACTGCCCCACGAAGGGGCAGGCTGCAGGGAGTGTGTCCAGACATGCACGGGCACCTAGCCCAACTCAGCCCCGCTAGGGCCTTTCCCCTGGGCCTAGGCCTCAGCTGAGGCCTACTGGGTGGGAAGGTGCTGGCAGGGGCTGTCTCCACACTGCAACGTCCCAGGAGGCAGAGCCTTCTGGCAGAGGGAAGAGGGGAGCAACGGGGTGGATGCCCAAGCCGTCTTTGCCCCAGCTGCCTCAGGGGGGAGCAGGGAGAGCAAGAGGCCCACTGTGATCCTAGGTCGGCTCTGCCTCTTCCCACCCAGGCGGAGCTGCTGGGGCTGCCAGGGAGCTGCCTGACAGACTCTGGCTCAGCCGAGCTCTCTGAAGGGGCAGGGGGCAGGAACAGACGTGTGCATGGAGTTGGGCCTTGGCCTGGGAGTGTGGACCCCCGAGCTGGTCCCCAGGCTCGGGGCCATGGGCCCGGAGAGAGGACCACCCCAAAGCACTTTTCTCCCGGGTTTCAGAGCAGTGTGCGCGATTTGCGGGAACAGCCGGCCAGAGTGCTTCCAAAAGGGCCTTTGGAGGCAGGCGGGGAGGTGTGCCAGAGGGAGAGGGCCGGTTCTGCTGGGAGGCCCCACAGGCCAGAGGCACAACCCAGCGAGGCCCCTGCCCTTGGCCAGCCTTGCCCAGGCCTTCCTGGCGTCCAGGGCTACTGCCCCACGAAGGGGCAGGCTGCAGGGAGTGTGTCCAGACATGCACGGGCACCTACCCCAACTCAGCCCCGCTAGGGCCTCTCCCCTGGGCCTAGGCCTCAGCTGAGGCCTACTGGGTGGGAAGGTGCTGGCAGGGGCTGTCTCCACACTGCAACGTCCCAGGAGGCAGAGCCTTCTGGCAGAGGGAAGAGGGGAGCAACGGGGTGGATGCCCAAGCCGTCTTTGCCCCAGCTGCCCTCAGGGGAGCAGGGAGAGCAAGAGGCCCACTGTGATCCTAGGTCGGCTCTGCCTCTTCCCACCCAGGCGGAGCTGCTGGGGCTGCCAGGGAGCTGCCTGACAGACTCTGGCTCAGCCGAGCTCTCTGAAGGGGCAGGGGGCAGGAACAGACGTGTGCATGGAGTTGGGCCTTGGCCTGGGAGTGTGGACCCCCGAGCTGGTCCCCAGGCTCGGGGCCATGGGCCCGGAGAGAGGACCACCCCAAAGCACTTTTCTCCCGGGTTTCAGAGCAGTGTGCGCGATTTGCGGGAACAGCCGGCCAGAGTGCTTCCAAAAGGGCCTTTGGAGGCAGGCGGGGAGGTCTGCCAGAGGGAGAGGGCCGGTTCTGCTGGGAGGCCCCACAGGCCAGAGGCACAACCCAGCGAGGCCCCTGCCCTTGGCCAGCCTTGCCCAGGCCTTCCTGGCGTCCAGGGCTACTGCCCCACGAAGGGGCAGGCTGCAGGGAGTGTGTCCAGACATGCACGGGCACCTAGCCCAACTCAGCCCCGCTAGGGCCTCTCCCCTGGGCCTAGGCCTCAGCTGAGGCCTACTGGGTGGGAAGGTGCTGGCAGGGGCTGTCTCCACACTGCAACGTCCCAGGAGGCAGAGCCTTCTGGCAGAGGGAAGAGGGGAGCAACGGGGTGGATGCCCAAGCCGTCTTTGCCCCAGCTGCCTCAGGGGAGCAGGGAGAGCAAGAGGCCCACTGTGATCCTAGGTCGGCTCTGCCTCTTCCCACCCAGGCGGAGCTGCTGGGGCTGCCAGGGAGCTGCCTGACAGACTCTGGCTCAGCCGAGCTCTCTGAAGGGGCAGGGGGCAGGAACAGACGTGTGCATGGAGTTGGGCCTTGGCCTGGGAGTGTGGACCCCCGAGCTGGTCCCCAGGCTCGGGGCCATGGGCCCGGAGAGAGGACCACCCCAAAGCACTTTTCTCCCGGGTTTCAGAGCAGTGTGCGCGATTTGCGGAACAGCCGGCCAGAGTGCTTCCAAAAGGGCCTTTGGAGGCAGGCGGGGAGGTCTGCCAGAGGGGAGAGGGCCGGTTCTGCTGGGAGGCCCCACAGGCCAGAGGCACAACCCAGCGAGGCCCCTGCCCTTGGCCAGCCTTGCCCAGGCCTTCCTGGCGTCCAGGGCTACTGCCCCACGAAGGGGCAGGCTGCAGGGAGTGTGTCCAGACATGCACGGGCACCTACCCCAACTCAGCCCCGCTAGGGCCTTTCCCCTGGGCCTAGGCCTCAGCTGAGGCCTACTGGGTGGGAAGGTGCTGGCAGGGGCTGTCTCCACACTGCAACGTCCCAGGAGGCAGAGCCTTCTGGCAGAGGGAAGAGGGGAGCAACGGGGTGGATGCCCAAGCCGTCTTTGCCCCAGCTGCCTCAGGGGAGCAGGGAGAGCAAGAGGCCCACTGTGATCCTAGGTCGGCTCTGCCTCTTCCCACCCAGGCGGAGCTGCTGGGGCTGCCAGGGAGCTGCCTGACAGACTCTGGCTCAGCCGAGCTCTCTGAAGGGGCAGGGGGCAGGAACAGACGTGTGCATGGAGTTGGGCCTTGGCCTGGGAGTGTGGACCCCCGAGCTGGTCCCCAGGCTCGGGGCCATGGGCCCGGAGAGAGGACCACCCCAAAGCACTTTTCTCCCGGGTTTCAGAGCAGTGTGCGCGATTTGCGGGAACAGCCGGCCAGAGTGCTTCCAAAAGGGCCTTTGGAGGCAGGCGGGGAGGTCTGCCAGAGGGAGAGGGCCGGTTCTGCTGGGAGGCCCCACAGGCCAGAGGCACAACCCAGCGAGGCCCCTGCCCTTGGCCAGCCTTGCCCAGGCCTTCCTGGCGTCCAGGGCTACTGCCCCACGAAGGGGCAGGCTGCAGGGAGTGTGTCCAGACATGCACGGGCACCTAGCCCAACTCAGCCCCGCTAGGGCCTCTCCCCTGGGCCTAGGCCTCAGCTGAGGCCTACTGGGTGGGAAGGTGCTGGCAGGGGCTGTCTCCACACTGCAACGTCCCAGGAGGCAGAGCCTTCTGGCAGAGGGAAGAGGGGAGCAACGGGGTGGATGCCCAAGCCGTCTTTGCCCCAGCTGCCTCAGGGGAGCAGGGAGAGCAAGAGGCCCACTGTGATCCTAGGTCGGCTCTGCCTCTTCCCACCCAGGCGGAGCTGCTGGGGCTGCCAGGGAGCTGCCTGACAGACTCTGGCTCAGCCGAGCTCTCTGAAGGGGCAGGGGGCAGGAACAGACGTGTGCATGGAGTTGGGCCTTGGCCTGGGAGTGTGGACCCCCGAGCTGGTCCCCAGGCTCGGGGCCATGGGCCCGGAGAGAGGACCACCCCAAAGCACTTTTCTCCCGGGTTTCAGAGCAGTGTGCGCGATTTGCGGGAACAGCCGGCCAGAGTGCTTCCAAAAGGGCCTTTGGAGGCAGGCGGGGAGGTCTGCCAGAGGGAGAGGGCCGGTTCTGCTGGGAGGCCCCACAGGCCAGAGGCACAACCCCCAGCGAGGCCCCTGCCCTTGGCCAGCCTTGCCCAGGCCTTCCTGGCGTCCAGGGCTACTGCCCCACGAAGGGGCAGGCTGCAGGGAGTGTGTCCAGACATGCACGGGCACCTACCCCAACTCAGCCCCGCTAGGGCCTCTCCCCTGGGCCTAGGCCTCAGCTGAGGCCTACTGGGTGGGAAGGTGCTGGCAGGGGCTGTCTCCACACTGCAACGTCCCAGGAGGCAGAGCCTTCTGGCAGAGGGAAGAGGGGAGCAACGGGGTGGATGCCCAAGCCGTCTTTGCCCCAGCTGCCTCAGGGGAGCAGGGAGAGCAAGAGGCCCACTGTGATCCTAGGTCGGCTCTGCCTCTTCCCACCCAGGCGGAGCTGCTGGGGCTGCCAGGGAGCTGCCTGACAGACTCTGGCTCAGCCGAGCTCTCTGAAGGGGCAGGGGGCAGGAAGGAACAGACGTGTGCATGGAGTTGGGCCTTGGCCTGGGAGTGTGGACCCCCGAGCTGGTCCCCAGGCTCGGGGCCATGGGCCCGGAGAGAGGACCACCCCAAAGCACTTTTCTCCCGGGTTTCAGAGCAGTGTGCGCGATTTGCGGGAACAGCCGGCCAGAGTGCTTCCAAAAGGGCCTTTGGAGGCAGGCGGGGAGGTCTGCCAGAGGGAGAGGGCCGGTTCTGCTGGGAGGCCCCACAGGCCAGAGGCACAACCCAGCGAGGCCCCTGCCCTTGGCCAGCCTTGCCCAGGCCTTCCTGGCGTCCAGGGCTACTGCCCCACGAAGGGGCAGGCTGCAGGGAGTGTGTCCAGACATGCACGGGCACCTAGCCCAACTCAGCCCCGCTAGGGCCTCTCCCCTGGGCCTAGGCCTCAGCTGAGGCCTACTGGGTGGGAAGGTGCTGGCAGGGGCTGTCTCCACACTGCAACGTCCCAGGAGGCAGAGCCTTCTGGCAGAGGGAAGAGGGGAGCAACGGGGTGGATGCCCAAGCCGTCTTTGCCCCAGCTGCCTCAGGGGAGCAGGGGAGAGCAAGAGGCCCACTGTGATCCTAGGTCGGCTCTGCCTCTTCCCACCCAGGCGGAGCTGCTGGGGCTGCCAGGGAGCTGCCTGACAGACTCTGGCTCAGCCGAGCTCTCTGAAGGGGCAGGGGGCAGGAACAGACGTGTGCATGGAGTTGGGCCTTGGCCTGGGAGTGTGGACCCCCGAGCTGGTCCCCAGGCTCGGGGCCATGGGCCCGGAGAGAGGACCACCCCAAAGCACTTTTCTCCCGGGTTTCAGAGCAGTGTGCGCGATTTGCGGGAACAGCCGGCCAGAGTGCTTCCAAAAGGGCCTTTGGAGGCAGGCGGGGAGGTCTGCCAGAGGGAGAGGGCCGGTTCTGCTGGGAGGCCCCACAGGCCAGAGGCACAACCCAGCGAGGCCCCTGCCCTTGGCCAGCCTTGCCCAGGCCTTCCTGGCGTCCAGGGCTACTGCCCCACGAAGGGGCAGGCTGCAGGGAGTGTGTCCAGACATGCACGGGCCTAGCCCAACTCAGCCCCGCTAGGGCCTCTCCCCTGGGCCTAGGCCTCAGCTGAGGCCTACTGGGTGGGAAGGTGCTGGCAGGGGCTGTCTCCACACTGCAACGTCCCAGGAGGCAGAGCCTTCTGGCAGAGGGAAGAGGGGAGCAACGGGGTGGATGCCCAAGCCGTCTTTGCCCCAGCTGCCTCAGGGGAGCAGGGAGAGCAAGAGGCCCACTGTGATCCTAGGTCGGCTCTGCCTCTTCCCACCCAGGCGGAGCTGCTGGGGCTGCCAGGGAGCTGCCTGACAGACTCTGGCTCAGCCGAGCTCTCTGAAGGGGCAGGGGGCAGGAACAGACGTGTGCATGGAGTTGGGCCTTGGCCTGGGAGTGTGGACCCCCGAGCTGGTCCCCAGGCTCGGGGCCATGGGCCCGGAGAGAGGACCACCCCAAAGCACTTTTCTCCCGGGTTTCAGAGCAGTGTGCGCGATTTGCGGGAACAGCCGGCCAGAGTGCTTCCAAAAGGGCCTTTGGAGGCAGGCGGGGAGGTCTGCCAGAGGGAGAGGGCCGGTTCTGCTGGGAGGCCCCACAGGCCAGAGGCACAACCCAGCGAGGCCCCTGCCCTTGGCCAGCCTTGCCCAGGCCTTCCTGGCGTCCAGGGCTACTGCCCCACGAAGGGGCAGGCTGCAGGGAGTGTGTCCAGACATGCACGGGCACCTAGCCCAACTCAGCCCCGCTAGGGCCTCTCCCCTGGGCCTAGGCCTCAGCTGAGGCCTACTGGGTGGGAAGGTGCTGGCAGGGGCTGTCTCCACACTGCAACGTCCCAGGAGGCAGAGCCTTCTGGCAGAGGGAAGAGGGGAGCAACGGGGGGTGGATGCCCAAGCCGTCTTTGCCCCAGCTGCCTCAGGGGAGCAGGGAGAGCAAGAGGCCCACTGTGATCCTAGGTCGGCTCTGCCTCTTCCCACCCAGGCGGAGCTGCTGGGGCTGCCAGGGAGCTGCCTGACAGACTCTGGCTCAGCCGAGCTCTCTGAAGGGGCAGGGGGCAGGAACAGACGTGTGCATGGAGTTGGGCCTTGGCCTGGGAGTGTGGACCCCCGAGCTGGTCCCCAGGCTCGGGGCCATGGGCCCGGAGAGAGGACCACCCCAAAGCACTTTTCTCCCGGGTTTCAGAGCAGTGTGCGCGATTTGCGGGAACAGCCGGCCAGAGTGCTTCCAAAAGGGCCTTTGGAGGCAGGCGGGGAGGTCTGCCAGAGGGAGAGGGCCGGTTCTGCTGGGAGGCCCCACAGGCCAGAGGCACAACCCAGCGAGGCCCCTGCCCTTGGCCAGCCTTGCCCAGGCCTTCCTGGCGTCCAGGGCTACTGCCCCACGAAGGGGCAGGCTGCAGGGAGTGTGTCCAGACATGCACGGGCACCTAGCCCAACTCAGCCCCGCTAGGGCCTCTCCCCTGGGCCTAGGCCTCAGCTGAGGCCTACTGGGTGGGAAGGTGCTGGCAGGGGCTGTCTCCACACTGCAACGTCCCAGGAGGCAGAGCCTTCTGGCAGAGGGAAGAGGGGAGCAACGGGGTGGATGCCCAAGCCGTCTTTGCCCCAGCTGCCTCAGGGGAGCAGGGAGAGCAAGAGGCCCACTGTGATCCTAGGTCGGCTCTGCCTCTTCCCACCCAGGCGGAGCTGCTGGGGCTGCCAGGGAGCTGCCTGACAGACTCTGGCTCAGCCGAGCTCTCTGAAGGGGCAGGGGGCAGGAACAGACGTGTGCATGGAGTTGGGCCTTGGCCTGGGAGTGTGGACCCCCGAGCTGGTCCCCAGGCTCGGGGCCATGGGCCCGGAGAGAGGAC
The DNA here is from genome assembly GCA_020976825.1 of Odocoileus hemionus. Classification (NCBI taxonomy): domain Eukaryota; kingdom Metazoa; phylum Chordata; class Mammalia; order Artiodactyla; family Cervidae; genus Odocoileus; species Odocoileus hemionus. The sequence goes on along the minus strand of JAJLRB010005427.1, from coordinate 1,975,568 downwards.
CACCCCAAAGCACTTTTCTCCCGGGTTTCAGAGCAGTGTGCGCGATTTGCGGGAACAGCCGGCCAGAGTGCTTCCAAAAGGGCCTTTGGAGGCAGGCGGGGAGGTCTGCCAGAGGGAGAGGGCCGGTTCTGCTGGGAGGCCCCACAGGCCAGAGGCACAACCCAGCGAGGCCCCTGCCCTTGGCCAGCCTTGCCCAGGCCTTCCTGGCGTCCAGGGCTACTGCCCCACGAAGGGGCAGGCTGCAGGGAGTGTGTCCAGACATGCACGGGCACCTAGCCCAACTCAGCCCCGCTAGGGCCTCTCCCCTGGGCCTAGGCCTCAGCTGAGGCCTACTGGGTGGGAAGGTGCTGGCAGGGGCTGTCTCCACACTGCAACGTCCCAGGAGGGCAGAGCCTTCTGGCAGAGGGAAGAGGGGAGCAACGGGGTGGATGCCCAAGCCGTCTTTGCCCCAGCTGCCTCAGGGGAGCAGGGAGAGCAAGAGGCCCACTGTGATCCTAGGTCGGCTCTGCCTCTTCCCACCCAGGCGGAGCTGCTGGGGCTGCCAGGGAGCTGCCTGACAGACTCTGGCTCAGCCGAGCTCTCTGAAGGGGCAGGGGGCAGGAACAGACGTGTGCATGGAGTTGGGCCTTGGCCTGGGAGTGTGGACCCCCGAGCTGGTCCCCAGGCTCGGGGCCATGGGCCCGGAGAGAGGACCACCCCAAAGCACTTTTCTCCCGGGTTTCAGAGCAGTGTGCGCGATTTGCGGGAACAGCCGGCCAGAGTGCTTCCAAAAGGGCCTTTGGAGGCAGGCGGGGAGGTCTGCCAGAGGGAGAGGGCCGGTTCTGCTGGGAGGCCCCACAGGCCAGAGGCACAACCCAGCGAGGCCCCTGCCCTTGGCCAGCCTTGCCCAGGCCTTCCTGGCGTCCAGGGCTACTGCCCCACGAAGGGGCAGGCTGCAGGGAGTGTGTCCAGACATGCACGGGCACCTAGCCCAACTCAGCCCCGCTAGGGCCTCTCCCCTGGGCCTAGGCCTCAGCTGAGGCCTACTGGGTGGGAAGGTGCTGGCAGGGGCTGTCTCCACACTGCAACGTCCCAGGAGGCAGAGCCTTCTGGCAGAGGGAAGAGGGGAGCAACGGGGTGGATGCCCAAGCCGTCTTTGCCCCAGCTGCCTCAGGGGAGCAGGGAGAGCAAGAGGCCCACTGTGATCCTAGGTCGGCTCTGCCTCTTCCCACCCAGGCGGAGCTGCTGGGGCTGCCAGGGAGCTGCCTGACAGACTCTGGCTCAGCCGAGCTCTCTGAAGGGGCAGGGGGCAGGAACAGACGTGTGCATGGAGTTGGGCCTTGGCCTGGGAGTGTGGACCCCCGAGCTGGTCCCCAGGCTCGGGGCCATGGGCCCGGAGAGAGGACCACCCCAAAGCACTTTTCTCCCGGGTTTCAGAGCAGTGTGCGCGATTTGCGGGAACAGCCGGCCAGAGTGCTTCCAAAAGGGCCTTTGGAGGCAGGCGGGGAGGTCTGCCAGAGGGAGAGGGCCGGTTCTGCTGGGAGGCCCCACAGGCCAGAGGCACAACCCAGCGAGGCCCCTGCCCTTGGCCAGCCTTGCCCAGGCCTTCCTGGCGTCCAGGGCTACTGCCCCACGAAGGGGCAGGCTGCAGGGAGTGTGTCCAGACATGCACGGGCACCTAGCCCAACTCAGCCCCGCTAGGGCCTCTCCCCTGGGCCTAGGCCTCAGCTGAGGCCTACTGGGTGGGAAGGTGCTGGCAGGGGCTGTCTCCACACTGCAACGTCCCAGGAGGCAGAGCCTTCTGGCAGAGGGAAGAGGGGAGCAACGGGGTGGATGCCCAAGCCGTCTTTGCCCCAGCTGCCTCAGGGGAGCAGGGAGAGCAAGAGGCCCACTGTGATCCTAGGTCGGCTCTGCCTCTTCCCACCCAGGCGGAGCTGCTGGGGCTGCCAGGGAGCTGCCTGACAGACTCTGGCTCAGCCGAGCTCTCTGAAGGGGCAGGGGGCAGGAACAGACGTGTGCATGGAGTTGGGCCTTGGCCTGGGAGTGTGGACCCCCGAGCTGGTCCCCAGGCTCGGGGCCATGGGCCCGGAGAGAGGACCACCCCAAAGCACTTTTCTCCCGGGTTTCAGAGCAGTGTGCGCGATTTGCGGGAACAGCCGGCCAGAGTGCTTCCAAAAGGGCCTTTGGAGGCAGGGGGGAGGTCTGCCAGAGGGAGAGGGCCGGTTCTGCTGGGAGGCCCCACAGGCCAGAGGCACAACCCAGCGAGGCCCCTGCCCTTGGCCAGCCTTGCCCAGGCCTTCCTGGCGTCCAGGGCTACTGCCCCACGAAGGGGCAGGCTGCAGGGAGTGTGTCCAGACATGCACGGGCACCTAGCCCAACTCAGCCCCGCTAGGGCCTCTCCCCTGGGCCTAGGCCTCAGCTGAGGCCTACTGGGTGGGAAGGTGCTGGCAGGGGCTGTCTCCACACTGCAACGTCCCAGGAGGCAGAGCCTTCTGGCAGAGGGAAGAGGGGAGCAACGGGGTGGATGCCCAAGCCGTCTTTGCCCCAGCTGCCTCAGGGGAGCAGGGAGAGCAAGAGGCCCACTGTGATCCTAGGTCGGCTCTGCCTCTTCCCACCCAGGCGGAGCTGCTGGGGCTGCCAGGGAGCTGCCTGACAGACTCTGGCTCAGCCGAGCTCTCTGAAGGGGCAGGGGGCAGGAACAGACGTGTGCATGGAGTTGGGCCTTGGCCTGGGAGTGTGGACCCCCGAGCTGGTCCCCAGGCTCGGGGCCATGGGCCCGGAGAGAGGACCACCCCAAAGCACTTTTCTCCCGGGTTTCAGAGCAGTGTGCGCGATTTGCGGGAACAGCCGGCCAGAGTGCTTCCAAAAGGGCCTTTGGAGGCAGGCGGGGAGGTCTGCCAGAGGGAGAGGGCCGGTTCTGCTGGGAGGCCCCACAGGCCAGAGGCACAACCCAGCGAGGCCCCTGCCCTTGGCCAGCCTTGCCCAGGCCTTCCTGGCGTCCAGGGCTACTGCCCCACGAAGGGGCAGGCTGCAGGGAGTGTGTCCAGACATGCACGGGCACCTAGCCCAACTCAGCCCCGCTAGGGCCTCTCCCCTGGGCCTAGGCCTCAGCTGAGGCCTACTGGGTGGGAAGGTGCTGGCAGGGGCTGTCTCCACACTGCAACGTCCCAGGAGGCAGAGCCTTCTGGCAGAGGGAAGAGGGGAGAGCAACGGGGTGGATGCCCAAGCCGTCTTTGCCCCAGCTGCCTCAGGGGAGCAGGGAGAGCAAGAGGCCCACTGTGATCCTAGGTCGGCTCTGCCTCTTCCCACCCAGGCGGAGCTGCTGGGGCTGCCAGGGAGCTGCCTGACAGACTCTGGCTCAGCCGAGCTCTCTGAAGGGGCAGGGGGCAGGAACAGACGTGTGCATGGAGTTGGGCCTTGGCCTGGGAGTGTGGACCCCCGAGCTGGTCCCCAGGCTCGGGGCCATGGGCCCGGAGAGAGGACCACCCCAAAGCACTTTTCTCCCGGGTTTCAGAGCAGTGTGCGCGATTTGCGGGAACAGCCGGCCAGAGTGCTTCCAAAAGGGCCTTTGGAGGCAGGCGGGGAGGTCTGCCAGAGGGAGAGGGCCGGTTCTGCTGGGAGGCCCCACAGGCCAGAGGCACAACCCAGCGAGGCCCCTGCCCTTGGCCAGCCTTGCCCAGGCCTTCCTGGCGTCCAGGGCTACTGCCCCACGAAGGGGCAGGCTGCAGGGAGTGTGTCCAGACATGCACGGGCACCTAGCCCAACTCAGCCCCGCTAGGGCCTCTCCCCTGGGCCTAGGCCTCAGCTGAGGCCTACTGGGTGGGAAGGTGCTGGCAGGGGCTGTCTCCACACTGCAACGTCCCAGGAGGCAGAGCCTTCTGGCAGAGGGAAGAGGGGAGCAACGGGGTGGATGCCCAAGCCGTCTTTGCCCCAGCTGCCTCAGGGGAGCAGGGAGAGCAAGAGGCCCACTGTGATCCTAGGTCGGCTCTGCCTCTTCCCACCCAGGCGGAGCTGCTGGGGCTGCCAGGGAGCTGCCTGACAGACTCTGGCTCAGCCGAGCTCTCTGAAGGGGCAGGGGGCAGGAACAGACGTGTGCATGGAGTTGGGCCTTGGCCTGGGAGTGTGGACCCCCGAGCTGGTCCCCAGGCTCGGGGCCATGGGCCCGGAGAGAGGACCACCCCAAAGCACTTTTCCCCGGGTTTCAGAGCAGTGTGCGCGATTTGCGGGAACAGCCGGCCAGAGTGCTTCCAAAAGGGCCTTTGGAGGCAGGCGGGGAGGTCTGCCAGAGGGAGAGGGCCGGTTCTGCTGGGAGGCCCCACAGGCCAGAGGCACAACCCAGCGAGGCCCCTGCCCTTGGCCAGCCTTGCCCAGGCCTTCCTGGCGTCCAGGGCTACTGCCCCACGAAGGGGCAGGCTGCAGGGAGTGTGTCCAGACATGCACGGGCACCTAGCCCAACTCAGCCCCGCTAGGGCCTCTCCCCTGGGCCTAGGCCTCAGCTGAGGCCTACTGGGTGGGAAGGTGCTGGCAGGGGCTGTCTCCACACTGCAACGTCCCAGGAGGCAGAGCCTTCTGGCAGAGGGAAGAGGGGAGCAACGGGGTGGATGCCCAAGCCGTCTTTGCCCCAGCTGCCTCAGGGGAGCAGGGAGAGCAAGAGGCCCACTGTGATCCTAGGTCGGCTCTGCCTCTTCCCACCCAGGCGGAGCTGCTGGGGCTGCCAGGGAGCTGCCTGACAGACTCTGGCTCAGCCGAGCTCTCTGAAGGGGCAGGGGGCAGGAACAGACGTGTGCATGGAGTTGGGCCTTGGCCTGGGAGTGTGGACCCCCGAGCTGGTCCCCAGGCTCGGGGCCATGGGCCCGGAGAGAGGACCACCCCAAAGCACTTTTTCTCCCGGGTTTCAGAGCAGTGTGCGCGATTTGCGGGAACAGCCGGCCAGAGTGCTTCCAAAAGGGCCTTTGGAGGCAGGCGGGGAGGTCTGCCAGAGGGAGAGGGCCGGTTCTGCTGGGAGGCCCCACAGGCCAGAGGCACAACCCAGCGAGGCCCCTGCCCTTGGCCAGCCTTGCCCAGGCCTTCCTGGCGTCCAGGGCTACTGCCCCACGAAGGGGCAGGCTGCAGGGAGTGTGTCCAGACATGCACGGGCACCTAGCCCAACTCAGCCCCGCTAGGGCCTCTCCCCTGGGCCTAGGCCTCAGCTGAGGCCTACTGGGTGGGAAGGTGCTGGCAGGGGCTGTCTCCACACTGCAACGTCCCAGGAGGCAGAGCCTTCTGGCAGAGGGAAGAGGGGAGCAACGGGGTGGATGCCCAAGCCGTCTTTGCCCCAGCTGCCTCAGGGGAGCAGGGAGAGCAAGAGGCCCACTGTGATCCTAGGTCGGCTCTGCCTCTTCCCACCCAGGCGGAGCTGCTGGGGCTGCCAGGGAGCTGCCTGACAGACTCTGGCTCAGCCGAGCTCTCTGAAGGGGCAGGGGGCAGGAACAGACGTGTGCATGGAGTTGGGCCTTGGCCTGGGAGTGTGGACCCCCGAGCTGGTCCCCAGGCTCGGGGCCATGGGCCCGGAGAGAGGACCACCCCAAAGCACTTTTCTCCCGGGTTTCAGAGCAGTGTGCGCGATTTGCGGGAACAGCCGGCCAGAGTGCTTCCAAAAGGGCCTTTGGAGGCAGGCGGGGAGGTCTGCCAGAGGGAGAGGGCCGGTTCTGCTGGGAGGCCCCACAGGCCAGAGGCACAACCCAGCGAGGCCCCTGCCCTTGGCCAGCCTTGCCCAGGCCTTCCTGGCGTCCAGGGCTACTGCCCCACGAAGGGGCAGGCTGCAGGGAGTGTGTCCAGACATGCACGGGCACCTACCCCAACTCAGCCCCGCTAGGGCCTCTCCCCTGGGCCTAGGCCTCAGCTGAGGCCTACTGGGTGGGAAGGTGCTGGCAGGGGCTGTCTCCACACTGCAACGTCCCAGGAGGCAGAGCCTTCTGGCAGAGGGAAGAGGGGAGCAACGGGGTGGATGCCCAAGCCGTCTTTGCCCCAGCTGCCTCAGGGGAGCAGGGAGAGCAAGAGGCCCACTGTGATCCTAGGTCGGCTCTGCCTCTTCCCACCCAGGCGGAGCTGCTGGGGCTGCCAGGGAGCTGCCTGACAGACTCTGGCTCAGCCGAGCTCTCTGAAGGGGCAGGGGGCAGGAACAGACGTGTGCATGGAGTTGGGCCTTGGCCTGGGAGTGTGGACCCCCGAGCTGGTCCCCAGGCTCGGGGCCATGGGCCCGGAGAGAGGACCACCCCAAAGCACTTTTCTCCCGGGTTTCAGAGCAGTGTGCGCGATTTGCGGGAACAGCCGGCCAGAGTGCTTCCAAAAGGGCCTTTGGAGGCAGGCGGGGAGGTCTGCCAGAGGGAGAGGGCCGGTTCTGCTGGGAGGCCCCACAGGCCAGAGGCACAACCCAGCGAGGCCCCTGCCCTTGGCCAGCCTTGCCCAGGCCTTCCTGGCGTCCAGGGCTACTGCCCCACGAAGGGGCAGGCTGCAGGGAGTGTGTCCAGACATGCACGGGCACCTAGCCCAACTCAGCCCCGCTAGGGCCTCTCCCCTGGGCCTAGGCCTCAGCTGAGGCCTACTGGGTGGGAAGGTGCTGGCAGGGGCTGTCTCCACACTGCAACGTCCCAGGAGGCAGAGCCTTCTGGCAGAGGGAAGAGGGGAGCAACGGGGTGGATGCCCAAGCCGTCTTTGCCCCAGCTGCCTCAGGGGAGCAGGGGAGAGCAAGAGGCCCACTGTGATCCTAGGTCGGCTCTGCCTCTTCCCACCCAGGCGGAGCTGCTGGGGCTGCCAGGGAGCTGCCTGACAGACTCTGGCTCAGCCGAGCTCTCTGAAGGGGCAGGGGGCAGGAACAGACGTGTGCATGGAGTTGGGCCTTGGCCTGGGAGTGTGGACCCCCGAGCTGGTCCCCAGGCTCGGGGCCATGGGCCCGGAGAGAGGACCACCCCAAAGCACTTTTCTCCCGGGTTTCAGAGCAGTGTGCGCGATTTGCGGGAACAGCCGGCCAGAGTGCTTCCAAAAGGGCCTTTGGAGGCAGGCGGGGAGGTCTGCCAGAGGGAGAGGGCCGGTTCTGCTGGGAGGCCCCACAGGCCAGAGGCACAACCCAGCGAGGCCCCTGCCCTTGGCCAGCCTTGCCCAGGCCTTCCTGGCGTCCAGGGCTACTGCCCCACGAAGGGGCAGGCTGCAGGGAGTGTGTCCAGACATGCACGGGCACCTAGCCCAACTCAGCCCCGCTAGGGCCTCTCCCCTGGGCCTAGGCCTCAGCTGAGGCCTACTGGGTGGGAAGGTGCTGGCAGGGGCTGTCTCCACACTGCAACGTCCCAGGAGGCAGAGCCTTCTGGCAGAGGGAAGAGGGGAGCAACGGGGTGGATGCCCAAGCCGTCTTTGCCCCAGCTGCCTCAGGGGAGCAGGGAGAGCAAGAGGCCCACTGTGATCCTAGGTCGGCTCTGCCTCTTCCCACCCAGGCGGAGCTGCTGGGGCTGCCAGGGAGCTGCCTGACAGACTCTGGCTCAGCCGAGCTCTCTGAAGGGGCAGGGGGCAGGAACAGACGTGTGCATGGAGTTGGGCCTTGGCCTGGGAGTGTGGACCCCCGAGCTGGTCCCCAGGCTCGGGGCCATGGGCCCGGAGAGAGGACCACCCCAAAGCACTTTTCTCCCGGGTTTCAGAGCAGTGTGCGCGATTTGCGGGAACAGCCGGCCAGAGTGCTTCCAAAAGGGCCTTTGGAGGCAGGCGGGGAGGTCTGCCAGAGGGAGAGGGCCGGTTCTGCTGGGAGGCCCCACAGGCCAGAGGCACAACCCAGCGAGGCCCCTGCCCTTGGCCAGCCTTGCCCAGGCCTTCCTGGCGTCCAGGGCTACTGCCCCACGAGGGGGGCAGGCTGCAGGGAGTGTGTCCAGACATGCACGGGCACCTAGCCCAACTCAGCCCCGCTAGGGCCTCTCCCCTGGGCCTAGGCCTCAGCTGAGGCCTACTGGGTGGGAAGGTGCTGGCAGGGGCTGTCTCCACACTGCAACGTCCCAGGAGGCAGAGCCTTCTGGCAGAGGGAAGAGGGGAGCAACGGGGTGGATGCCCAAGCCGTCTTTGCCCCAGCTGCCTCAGGGGGAGCAGGGAGAGCAAGAGGCCCACTGTGATCCTAGGTCGGCTCTGCCTCTTCCCACCCAGGCGGAGCTGCTGGGGCTGCCAGGGAGCTGCCTGACAGACTCTGGCTCAGCCGAGCTCTCTGAAGGGGCAGGGGGCAGGAACAGACGTGTGCATGGAGTTGGGCCTTGGCCTGGGAGTGTGGACCCCCGAGCTGGTCCCCAGGCTCGGGGCCATGGGCCCGGAGAGAGGACCACCCCAAAGCACTTTTCTCCCGGGTTTCAGAGCAGTGTGTGCGCGATTTGCGGGAACAGCCGGCCAGAGTGCTTCCAAAAGGGCCTTTGGAGGCAGGCGGGGAGGTCTGCCAGAGGGAGAGGGCCGGTTCTGCTGGGAGGCCCCACAGGCCAGAGGCACAACCCAGCGAGGCCCCTGCCCTTGGCCAGCCTTGCCCAGGCCTTCCTGGCGTCCAGGGCTACTGCCCCACGAAGGGGCAGGCTGCAGGGAGTGTGTCCAGACATGCACGGGCACCTAGCCCAACTCAGCCCCGCTAGGGCCTCTCCCCTGGGCCTAGGCCTCAGCTGAGGCCTACTGGGTGGGAAGGTGCTGGCAGGGGCTGTCTCCACACTGCAACGTCCCAGGAGGCAGAGCCTTCTGGCAGAGGGAAGAGGGGAGCAACGGGGTGGATGCCCAAGCCGTCTTTGCCCCAGCTGCCTCAGGGGAGCAGGGAGAGCAAGAGGCCCACTGTGATCCTAGGTCGGCTCTGCCTCTTCCCACCCAGGCGGAGCTGCTGGGGCTGCCAGGGAGCTGCCTGACAGACTCTGGCTCAGCCGAGCTCTCTGAAGGGGCAGGGGGCAGGAACAGACGTGTGCATGGAGTTGGGCCTTGGCCTGGGAGTGTGGACCCCCGAGCTGGTCCCCAGGCTCGGGGCCATGGGCCCGGAGAGAGGACCACCCCAAAGCACTTTTCTCCCGGGTTTCAGAGCAGTGTGCGCGATTTGCGGGAACAGCCGGCCAGAGTGCTTCCAAAAGGGCCTTTGGAGGCAGGGGGGGAGGTCTGCCAGAGGGAGAGGGCCGGTTCTGCTGGGAGGCCCCACAGGCCAGAGGCACAACCCAGCGAGGCCCCTGCCCTTGGCCAGCCTTGCCCAGGCCTTCCTGGCGTCCAGGGCTACTGCCCCACGAAGGGGCAGGCTGCAGGGAGTGTGTCCAGACATGCACGGGCACCTAGCCCAACTCAGCCCCGCTAGGGCCTCTCCCCTGGGCCTAGGCCTCAGCTGAGGCCTACTGGGTGGGAAGGTGCTGGCAGGGGCTGTCTCCACACTGCAACGTCCCAGGAGGCAGAGCCTTCTGGCAGAGGGAAGAGGGGAGCAACGGGGTGGATGCCCAAGCCGTCTTTGCCCCAGCTGCCTCAGGGGAGCAGGGAGAGCAAGAGGCCCACTGTGATCCTAGGTCGGCTCTGCCTCTTCCCACCCAGGCGGAGCTGCTGGGGCTGCCAGGGAGCTGCCTGACAGACTCTGGCTCAGCCGAGCTCTCTGAAGGGGCAGGGGGGGGCAGGAACAGACGTGTGCATGGAGTTGGGCCTTGGCCTGGGAGTGTGGACCCCCGGGTCCCCAGGCTCGGGGCCATGGGCCCGGAGAGAGGACCACCCCAAAGCACTTTTCTCCCGGGTTTCAGAGCAGTGTGCGCGATTTGCGGGAACAGCCGGCCAGAGTGCTTCCAAAAGGGCCTTTGGAGGCAGGCGGGGAGGTCTGCCAGAGGGAGAGGGCCGGTTCTGCTGGGAGGCCCCACAGGCCAGAGGCACAACCCAGCGAGGCCCCTGCCCTTGGCCAGCCTTGCCCAGGCCTTCCTGGCGTCCAGGGCTACTGCCCCACGAAGGGGCAGGCTGCAGGGAGTGTGTCCAGACATGCACGGGCACCTAGCCCAACTCAGCCCCGCTAGGGCCTCTCCCCTGGGCCTAGGCCTCAGCTGAGGCCTACTGGGTGGGAAGGTGCTGGCAGGGGCTGTCTCCACACTGCAACGTCCCAGGAGGCAGAGCCTTCTGGCAGAGGGAAGAGGGGAGCAACGGGGTGGATGCCCAAGCCGTCTTTGCCCCAGCTGCCTCAGGGGAGCAGGGAGAGCAAGAGGCCCACTGTGATCCTAGGTCGGCTCTGCCTCTTCCCACCCAGGCGGAGCTGCTGGGGCTGCCAGGGAGCTGCCTGACAGACTCTGGCTCAGCCGAGCTCTCTGAAGGGGCAGGGGGCAGGAACAGACGTGTGCATGGAGTTGGGCCTTGGCCTGGGAGTGTGGACCCCCGAGCTGGTCCCCAGGCTCGGGGCCATGGGCCCGGAGAGAGGACCACCCCAAAGCACTTTTTTCCCGGGTTTCAGAGCAGTGTGCGCGATTTGCGGGAACAGCCGGCCAGAGTGCTTCCAAAAGGGCCTTTGGAGGCAGGCGGGGAGGTCTGCCAGAGGGAGAGGGCCGGTTCTGCTGGGAGGCCCCACAGGCCAGAGGCACAACCCAGCGAGGCCCCTGCCCTTGGCCAGCCTTGCCCAGGCCTTCCTGGCGTCCAGGGCTACTGCCCCACGAAGGGGCAGGCTGCAGGGAGTGTGTCCAGACATGCACGGGCACCTAGCCCAACTCAGCCCCGCTAGGGCCTCTCCCCTGGGCCTAGGCCTCAGCTGAGGCCTACTGGGTGGGAAGGTGCTGGCAGGGGCTGTCTCCACACTGCAACGTCCCAGGAGGCAGAGCCTTCTGGCAGAGGGAAGAGGGGAGCAACGGGGTGGATGCCCAAGCCGTCTTTGCCCCAGCTGCCTCAGGGGAGCAGGGAGAGCAAGAGGCCCACTGTGATCCTAGGTCGGCTCTGCCTCTTCCCACCCAGGCGGAGCTGCTGGGGCTGCCAGGGAGCTGCCTGACAGACTCTGGCTCAGCCGAGCTCTCTGAAGGGGCAGGGGGCAGGAACAGACGTGTGCATGGAGTTGGGCCTTGGCCTGGGAGTGTGGACCCCCGAGCTGGTCCCCAGGCTCGGGGCCATGGGCCCGGAGAGAGGACCACCCCAAAGCACTTTTCTCCCGGGTTTCAGAGCAGTGTGCGCGATTTGCGGGAACAGCCGGCCAGAGTGCTTCCAAAACGGCCTTTGGAGGCAGGCGGGGAGGTCTGCCAGAGGGAGAGGGCCGGTTCTGCTGGGAGGCCCCACAGGCCAGAGGCACAACCCAGCGAGGCCCCTGCCCTTGGCCAGCCTTGCCCAGGCCTTCCTGGCGTCCAGGGCTACTGCCCCACGAAGGGGCAGGCTGCAGGGAGTGTGTCCAGACATGCACGGGCACCTACCCCAACTCAGCCCCGCTAGGGCCTTTCCCCTGGGCCTAGGCCTCAGCTGAGGCCTACTGGGTGGGAAGGTGCTGGCAGGGGCTGTCTCCACACTGCAACGTCCCAGGAGGCAGAGCCTTCTGGCAGAGGGAAGAGGGGAGCAACGGGGTGGATGCCCAAGCCGTCTTTGCCCCAGCTGCCTCAGGGGAGCAGGGGAGAGCAAGAGGCCCACTGTGATCCTAGGTCGGCTCTGCCTCTTCCCACCCAGGCGGAGCTGCTGGGGCTGCCAGGGAGCTGCCTGACAGACTCTGGCTCAGCCGAGCTCTCTGAAGGGGCAGGGGGCAGGAACAGACGTGTGCATGGAGTTGGGCCTTGGCCTGGGAGTGTGGACCCCCGAGCTGGTCCCCAGGCTCGGGGCCATGGGCCCGGAGAGAGGACCACCCCAAAGCACTTTTCTCCCGGGTTTCAGAGCAGTGTGCGCGATTTGCGGGAACAGCCGGCCAGAGTGCTTCCAAAACGGCCTTTGGAGGCAGGCGGGGAGGTCTGCCAGAGGGAGAGGGCCGGTTCTGCTGGGAGGCCCCACAGGCCAGAGGCACAACCCAGCGAGGCCCCTGCCCTTGGCCAGCCTTGCCCAGGCCTTCCTGGCGTCCAGGGCTACTGCCCCACGAAGGGGCAGGCTGCAGGGAGTGTGTCCAGAGACATGCACGGGCAGCTACCCCAACTCAGCCCCGCTAGGGCCTTCCCCTGGGCCTAGGCCTCAGCTGAGGCCTACTGGGTGGGAAGGTGCTGGCAGGGGCTGTCTCCACACTGCAACGTCCCAGGAGGCAGAGCCTTCTGGCAGAGGGAAGAGGGGAGCAACGGGGTGGATGCCCAAGCCGTCTTTGCCCCAGCTGCCTCAGGGGAGCAGGGAGAGCAAGAGGCCCACTGTGATCCTAGGTCGGCTCTGCCTCTTCCCACCCAGGCGGAGCTGCTGGGGCTGCCAGGGAGCTGCCTGACAGACTCTGGCTCAGCCGAGCTCTCTGAAGGGGCAGGGGGGGCAGGAACAGACGTGTGCATGGAGTTGGGCCTTGGCCTGGGAGTGTGGACCCCCGAGCTGGTCCCCAGGCTCGGGGCCATGGGCCCGGAGAGAGGACCACCCCAAAGCACTTTTCTCCCGGGTTTCAGAGCAGTGTGCGCGATTTGCGGGAACAGCCGGCCAGAGTGCTTCCAAAACGGCCTTTGGAGGCAGGCGGGGAGGTGTGCCAGAGGGAGAGGGCCGGTTCTGCTGGGAGGCCCCACAGGCCAGAGGCACAACCCAGCGAGGCCCCTGCCCTTGGCCAGCCTTGCCCAGGCCTTCCTGGCGTCCAGGGCTACTGCCCCACGAAGGGGCAGGCTGCAGGGAGTGTGTCCAGACATGCACGGGCAGCTACCCCAACTCAGCCCCGCTAGGGCCTTTCCCCTGGGCCTAGGCCTCAGCTGAGGCCTACTGGGTGGGAAGGTGCTGGCAGGGGCTGTCTCCACACTGCAACGTCCCAGGAGGCAGAGCCTTCTGGCAGAGGGAAGAGGGGAGCAACGGGGTGGATGCCCAAGCCGTCTTTGCCCCAGCTGCCTCAGGGGAGCAGGGAGAGCAAGAGGCCCACTGTGATCCTAGGTCGGCTCTGCCTCTTCCCACCCAGGCGGAGCTGCTGGGGCTGCCAGGGAGCTGCCTGACAGACTCTGGCTCAGCCGAGCTCTCTGAAGGGGCAGGGGGCAGGAACAGACGTGTGCATGGAGTTGGGCCTTGGCCTGGGAGTGTGGACCCCCGAGCTGGTCCCCAGGCTCGGGGCCATGGGCCCGGAGAGAGGACCACCCCAAAGCACTTTTTCTCCCGGGTTTCAGAGCAGTGTGCGCGATTTGCGGGAACAGCCGGCCAGAGTGCTTCCAAAACGGCCTTTGGAGGCAGGCGGGGAGGTGTGCCAGAGGGAGAGGGCCGGGTTCTGCTGGGAGGCCCCACAGGCCAGAGGCACAACCCAGCGAGGCCCCTGCCCTTGGCCAGCCTTGCCCAGGCCTTCCTGGCGTCCAGGGCTACTGCCCCACGAAGGGGCAGGCTGCAGGGAGTGTGTCCAGACATGCACGGGCAGCTACCCCAACTCAGCCCCGCTAGGGCCTTTCCCCTGGGCCTAGGCCTCAGCTGAGGCCTACTGGGTGGGAAGGTGCTGGCAGGGGCTGTCTCCACACTGCAACGTCCCAGGAGGCAGAGCCTTCTGGCAGAGGGAAGAGGGGAGCAACGGGGTGGATGCCCAAGCCGTCTTTGCCCCAGCTGCCTCAGGGGAGCAGGGAGAGCAAGAGGCCCACTGTGATCCTAGGTCGGCTCTGCCTCTTCCCACCCAGGCGGAGCTGCTGGGGCTGCCAGGGAGCTGCCTGACAGACTCTGGCTCAGCCGAGCTCTCTGAAGGGGCAGGGGGCAGGAACAGACGTGTGCATGGAGTTGGGCCTTGGCCTGGGAGTGTGGACCCCCGAGCTGGTCCCCAGGCTCGGGGCCATGGGCCCGGAGAGAGGACCACCCCAAAGCACTTTTTTCTCCCGGGTTTCAGAGCAGTGTGCGCGATTTGCGGGAACAGCCGGCCAGAGTGCTTCCAAAACGGCCTTTGGAGGCAGGCGGGGAGGTGTGCCAGAGGGAGAGGGCCGGTTCTGCTGGGAGGCCCCACAGGCCAGAGGCACAACCCAGCGAGGCCCCTGCCCTTGGCCAGCCTTGCCCAGGCCTTCCTGGCGTCCAGGGCTACTGCCCCACGAAGGGGCAGGCTGCAGGGAGTGTGTCCAGACATGCACGGGCAGCTACCCCAACTCAGCCCCGCTAGGGCCTTCCCCCCTGGGCCTAGGCCTCAGCTGAGGCCTACTGGGTGGGAAGGTGCTGGCAGGGGCTGTCTCCACACTGCAACGTCCCAGGAGGCAGAGCCTTCTGGCAGAGGGAAGAGGGGAGCAACGGGGTGGATGCCCAAGCCGTCTTTGCCCCAGCTGCCTCAGGGGAGCAGGGAGAGCAAGAGGCCCACTGTGATCCTAGGTCGGCTCTGCCTCTTCCCACCCAGGCGGAGCTGCTGGGGCTGCCAGGGAGCTGCCTGACAGACTCTGGCTCAGCCGAGCTCTCTGAAGGGGCAGGGGGCAGGAACAGACGTGTGCATGGAGTTGGGCCTTGGCCTGGGAGTGTGGACCCCCGAGCTGGTCCCCAGGCTCGGGGCCATGGGCCCGGAGAGAGGACCACCCCAAAGCACTTTTCTCCCGGGTTTCAGAGCAGTGTGCGCGATTTGCGGGAACAGCCGGCCAGAGTGCTTCCAAAACGGCCTTTGGAGGCAGGCGGGGAGGTGTGCCAGAGGGAGAGGGCCGGTTCTGCTGGGAGGCCCCACAGGCCAGAGGCACAACCCAGCGAGGCCCCTGCCCTTGGCCAGCCTTGCCCAGGCCTTCCTGGCGTCCAGGGCTACTGCCCCACGAAGGGGCAGGCTGCAGGGAGTGTGTCCAGACATGCACGGGCAGCTACCCCAACTCAGCCCCGCTAGGGCCTTTCCCCTGGGCCTAGGCCTCAGCTGAGGCCTACTGGGTGGGAAGGTGCTGGCAGGGGCTGTCTCCACACTGCAACGTCCCAGGAGGCAGAGCCTTCTGGCAGAGGGAAGAGGGGAGCAACGGGGTGGATGCCCAAGCCGTCTTTGCCCCAGCTGCCTCAGGGGAGCAGGGAGAGCAAGAGGCCCACTGTGATCCTAGGTCGGCTCTGCCTCTTCCCACCCAGGCGGAGCTGCTGGGGCTGCCAGGGAGCTGCCTGACAGACTCTGGCTCAGCCGAGCTCTCTGAAGGGGCAGGGGGCAGGAACAGACGTGTGCATGGAGTGGGGCCTTGGCCTGGGAGTGTGGACCCCCGAGCTGGTCCCCAGGCTCGGGGCCATGGGCCCGGAGAGAGGACCACCCCAAAGCACTTTTCTCCCGGGTTTCAGAGCAGTGTGCGCGATTTGCGGGAACAGCCGGCCAGAGTGCTTCCAAAACGGCCTTTGGAGGCAGGCGGGGAGGTGTGCCAGAGGGAGAGGGCCGGTTCTGCTGGGAGGCCCCACAGGCCAGAGGCACAACCCAGCGAGGCCCCTGCCCTTGGCCAGCCTTGCCCAGGCCTTCCTGGCGTCCAGGGCTACTGCCCCACGAAGGGGCAGGCTGCAGGGAGTGTGTCCAGACATGCACGGGCAGCTACCCCAACTCAGCCCCGCTAGGGCCTTTCCCCTGGGCCTAGGCCTCAGCTGAGGCCTACTGGGTGGGAAGGTGCTGGCAGGGGCTGTCTCCACACTGCAACGTCCCAGGAGGCAGAGCCTTCTGGCAGAGGGAAGAGGGAGCAACGGGGTGGATGCCCAAGCCGTCTTTGCCCCAGCTGCCTCAGGGGAGCAGGGAGAGCAAGAGGCCCACTGTGATCCTAGGTCGGCTCTGCCTCTTCCCACCCAGGCGGAGCTGCTGGGGCTGCCAGGGAGCTGCCTGACAGACTCTGGCTCAGCCGAGCTCTCTGAAGGGGCAGGGGGCAGGAACAGACGTGTGCATGGAGTTGGGCCTTGGCCTGGGAGTGTGGACCCCCGAGCTGGTCCCCAGGCTCGGGGCCATGGGCCCGGAGAGAGGACCACCCCAAAGCACTTTTTCTCCGGGTTTTTCAGAGCAGTGTGCGCGATTTGCGGGAACAGCCGGCCAGAGTGCTTCCAAAACGGCCTTTGGAGGCAGGGGGGGAGGTGTGCCAGAGGGAGAGGGCCGGTTCTGCTGGGAGGCCCCACAGGCCAGAGGCACAACCCAGCGAGGCCCCTGCCCTTGGCCAGCCTTGCCCAGGCCTTCCTGGCGTCCAGGGCTACTGCCCCACGAAGGGGCAGGCTGCAGGGAGTGTGTCCAGACATGCACGGGCAGCTACCCCAACTCAGCCCCGCTAGGGCCTTTCCCCTGGGCCTAGGCCTCAGCTGAGGCCTACTGGGTGGGAAGGTGCTGGCAGGGGCTGTCTCCACACTGCAACGTCCCAGGAGGCAGAGCCTTCTGGCAGAGGGAAGAGGGGAGCAACGGGGTGGATGCCCAAGCCGTCTTTGCCCCAGCTGCCTCAGGGGAGCAGGGAGAGCAAGAGGCCCACTGTGATCCTAGGTCGGCTCTGCCTCTTCCCACCCAGGCGGAGCTGCTGGGGCTGCCAGGGAGCTGCCTGACAGACTCTGGCTCAGCCGAGCTCTCTGAAGGGGCAGGGGGGGCAGGAACAGACGTGTGCATGGAGTTGGGCCTTGGCCTGGGAGTGTGGACCCCCGAGCTGGTCCCCAGGCTCGGGGCCATGGGCCCGGAGAGAGGACCACCCCAAAGCACTTTTCTCCCGGGTTTCAGAGCAGTGTGCGCGATTTGCGGGAACAGCCGGCCAGAGTGCTTCCAAAACGGCCTTTGGAGGCAGGCGGGGAGGTGTGCCAGAGGGAGAGGGCCGGTTCTGCTGGGAGGCCCCACAGGCCAGAGGCACAACCCAGCGAGGCCCCTGCCCTTGGCCAGCCTTGCCCAGGCCTTCCTGGCGTCCAGGGCTACTGCCCCACGAAGGGGCAGGCTGCAGGGAGTGTGTCCAGACATGCACGGGCAGCTACCCCAACTCAGCCCCGCTAGGGCCTTTTCCCCTGGGCCTAGGCCTCAGCTGAGGCCTACTGGGTGGGAAGGTGCTGGCAGGGGCTGTCTCCACACTGCAACGTCCCAGGAGGCAGAGCCTTCTGGCAGAGGGAAGAGGGGAGCAACGGGGTGGATGCCCAAGCCGTCTTTGCCCCAGCTGCCTCAGGGGAGCAGGGAGAGCAAGAGGCCCACTGTGATCCTAGGTCGGCTCTGCCTCTTCCCACCCAGGCGGAGCTGCTGGGGCTGCCAGGGAGCTGCCTGACAGACTCTGGCTCAGCCGAGCTCTCTGAAGGGGCAGGGGGGGCAGGAACAGACGTGTGCATGGAGTTGGGCCTTGGCCTGGGAGTGTGGACCCCCGAGCTGGTCCCCAGGCTCGGGGCCATGGGCCCGGAGAGAGGACCACCCCAAAGCACTTTTCTCCCGGGTTTCAGAGCAGTGTGCGCGATTTGCGGGAACAGCCGGCCAGAGTGCTTCCAAAACGGCCTTTGGAGGCAGGCGGGGGGGGGTGCCAGAGGGAGAGGGCCGGTTCTGCTGGGAGGCCCCACAGGCCAGAGGCACAACCCAGCGAGGCCCCTGCCCTTGGCCAGCCTTGCCCAGGCCTTCCTGGCGTCCAGGGCTACTGCCCCACGAAGGGGCAGGCTGCAGGGAGTGTGTCCAGACATGCACGGGCAGCTACCCCAACTCAGCCCCGCTAGGGCCTTTCCCCTGGGCCTAGGCCTCAGCTGAGGCCTACTGGGTGGGAAGGTGCTGGCAGGGGCTGTCTCCACACTGCAACGTCCCAGGAGGCAGAGCCTTCTGGCAGAGGGAAGAGGGGAGCAACGGGGTGGATGCCCAAGCCGTCTTTGCCCCAGCTGCCTCAGGGGAGCAGGGAGAGCAAGAGGCCCACTGTGATCCTAGGTCGGCTCTGCCTCTTCCCACCCAGGCGGAGCTGCTGGGGCTGCTGCCAGGGAGCTGCCTGACAGACTCTGGCTCAGCCGAGCTCTCTGAAGGGGCAGGGGGCAGGAACAGACGTGTGCATGGAGTTGGGCCTTGGCCTGGGAGTGTGGACCCCCGAGCTGGTCCCCAGGCTCGGGGCCATGGGCCCGGAGAGAGGAGAGGACCACCCCAAAGCACTTTTTTTCTCCCGGGTTTCAGAGCAGTGTGCGCGATTTGCGGGAACAGCCGGCCAGAGTGCTTCCAAAACGGCCTTTGGAGGCAGGCGGGGAGGTGTGCCAGAGGGAGAGGGCCGGTTCTGCTGGGAGGCCCCACAGGCCAGAGGCACAACCCAGCGAGGCCCCCCTGCCCTTGGCCAGCCTTGCCCAGGCCTTCCTGGCGTCCAGGGCTACTGCCCCACGAAGGGGCAGGCTGCAGGGAGTGTGTCCAGACATGCACGGGCAGCTACCCCAACTCAGCCCCGCTAGGGCCTTTCCCCTGGGCCTAGGCCTCAGCTGAGGCCTACTGGGTGGGAAGGTGCTGGCAGGGGCTGTCTCCACACTGCAACGTCCCAGGAGGCAGAGCCTTCTGGCAGAGGGAAGAGGGGAGCAACGGGGGGGTGGATGCCCAAGCCGTCTTTGCCCCAGCTGCCTCAGGGGAGCAGGGAGAGCAAGAGGCCCACTGTGATCCTAGGTCGGCTCTGCCTCTTCCCACCCAGGCGGAGCTGCTGGGGCTGCCAGGGAGCTGCCTGACAGACTCTGGCTCAGCCGAGCTCTCTGAAGGGGCAGGGGGCAGGAACAGACGTGTGCATGGAGTTGGGCCTTGGCCTGGGAGTGTGGACCCCCGAGCTGGTCCCCAGGCTCGGGGCCATGGGCCCGGAGAGAGGACCACCCCAAAGCACTTTTCTCCCGGGTTTCAGAGCAGTGTGCGCGATTTGCGGGAACAGCCGGCCAGAGTGCTTCCAAAACGGCCTTTGGAGGCAGGCGGGGTGTGCCAGAGGGAGAGGGCCGGTTCTGCTGGGAGGCCCCACAGGCCAGAGGCACAACCCAGCGAGGCCCCTGCCCTTGGCCAGCCTTGCCCAGGCCTTCCTGGCGTCCAGGGCTACTGCCCCACGAAGGGGCAGGCTGCAGGGAGTGTGTCCAGACATGCACGGGCAGCTACCCCAACTCAGCCCCGCTAGGGCCTTTCCCCTGGGCCTAGGCCTCAGCTGAGGCCTACTGGGTGGGAAGGTGCTGGCAGGGGCTGTCTCCACACTGCAACGTCCCAGGAGGCAGAGCCTTCTGGCAGAGAGGGAAGAGGGGAGCAACGGGGTGGATGCCCAAGCCGTCTTTGCCCCAGCTGCCTCAGGGGAGCAGGGGGGAGAGCAAGAGGCCCACTGTGATCCTAGGTCGGCTCTGCCTCTTCCCACCCAGGCGGAGCTGCTGGGGCTGCCAGGGAGCTGCCTGACAGACTCTGGCTCAGCCGAGCTCTCTGAAGGGGCAGGGGGGGCAGGAACAGACGTGTGCATGGAGTTGGGCCTTGGCCTGGGAGTGTGGACCCCCGAGCTGGTCCCCAGGCTCGGGGCCATGGGCCCGGGGCCCGGAGAGAGGACCACCCCAAAGCACTTTTCTCCCGGGTTTCAGAGCAGTGTGCGCGATTTGCGGGAACAGCCGGCCAGAGTGCTTCCAAAACGGCCTTTGGAGGCAGGGGGGGAGGTGTGCCAGAGGGAGAGGGCCGGTTCTGCTGGGAGGCCCCACAGGCCAGAGGCACAACCCAGCGAGGCCCCT
>JAJLRB010005427.1:1912642-1955469 GCA_020976825.1 Odocoileus hemionus | reverse complement strand
TCTCTCCGATAGGGCCCATGGCCCCGAGCCTGGGGACCAGCTCGGGGTCCACACACTCCCAGGCCAAAGGCCCAACTCCATGCACACGTCTGTCCTGCCCCCTGCCCCTTCAGAGAGCTCGGCTGAGCCAGAGTCTGTCAGGCAGCTCCCTGGCAGCCCCAGCAGCTCCGCCTGGGTGGGAAGAGGCAGAGCCGACCTAGGATCACAGTGGGCCTCTTGCTCTCCCTGCTCCCCTGAGGCAGCTGGGGCAAAGACGGCTTGGGCATCCACCCCGTTGCTCCCCTCTTCCCTCTGCCAGAAGGCTCTGCCTCCTGGGACGTTGCAGTGTGGAGACAGCCCCTGCCAGCACCTTCCCACCCAGTAGGCCTCAGCTGAGGCCTAGGCCCAGGGGAAAGGCCCTAGCGGGGCTGAGTTGGGGTAGCTGCCCGTGCATGTCTGGACACACTCCCTGCAGCCTGCCCCTTCGTGGGGCAGTAGCCCTGGACGCCAGGAAGGCCTGGGCAAGGCTGGCCAAGGGCAGGGGCCTCGCTGGGTTGTGCCTCTGGCCTGTGGGGCCTCCCAGCAGAACCCGGCCCTCTCCCTCTGGCACACCTCCCCGCCTGCCTCCAAAGGCCGTTTTGGAAGCACTCTGGCCGGCTGTTCCCGCAAATCGCGCACACTGCTCTGAAACCCGGGAGAAAAGTGCTTTGGGGTGGTCCTCTCTCCGGGCCCATGGCCCCGAGCCTGGGGACCAGCTCGGGGGTCCACACTCCCAGGCCAAGGCCCAACTCCATGCACACGTCTGTTCCTGCCCCCTGCCCCTTCAGAGAGCTCGGCTGAGCCAGAGTCTGTCAGGCAGCTCCCTGGCAGCCCCAGCAGCTCCGCCTGGGTGGGAAGAGGCAGAGCCGACCTAGGATCACAGTGGGCCTCTTGCTCTCCCTGCTCCCCTGAGGCAGCTGGGGCAAAGACGGCTTGGGCATCCCCCCGTTGCTCCCCTCTTCCCTCTGCCAGAAGGCTCTGCCTCCTGGGACGTTGCAGTGTGGAGACAGCCCCTGCCAGCACCTTCCCACCCAGTAGGCCTCAGCTGAGGCCTAGGCCCAGGGGAAAGGCCCTAGCGGGGCTGAGTTGGGGTAGCTGCCCGTGCATGTCTGGACACACTCCCTGCAGCCTGCCCCCTTCGTGGGGCAGTAGCCCTGGACGCCAGGAAGGCCTGGGCAAGGCTGGCCAAGGGCAGGGGCCTCGCTGGGTTGTGCCTCTGGCCTGTGGGGCCTCCCAGCAGAACCGGCCCTCTCCCTCTGGCACACCTCCCCGCCTGCCTCCAAAGGCCGTTTTGGAAGCACTCTGGCCGGCTGTTCCCGCAAATCGCGCACACTGCTCTGAAACCCGGGAGGAAAGTGCTTTGGGGTGGTCCTCTCTCCGGGCCCATGGCCCCGAGCCTGGGGACCAGCTCGGGGGTCCACACTCCCAGGCCAAGGCCCAACTCCATGCACACGTCTGTTCCTGCCCCCTGCCCCTTCAGAGAGCTCGGCTGAGCCAGAGTCTGTCAGGCAGCTCCCTGGCAGCCCCAGCAGCTCCGCCTGGGTGGGAAGAGGCAGAGCCGACCTAGGATCACAGTGGGCCTCTTGCTCTCCCTGCTCCCCTGAGGCAGCTGGGGCAAAGACGGCTTGGGCATCCACCCCGTTGCTCCCCTCTTCCCTCTGCCAGAAGGCTCTGCCTCCTGGGACGTTGCAGTGTGGAGACAGCCCCTGCCAGCACCTTCCCACCCAGTAGGCCTCAGCTGAGGCCTAGGCCCAGGGGAAAGGCCCTAGCGGGGCTGAGTTGGGGTAGCTGCCCGTGCATGTCTGGACACACTCCCTGCAGCCTGCCCCTTCGTGGGGCAGTAGCCCTGGACGCCAGGAAGGCCTGGGCAAGGCTGGCCAAGGGCAGGGGCCTCGCTGGGTTGTGCCTCTGGCCTGTGGGGCCTCCCAGCAGAACCGGCCCTCTCCCTCTGGCACACCTCCCCGCCTGCCTCCAAAGGCCGTTTTGGAAGCACTCTGGCCGGCTGTTCCCGCAAATCGCGCACACTGCTCTGAAACCCGGGAGAAAAGTGCTTTGGGGTGGTCCTCTCTCCGGGCCCATGGCCCCGAGCCTGGGGACCAGCTCGGGGGTCCACACTCCCAGGCCAAGGCCCAACTCCATGCACACGTCTGTTCCTGCCCCTGCCCCTTCAGAGAGCTCGGCTGAGCCAGAGTCTGTCAGGCAGCTCCCTGGCAGCCCCAGCAGCTCCGCCTGGGTGGGAAGAGGCAGAGCCGACCTAGGATCACAGTGGGCCTCTTGCTCTCCCTGCTCCCCTGAGGCAGCTGGGGCAAAGACGGCTTGGGCATCCACCCCGTTGCTCCCCTCTTCCCTCTGCCAGAAGGCTCTGCCTCCTGGGACGTTGCAGTGTGGAGACAGCCCCTGCCAGCACCTTCCCACCCAGTAGGCCTCAGCTGAGGCCTAGGCCCAGGGGAAAGGCCCTAGCGGGGCTGAGTTGGGGTAGCTGCCCGTGCATGTCTGGACACACTCCCTGCAGCCTGCCCCTTCGTGGGGCAGTAGCCCTGGACGCCAGGAAGGCCTGGGCAAGGCTGGCCAAGGGCAGGGGCCTCGCTGGGTTGTGCCTCTGGCCTGTGGGGCCTCCCAGCAGAACCGGCCCTCTCCCTCTGGCACACCTCCCCGCCTGCCTCCAAAGGCCGTTTTGGAAGCACTCTGGCCGGCTGTTCCCGCAAATCGCGCACACTGCTCTGAAACCCGGGAGAAAAGTGCTTTGGGGTGGTCCTCTCTCCGGGCCCATGGCCCCGAGCCTGGGGACCAGCTCGGGGGTCCACACTCCCAGGCCAAGGCCCAACTCCATGCACACGTCTGTTCCTGCCCCCTGCCCCTTCAGAGAGCTCGGCTGAGCCAGAGTCTGTCAGGCAGCTCCCTGGCAGCCCCAGCAGCTCCGCCTGGGTGGGAAGAGGCAGAGCCGACCTAGGATCACAGTGGGCCTCTTGCTCTCCCTGCTCCCCTGAGGCAGCTGGGGCAAAGACGGCTTGGGCATCCACCCCGTTGCTCCCCTCTTCCCTCTGCCAGAAGGCTCTGCCTCCTGGGACGTTGCAGTGTGGAGACAGCCCCTGCCAGCACCTTCCCACCCAGTAGGCCTCAGCTGAGGCCTAGGCCCAGGGGAAAGGCCCTAGCGGGGCTGAGTTGGGGTAGCTGCCCGTGCATGTCTGGACACACTCCCTGCAGCCTGCCCCTTCGTGGGGCAGTAGCCCTGGACGCCAGGAAGGCCTGGGCAAGGCTGGCCAAGGGCAGGGGCCTCGCTGGGTTGTGCCTCTGGCCTGTGGGGCCTCCCAGCAGAACCGGCCCTCTCCCTCTGGCACACCTCCCCGCCTGCCTCCAAAGGCCGTTTTGGAAGCACTCTGGCCGGCTGTTCCCGCAAATCGCGCACACTGCTCTGAAACCCGGGAGAAAAGTGCTTTGGGGTGGTCCTCTCTCCGGGCCCATGGCCCCGAGCCTGGGGACCAGCTCGGGGGTCCACACTCCCAGGCCAAGGCCCAACTCCATGCACACGTCTGTTCCTGCCCCCTGCCCCTTCAGAGAGCTCGGCTGAGCCAGAGTCTGTCAGGCAGCTCCCTGGCAGCCCCAGCAGCTCCGCCTGGGTGGGAAGAGGCAGAGCCGACCTAGGATCACAGTGGGCCTCTTGCTCTCCCTGCTCCCCTGAGGCAGCTGGGGCAAAGACGGCTTGGGCATCCACCCCGTTGCTCCCCTCTTCCCTCTGCCAGAAGGCTCTGCCTCCTGGGACGTTGCAGTGTGGAGACAGCCCCTGCCAGCACCTTCCCACCCAGTAGGCCTCAGCTGAGGCCTAGGCCCAGGGGAAAGGCCCTAGCGGGGCTGAGTTGGGGTAGCTGCCCGTGCATGTCTGGACACACTCCCTGCAGCCTGCCCCTTCGTGGGGGCAGTAGCCCTGGACGCCAGGAAGGCCTGGGCAAGGCTGGCCAAGGGCAGGGGGCCTCGCTGGGTTGTGCCTCTGGCCTGTGGGGCCTCCCAGCAGAACCGGCCCTCTCCCTCTGGCACACCTCCCCGCCTGCCTCCAAAGGCCGTTTTGGAAGCACTCTGGCCGGCTGTTCCCGCAAATCGCGCACACTGCTCTGAAACCCGGGAGAAAAGTGCTTTGGGGTGGTCCTCTCTCCGGGCCCATGGCCCCGAGCCTGGGGACCAGCTCGGGGGTCCACACTCCCAGGCCAAGGCCCAACTCCATGCACACGTCTGTTCCTGCCCCCTGCCCCTTCAGAGAGCTCGGCTGAGCCAGAGTCTGTCAGGCAGCTCCCTGGCAGCCCCAGCAGCTCCGCCTGGGTGGGAAGAGGCAGAGCCGACCTAGGATCACAGTGGGCCTCTTGCTCTCCCTGCTCCCCTGAGGCAGCTGGGGCAAAGACGGCTTGGGCATCCACCCCGTTGCTCCCCTCTTCCCTCTGCCAGAAGGCTCTGCCTCCTGGGACGTTGCAGTGTGGAGACAGCCCCTGCCAGCACCTTCCCACCCAGTAGGCCTCAGCTGAGGCCTAGGCCCAGGGGAAAGGCCCTAGCGGGGCTGAGTTGGGGTAGCTGCCCGTGCATGTCTGGACACACTCCCTGCAGCCTGCCCCTTCGTGGGGCAGTAGCCCTGGACGCCAGGAAGGCCTGGGCAAGGCTGGCCAAGGGCAGGGGCCTCGCTGGGTTGTGCCTCTGGCCTGTGGGGCCTCCCAGCAGAACCGGCCCTCTCCCTCTGGCACACCTCCCCGCCTGCCTCCAAAGGCCGTTTTGGAAGCACTCTGGCCGGCTGTTCCCGCAAATCGCGCACACTGCTCTGAAACCCGGGAGAAAAGTGCTTTGGGGTGGTCCTCGCTCCGGGCCCATGGCCCCGAGCCTGGGGACCAGCTCGGGGGTCCACACTCCCAGGCCAAGGCCCAACTCCATGCACACGTCTGTTCCTGCCCCCTGCCCCTTCAGAGAGCTCGGCTGAGCCAGAGTCTGTCAGGCAGCTCCCTGGCAGCCCCAGCAGCTCCGCCTGGGTGGGAAGAGGCAGAGCCGACCTAGGATCACAGTGGGCCTCTTGCTCTCCCTGCTCCCCTGAGGCAGCTGGGGCAAAGACGGCTTGGGCATCCACCCCGTTGCTCCCCTCTTCCCTCTGCCAGAAGGCTCTGCCTCCTGGGACGTTGCAGTGTGGAGACAGCCCCTGCCAGCACCTTCCCACCCAGTAGGCCTCAGCTGAGGCCTAGGCCCAGGGGAAAGGCCCTAGCGGGGCTGAGTTGGGGTAGCTGCCCGTGCATGTCTGGACACACTCCCTGCAGCCTGCCCCTTCGTGGGGCAGTAGCCCTGGACGCCAGGAAGGCCTGGGCAAGGCTGGCCAAGGGCAGGGGGCCTCGCTGGGTTGTGCCTCTGGCCTGTGGGGCCTCCCAGCAGAACCGGCCCTCTCCCTCTGGCACACCTCCCCGCCTGCCTCCAAAGGCCGTTTTGGAAGCACTCTGGCCGGCTGTTCCCGCAAATCGCGCACACTGCTCTGAAACCCGGGAGAAAAGTGCTTTGGGGTGGTCCTCTCTCCGGGCCCATGGCCCCGAGCCTGGGGACCAGCTCGGGGGTCCACACTCCCAGGCCAAGGCCCAACTCCATGCACACGTCTGTTCCTGCCCCCTGCCCCTTCAGAGAGCTCGGCTGAGCCAGAGTCTGTCAGGCAGCTCCCTGGCAGCCCCAGCAGCTCCGCCTGGGTGGGAAGAGGCAGAGCCGACCTAGGATCACAGTGGGCCTCTTGCTCTCCCTGCTCCCCTGAGGCAGCTGGGGCAAAGACGGCTTGGGCATCCACCCCGTTGCTCCCCTCTTCCCTCTGCCAGAAGGCTCTGCCTCCTGGGACGTTGCAGTGTGGAGACAGCCCCTGCCAGCACCTTCCCACACAGTAGGCCTCAGCTGAGGCCTAGGCCCAGGGGAAAGGCCCTAGCGGGGCTGAGTTGGGGTAGGTGCCCGTGCATGTCTGGACACACTCCCTGCAGCCTGCCCCTTCGTGGGGCAGTAGCCCTGGACGCCAGGAAGGCCTGGGCAAGGCTGGCCAAGGGCAGGGGCCTCGCTGGGTTGTGCCTCTGGCCTGTGGGGCCTCCCAGCAGAACCGGCCCTCTCCCTCTGGCACACCTCCCCGCCTGCCTCCAAAGGCCGTTTTGGAAGCACTCTGGCCGGCTGTTCCCGCAAATCGCGCACACTGCTCTGAAACCCGGGAGAAAAGTGCTTTGGGGTGGTCCTCTCTCCGGGCCCATGGCCCCGAGCCTGGGGACCAGCTCGGGGGTCCACACTCCCAGGCCAAGGCCCAACTCCATGCACACGTCTGTTCCTGCCCCCTGCCCCTTCAGAGAGCTCGGCTGAGCCAGAGTCTGTCAGGCAGCTCCCTGGCAGCCCCAGCAGCTCCGCCTGGGTGGGAAGAGGCAGAGCCGACCTAGGATCACAGTGGGCCTCTTGCTCTCCCTGCTCCCCTGAGGCAGCTGGGGCAAAGACGGCTTGGGCATCCACCCCGTTGCTCCCCTCTTCCCTCTGCCAGAAGGCTCTGCCTCCTGGGACGTTGCAGTGTGGAGACAGCCCCTGCCAGCACCTTCCCACCCAGTAGGCCTCAGCTGAGGCCTAGGCCCAGGGGAAAGGCCCTAGCGGGGCTGAGTTGGGGTAGCTGCCCGTGCATGTCTGGACACACTCCCTGCAGCCTGCCCCTTCGTGGGGCAGTAGCCCTGGACGCCAGGAAGGCCTGGGCAAGGCTGGCCAAGGGCAGGGGCCTCGCTGGGTTGTGCCTCTGGCCTGTGGGGCCTCCCAGCAGAACCGGCCCTCTCCCTCTGGCACACCTCCCCGCCTGCCTCCAAAGGCCGTTTTGGAAGCACTCTGGCCGGCTGTTCCCGCAAATCGCGCACACTGCTCTGAAACCCGGGAGAAAAGTGCTTTGGGGTGGTCCTCTCTCCGGGCCCATGGCCCCGAGCCTGGGGACCAGCTCGGGGGTCCACACTCCCAGGCCAAGGCCCAACTCCATGCACACGTCTGTTCCTGCCCCCTGCCCCTTCAGAGAGCTCGGCTGAGCCAGAGTCTGTCAGGCAGCTCCCTGGCAGCCCCAGCAGCTCCGCCTGGGTGGGAAGAGGCAGAGCCGACCTAGGATCACAGTGGGCCTCTTGCTCTCCCTGCTCCCCTGAGGCAGCTGGGGCAAAGACGGCTTGGGCATCCACCCCGTTGCTCCCCTCTTCCCTCTGCCAGAAGGCTCTGCCTCCTGGGACGTTGCAGTGTGGAGACAGCCCCTGCCAGCACCTTCCCACCCAGTAGGCCTCAGCTGAGGCCTAGGCCCAGGGGAAAGGCCCTAGCGGGGCTGAGTTGGGGTAGCTGCCCGTGCATGTCTGGACACACTCCCTGCAGCCTGCCCCTTCGTGGGGCAGTAGCCCTGGACGCCAGGAAGGCCTGGGCAAGGCTGGCCAAGGGCAGGGGCCTCGCTGGGTTGTGCCTCTGGCCTGTGGGGCCTCCCAGCAGAACCGGCCCTCTCCCTCTGGCACACCTCCCCGCCTGCCTCCAAAGGCCGTTTTTGGAAGCACTCTGGCCGGCTGTTCCCGCAAATCGCGCACACTGCTCTGAAACCCGGGAGAAAAGTGCTTTGGGGTGGTCTCTCTCTCCGGGCCCATGGCCCCGAGCCTGGGACCAGCTCGGGGGTCCACACTCCCAGGCCAAGGCCCAACTCCATGCAAACACGTCTGTTCCTGCCCCCTGCCCCTTCAGAGAGCTCGGCTGAGCCAGAGTCTGTCAGGCAGCTCCCTGGCAGCCCAGCAGCTCCGCCTGGGTGGGAAGAGGCAGAGCCGACCTAGGATCACAGTGGGCCTCTTGCTCTCTCCCTGCTCCCCTGAGGCAGCTGGGGCAAAGACGGCTTGGGCATCCACCCCGTTGCTCGTTACCCCCTCTTCCCTCTGCCAGAAGGCTCTGCCTCCTGGGACGTTGCAGTGTGGAGGACAGCCCCTGCCAGCACCTTCCCACCCAGTAGGCCTCAGCTGAGGGCTAGGCCCAGGGGAAAGGCCCTAGCGGGGCTGAGTTGGGGTAGCGTGCCCGTGCATGTCTGGACACACTCCCTGCAGCCTGCTGCCCCTTCGTGGGGCAGTAGCCCTGGACGCCAGGAAGGCCTGGCAAGGCTGGCCAAGGGCAGGGGCCTCGCTGGGTTGTGCCTCTGGCCTGTGGGGCCTCCCAGCAGAACCGGCCCTCTCCCTCTGGCACACAGCCTCCCCGCCTGCCTCCAAAGGCCCGTTTTGGAAGCACTCTGGCCGGCTGTTCCCGCAAATCGCGCACACTGCTCTGAAACCCGGGAGAAAAGTGCTTTGGGGTGGTCCTCTCTCCGGCCCATGGCCCCGAGCCTGGGACCAGCTCGGGGGTCCACACTCCCAGGCCAAGGCCCAACTCCATGCAACACGTCTGTTTCCTGCCCCCTGCCCCTTCTAGAGCTCGGCTGAGCCAGAGTCTGTCAGGCAGCTCCTGGCAGCCCCAGCAGCTCCGCCTGGGTGGGAAGAGGCAGAGCTGAGACCGACCTAGGATCACAGTGGGCCTCTTGCTCTCCCTGCTCCCCCTGAGGCACGACAATCATCCCCGCTGGGGCAAAGAAGACGGCTTGGGCATCCACCCCGTTGCTCCCCTCTTTCCCTCTGCCAGAAGGCTCTGCCTCCTGGCACGTTGATCACAGTGTGGAGACAGCCCCTGCCAGCACCTATCCCACCTCAGTAGGCCTCAGCTTGAGGCCTAGGGCCCAGGGGACAAGGGATCCCTAGCGGGGCTGAGTTGGGGAGTTGGGTAGCTGCACCGTGCATGTCTGGACACACTCCCTGCAGCCCATTCCTGCCCCTTCGTGGGGCGAAGTAGCCCTGGGACGCCAGGAAGGCCTGGTGCAGCAGGCTGGCCAAGGGCAGGGGCCTCGCTGGGTTGTGCCTCTGGCCTGTGGGGCCTCCCAGCAGAACAGGCGGGCCTTCCTCCCTCGGCAGCACTCCTCCCCGCACTGCCTCCAAAACGGCCGTTTTTGGAAGCACTCTGGCCGGCCAACCTTGTAACGCCTCGTGCGCAAATCCGCGCACACTGCACCTGAAACCCGGGAGGAAAAGTGCTTGGGGGTCGGGTCCTCTCCTCTCCGGGCCCATGGCCACCCCGAGCCCTGGGGACCAAGCTCGGGGGTTACCCACACTCCCAGGCCAAGGCCCAACTCCATGCACACGTTTCGTCTGTTCCTGCCCCTGCCACTTCAGAGAGCTCGGCTAGGAGCCAGAGTCTGTCAGGCAGCTCCCTGGCAGCCCCAGCAGCTCCGCCTGGGTGGGAAGAGGCACGAGCCAACCTAGGATCACAGTGGGCCTCTATTGCTCTCCCTCGCTCCCCTGAGGCAGCTGGGGGGCAAAGACGGCTTGGGCATCGCCAACCCGCATTTGCTGCACCCTCTTCCCTCTGCCAGAAGGCTCTGCCTCCTGGGGACGTTGCAGTGTGGAGACAGCCCCTGCCAGCATCCTTCCCACCCAGTAGGCTCAGCTGAGGCCTAGGCCCACGTGGTATGAAGGCCCTAGCGGGGCTGAATGTTGGGCTACGGTTTATGATGTGCCCATGCATGTTCCTGGAACACACTCCCTTCTGCAGACTGCCCCAATCGTGGGCAGTATCCCTGGACGCCAGGAAGGCCTGGGAAAGGCTGGCCAATGGTCAGGGCCTCGCTGGGTTGTGCCTCTGCCTGTTTCTTTGGGGGTGGGGGCCTCCCCAGCAGAAACCGGCCCTCTCCCTATCTGGCCAACCCTCCCAGCCTGCCCCAAAGGCCGTTTGAAGCACTCTGGCCGGCGTTCCCGCAAATCGCGCACACTGCTCTGAACCCGGTATAAAAAGAGAAAAGTGCTTTGGGTGGTCCTCTCTCCGGCCCAGGCCCGAGCCTGGGACCAGCTCGGGGTTCCACACTCCCAGGCCAAGCCCCAACGTCCAAGCACAACGTCTGTTCCTGCCCCCTGCCCCTTCAGAAGATCTCGCTGAGCCAGAGTCTGTCAGGCAGCTCCCTGGCAGCCCCAGCAGCTCCGCCTGGGTGGGAAGAGGCAGAGCCGACCTAGGATCACAGTGGGCCTCTTGCTCTCCCTGCTCCCCTGAGGCAGCTGGGGCAAAGACGGCTTGGGCATCCACCCCGTTGCTCCCCTCTTCCCTCTGCCAGAAGGCTCTGCCTCCTGGGACGTTGCAGTGTGGAGACAGCCCCTGCCAGCACCTTCCCACCCAGTAGGCCTCAGCTGAGGCCTAGGCCCAGGGGAAAGGCCCTAGCGGGGCTGAGTTGGGGTAGGTGCCCGTGCATGTCTGGACACACTCCCTGCAGCCTGCCCCTTCGTGGGGCAGTAGCCCTGGACGCCAGGAAGGCCTGGGCAAGGCTGGCCAAGGGCAGGGGCCTCGCTGGGTTGTGCCTCTGGCCTGTGGGGCCTCCCAGCAGAACCGGCCCTCTCCCTCTGGCAGACCTCCCCGCCTGCCTCCAAAGGCCCTTTTGGAAGCACTCTGGCCGGCTGTTCCCGCAAATCGCGCACACTGCTCTGAAACCCGGGAGAAAAGTGCTTTGGGGTGGTCCTCTCTCCGGGCCCATGGCCCCGAGCCTGGGGACCAGCTCGGGGGTCCACACTCCCAGGCCAAGGCCCAACTCCATGCACACGTCTGTTCCTGCCCCCTGCCCCTTCAGAGAGCTCGGCTGAGCCAGAGTCTGTCAGGCAGCTCCCTGGCAGCCCCAGCAGCTCCGCCTGGGTGGGAAGAGGCAGAGCCGACCTAGGATCACAGTGGGCCTCTTGCTCTCCCTGCTCCCCTGAGGCAGCTGGGGCAAAGACGGCTTGGGCATCCACCCCGTTGCTCCCCTCTTCCCTCTGCCAGAAGGCTCTGCCTCCTGGGACGTTGCAGTGTGGAGACAGCCCCTGCCAGCACCTTCCCACCCAGTAGGCCTCAGCTGAGGCCTAGGCCCAGGGGAAAGGCCCTAGCGGGGCTGAGTTGGGGTAGGTGCCCGTGCATGTCTGGACACACTCCCTGCAGCCTGCCCCTTCGTGGGGCAGTAGCCCTGGACGCCAGGAAGGCCTGGGCAAGGCTGGCCAAGGGCAGGGGCCTCGCTGGGTTGTGCCTCTGGCCTGTGGGGCCTCCCAGCAGAACCGGCCCTCTCCCTCTGGCAGACCTCCCCGCCTGCCTCCAAAGGCCCTTTTGGAAGCACTCTGGCCGGCTGTTCCCGCAAATCGCACACTGCTCTGAAACCCGGGAGAAAAGTGCTTTGGGGTGGTCCTCTCTCCGGGCCCATGGCCCCGAGCCTGGGGACCAGCTCGGGGGTCCACACTCCCAGGCCAAGGCCCAACTCCATGCACACGTCTGTTCCTGCCCCCTGCCCCTTCAGAGAGCTCGGCTGAGCCAGAGTCTGTCAGGCAGCTCCCTGGCAGCCCCAGCAGCTCCGCCTGGGTGGGAAGAGGCAGAGCCGACCTAGGATCACAGTGGGCCTCTTGCTCTCCCTGCTCCCCTGAGGCAGCTGGGGCAAAGACGGCTTGGGCATCCACCCCGTTGCTCCCCTCTTCCCTCTGCCAGAAGGCTCTGCCTCCTGGGACGTTGCAGTGTGGAGACAGCCCCTGCCAGCACCTTCCCACCCAGTAGGCCTCAGCTGAGGCCTAGGCCCAGGGGAAAGGCCCTAGCGGGGCTGAGTTGGGGTAGGTGCCCGTGCATGTCTGGACACACTCCCTGCAGCCTGCCCCTTCGTGGGGCAGTAGCCCTGGACGCCAGGAAGGCCTGGGCAAGGCTGGCCAAGGGCAGGGGCCTCGCTGGGTTGTGCTCTGGCCTGTGGGGCCTCCCAGCAGAACCGGCCCTCTCCCTCTGGCAGACCTCCCCGCCTGCCTCCAAAGCCCTTTTGGAAGCACTCTGGCCGGCTGTTCCCGCAAATCGCGCACACTGCTCTGAAACCCGGGAGAAAAGTGCTTTGGGGTGGTCCTCTCTCCGGGCCCATGGCCCCGAGCCTGGGGACCAGCTCGGGGGTCCACACTCCCAGGCCAAGGCCCAACTCCATGCACACGTCTGTTCCTGCCCCCTGCCCCTTCAGAGAGCTCGGCTGAGCCAGAGTCTGTCAGGCAGCTCCCTGGCAGCCCCAGCAGCTCCGCCTGGGTGGGAAGAGGCAGAGCCGACCTAGGATCACAGTGGGCCTCTTGCTCTCCCTGCTCCCCTGAGGCAGCTGGGGCAAAGACGGCTTGGGCATCCACCCCGTTGCTCCCCTCTTCCCTCTGCCAGAAGGCTCTGCCTCCTGGGACGTTGCAGTGTGGAGACAGCCCCTGCCAGCACCTTCCCACCCAGTAGGCCTCAGCTGAGGCCTAGGCCCAGGGGAAAGGCCCTAGCGGGGCTGAGTTGGGCTAGGTGCCCGTGCATGTCTGGACACACTCCCTGCAGCCTGCCCCTTCGTGGGGCAGTAGCCCTGGACGCCAGGAAGGCCTGGGCAAGGCTGGCCAAGGGCAGGGGCCTCGCTGGGTTGTGCCTCTGGCCTGTGGGGCCTCCCAGCAGAACCGGCCCTCTCCCTCTGGCAGACCTCCCCGCCTGCCTCCAAAGGCCCTTTTGGAAGCACTCTGGCCGGCTGTTCCCGCAAATCGCGCACACTGCTCTGAAACCCGGGAGAAAAGTGCTTTGGGGTGGTCCTCTCTCCGGGCCCATGGCCCCGAGCCTGGGGACCAGCTCGGGGGTCCACACTCCCAGGCCAAGGCCCAACTCCATGCACACGTCTGTTCCTGCCCCCTGCCCCTTCAGAGAGCTCGGCTGAGCCAGAGTCTGTCAGGCAGCTCCCTGGCAGCCCCAGCAGCTCCGCCTGGGTGGGAAGAGGCAGAGCCGACCTAGGATCACAGTGGGCCTCTTGCTCTCCCTGCTCCCCTGAGGCAGCTGGGGCAAAGACGGCTTGGGCATCCACCCCGTTGCTCCCCTCTTCCCTCTGCCAGAAGGCTCTGCCTCCTGGGACGTTGCAGTGTGGAGACAGCCCCTGCCAGCACCTTCCCACCCAGTAGGCCTCAGCTGAGGCCTAGGCCCAGGGGAAAGGCCCTAGCGGGGCTGAGTTGGGGTAGGTGCCCGTGCATGTCTGGACACACTCCCTGCAGCCTGCCCCTTCGTGGGGCAGTAGCCCTGGACGCCAGGAAGGCCTGGGCAAGGCTGGCCAAGGGCAGGGGCCTCGCTGGGTTGTGCCTCTGGCCTGTGGGGCCTCCCAGCAGAACCGGCCCTCTCCCTCTGGCAGACCTCCCCGCCTGCCTCCAAAGGCCCTTTTGGAAGCACTCTGGCCGGCTGTTCCCGCAAATCGCGCACACTGCTCTGAAACCCGGGAGAAAAGTGCTTTGGGGTGGTCCTCTCTCCGGGCCCATGGCCCCGAGCCTGGGGACCAGCTCGGGGGTCCACACTCCCAGGCCAAGGCCCAACTCCATGCACACGTCTGTTCCTGCCCCCTGCCCCTTCAGAGAGCTCGGCTGAGCCAGAGTCTGTCAGGCAGCTCCCTGGCAGCCCCAGCAGCTCCGCCTGGGTGGGAAGAGGCAGAGCCGACCTAGGATCACAGTGGGCCTCTTGCTCTCCCTGCTCCCCTGAGGCAGCTGGGGCAAAGACGGTTTGGGCATCCACCCCGTTGCTCCCCTCTTCCCTCTGCAGAAGGCTCTGCCTCTGGGGACGTTGCAGTGTGGAGACAGCCCCTGCCAGCACCTTCCCACCCAGTAGTGCCTCAGCTGAGGCCTAGGCCCTAGGGGAAAAGGGCCCTAGCGGGGCTGAGTTGGGGTAAGCTGCCCGTGCCTGTCTGGACACACTCCCTGCAGCCTGCCCCTTCGTGGAGGCAGTAGCCCTGGACGCCGGAAGGCCTGGGACAAGCTGGCCAAGGGCAGGGTGCCTCGCTGGGTTGTTGCCTCTGGCCTGTGGGGGCCTACCCAGCAGAACCGGCACTCTCCCTCTGGACACACCTCCCCGCCTGCCTCCAAAGGCCGTTTTGGAAGCACTCTGGCCGGCTGTTCCGCAAAATCGCGCACACTGCTCTGAAACACCGGGAGAAAAGTGCTTTGGAAGGGTGGTCCTCTCTCCGGGCCCATGGCCCCGAGCCTGGGGACCAGCTCGGGGGTCCACACTCCCAGGCCAAGGACCCAACTCCATGCACACGGATTGTTCCTGCCCCCTGCCCTTCAGAGAGCTCGGGCTGAGCCAGAGTCTGTCAGGCAGCTCCCTGGCAGCCCCCAGCAGCTCGCCTGGGTTGGGAAGAGGCAGAGCGACTAGGATCACAGTGGGCCTCTTGCTCTCCCTGCTCCACCTGAGGCAGCTGGGGCCAACAAAGACGGCTTGGGCATCCACCCCCGTTTGCTCCCTCTTCCCTCTGCCCAGAAGGCTCTGCCTCCTGGGACGTTGCAGTTGTGGAGACATGCCCCTGCCAGCACGCCTTCCCACCCAGTAGGCCTCAGACTGAGGCCTAGGCCAGGGGAAAGGACGGCCCTAGCGGGGCTGAGTTTGGGGTAGCTGCCCGTGCATGTCTGGACACACTCCCCCTGCAGCCTGCCCCTTCGTGGGGCAAGTAGCCCTGGACGCCAGGAAAGGCCTGGGCAAGGCTGGCCAAGGGCAGGGGCCTCGCTGGGTTTGTGCCTCTGGACTGTGGGGCCTCCCTGCAGAACCGGCCCTCTCCCTCTGGCAACACCTCCCCGCCTGCCTCCAAAGGCCGTTTTGGAAGCACTCTGGCCGGCTGTTCCCGCAAATCGCGCCCACACTGCTCTGAAACAAGGGAGAAAAGTGCTTTGGGGTGGTCCTCTCTCCGGGGCCCATGGCCCCGAGCCTGGGGACCAGCTCGGGGGTCCACACTCCCAGGCCAAGGCCCAACTCCATGCACACGTGCTGTTTATTGATTTCCTGCCCCCTGCCCCTTCAGAGCAGCTCTGGCACTGAGCCAGAGTCTGTCAGGCAGCTCCCTGGCAGCCCCAGTCAGCGTCCGCCTGGGTGGGAAAGGGCAGAGCCGACCTAGGATCACAGTGGGCCTCTTGCTCTCCCTGCTCCCCTGAGGGCAGCTGGGGCAAAAGACGAGCAGTGGGCATCCTCCACCCGTTGCTCCCCTGTTCCATTCCCCCCACCCTCCTCCCCCCCCGTGACCCCCAACCCCCCCCCATTTCTGCCAGAAGGCTCTGCCTCCTGGGAACGGTTGCAGTGTGGAGACATGCCCCTGCCAGCACCTTCCCACCCAGTAGGCCTCAGCTGAGGCCTAGGCCCAGGGGAAAAAGGCCCTAGCGGGGCTGAGTTGGGGTAGCTGCCCGTGCATGTCTGGACACACTCCCTGCAGCCTGCCCCTTCGTGGGGGGCAGTAGCCCTGGACGCCCAGGAAGGCCTGGCAAGGCTGGCCAAGGCAGGGGCCTCGCTGGGGGTTGTGCCTCTGGCCTGTGGGGCCTCCCGCAGAACCGGCCCTCTCCCTCTGGCACACCTCCGGCCCCCGCACTGCCTCCAAAGGCCGTTTTGGAAGCACTCTGGCCGGTCTGTTGCACCGCAAATCGCGCCACACTGCTCTGAAACCCGGGAGAAAAAGTGCTTTGGGGTGGTCCTCTCTCCGGGCCCATGGCCCCGAGCCTGTGGGATCCAGATCTCGGGTGGTCCACACTCCCAGGCCAAGGCCCAACTCCATGCACACGTCTGTTCCTGCCCCCTGCCCCTTCAGAGAGCTCGGCTGAGCCAGAGTACTGTCAGGCAGCTCCCTGGCAGCCCCAGCAGCTCCGCCTGGGTGGGAAGAGGCAGAGCCGACCTAGGAATCACAGTGGGCCTCTTGCTCTCCCTGCTCCCCTGAGGCAGCTGGGGCAAAGACGGCTTGGGCATCCACCCCGTTGCTCCCTCTTCCCTCTGCCAGAAGGCTCTGCCTCCTGGGACGTTGCAGTGTGGAGACAGCCCCTGCCAGCACCTTCCCACCCAGTAGGCCTCAGCTGAGGGGGGCCTAGGCCCAGGGGAATGGCCCTAGCGGGGCTGAGTTGGGGTAGCTGCCCGTGCATGTCTGGACACACTCCCTGCAGCCTGCCCCTTCGTGGGGCAGTAGCCCTGGACGCCTAGGAAGGGCCTGGGGCAAGGCTGGCCAAGGGCAGGGGCCTCGCTGGGTTGTGCCTCTGGCCTGTAGGGGTGCCTCCCAGCAGAACCGGCCCTCTCCCTCTGGCACACCTCCCCGCCTGCCTCCAAAGGCGCCGTTTTGGAAGCACTCTGGCCGGCTGTTCCCGCAAATCGCGCACACTGCTCTGAAACCCGAAGGAGGAGAAAAGTGCTTTGGGGTGGTCCTCTCTCCGGGCCCATGGCCCCGAGCCTGGGGACCAGCTCGGGGGTCCACACTCCCAGGCCAAGGCCCAACTCCATTGCACACGTCTGTTCCTGCCCCCTGCCCCTTCAGAGAGCTCGGCTGAGCCAGAGTCTGTCAGGCAGCTCCTGGCAGCCCCAGCAGCTCCGCCTGGGTGGGAAGAGGCAGAGCCGACCTAGGATTCACAGGAGTGGGCCTCTTGCTCTCCCTGCTCCCCCTGAGGCAGTGGGGCAAAGACGGCTTGGGCATCCACCCCGTTGCTCCCCTCTTCCCTCTGCAGAAGGCTCTGCCTACCTGGGACGTTGCAGTGTGGAGACAGCCCCTGCCAGCACCTTCCCACCCAGTAGGCCTCAGCTGAGGCCTAGGCCCAGGGGAAAGGCCCTAGCGGGGCTGAGTTGGGGCTAGCTGCCCGTGCATGTCTGGACACACTCCCTGCAGCCTGCCCCTTCGTGGGGCAGTAGCCCTGGACGCCAGGAAGGCCTGGGCAAGGCTGGCCCAAGGGCAGGGGCCTCGCTGGGTTGTGCCTCTGGCCTGTGGGGCCTCCCAGCAGAACCGGCCCTCTCCCTCTGGCACACCTCCCCGCCTGCCTCCAAAGGCCGTTTTGGAAGCACTCTGGCCGGCTGTTCCCGCAAATCGCGCACACTGCTCTGAAACCCGGGAGAAAAGTGCTTTGGGGTGGTCCTCTCTCCGGGCCCATGGCCCCGAGCCTGGGGACCAGCTCAGGGGGTCCACACTCCCAGGCCAAGGCCCAACTCCATGCACACGGTCTGTTCCTGCCCCCTGCCCCTTCAGAGAGCTCACGGCTGAGCCAGAGTCTGTCAGGCAGCTCCCTGGCAGCCCCAGCAGCTCCGCCTGGGTGGGAAGAGGCAGAGCCGACCTAGGATCACAGTGGGCCTCTTGCTCTCCCTGCTCCCTGAGGCAGCTGGGGCAAAGACGGCTTGGGCATCCACCCCGTTGCTCCCCTCTTCCCTCTGCCAGAAGGCTCTGCCTCCTGGGACGTTGCAGTGTGGAGACAGCCCCTGCCAGCACCTTCCCACCCAGTAGGCCTCAGCTGAGGCCTAGGCCCAGGGGAAAGGCCCTAGCGGGGCTGAGTTGGGGTAGCTGCCCGTGCATGTCTGGACACACTCCCTGCAGCCTGCCCCTTCGTGGGGCAGTAGCCCTGGACGCCAGGAAGGCCTGGGCAAGGCTGGCCAAGGGCAGGGGCCTCGCTGGGTTGTGCCTCTGGCCTGTGGGGCCTCCCAGCAGAACCGGCCCTCTCCCTCTGGCACACCTCCCCGCCTGCCTCCAAAGGCCGTTTTGGAAGCACTCTGGCCGGCTGTTCCCGCAAATCGCGCACACTGCTCTGATAAACCCGGGAGAAAAGTGCTTTGGGGTGGTCCTCTCTCCGGGCCCATGGCCCCCCATGGCCCCCCGAGCCTGGGGACCAGCTCGGGGGGGGTCCACACTCCCAGGCCAAGGCCCAACTCCATGCACACGTCTGTTCCTGCCCCCTGCCCCTTCAGAGAGCTCGGCTGAGCCAGAGTCTGTCAGGCAGCTCCCTGGCAGCCCCAGCAGCTCCGCCTGGGTGGGAAGAGGCAGAGCCGACCTAGGATCACAGTGGGCCTCTTGCTCTCCCTGCTCCCTGAGGCAGCTGGGGCAAAGACGGCTTGGGCATCCACCCCGTTGCTCCCCTCTTCCCTCTGCCAGAAGGCTCTGCCTCCTGGGACGTTGCAGTGTGGAGACAGCCCCTGCCAGCACCTTCCCACCCAGTAGGCCTCAGCTGAGGCCTAGGCCCAGGGGGGAAAGGCCCTAGCGGGGCTGAGTTGGGGTAGCTGCCCGTGCATGTCTGGACACACTCCCTGCAGCCTGCCCCTTCGTGGGGCAGTAGCCCTGGACGCCAGGAAGGCCTGGGCAAGGCTGGCCAAGGGCAGGGGCCTCGCTGGGTTGTGCCTCTGGCCTGTGGGGCCTCCCAGCAGAACCGGCCCTCTCCCTCTGGCACACCTCCCCGCCTGCCTCCAAAGGCCGTTTTGGAAGCACTCTGGCCGGCTGTTC
The DNA here is from genome assembly GCA_020976825.1 of Odocoileus hemionus. Taxonomy (NCBI): domain Eukaryota; kingdom Metazoa; phylum Chordata; class Mammalia; order Artiodactyla; family Cervidae; genus Odocoileus; species Odocoileus hemionus. Next base: position 1,937,180 of record JAJLRB010005427.1, on the reverse strand, counting down.
CCGCAAATCGCGCACACTGCTCTGAAACCCGGGAGAAAAGTGCTTTGGGGTGGTCCTCTCTCCGGGCCCATGGCCCCGAGCCTGGGGACCAGCTCGGGGGTCCACACTCCCAGGCCAAGGCCCAACTCCATGCACACGTCTGTTCCTGCCCCCTGCCCCTTCAGAGAGCTCGGCTGAGCCAGAGTCTGTCAGGAGCTCCCTGGCAGCCCCAGCAGCTCCGCCTGGGTGGGAAGAGGCAGAGCCGACCTAGGATCACAGTGGGCCTCTTGCTCTCCCTGCTCCCCTGAGGCAGCTGGGGCAAAGACGGCTTGGGCATCCACCCCGTTGCTCCCCTCTTCCCTCTGCCAGAAGGCTCTGCCTCCTGGGACGTTGCAGTGTGGAGACAGCCCTGCCAGCACCTTCCCACCCAGTAGGCCTCAGCTGAGGCCTAGGCCCCAGGGGAAAGGCCCTAGCGGGGCTGAGTTGGGGTAGGGTGCCCGTGCATGTCTGGACACACTCCCTGCAGCCTGCCCCTTCGTGGGGCAGTAGCCCTGGACGCCAGGAAGGCCTGGGCAAGGCTGGCCAAGGGCAGGGGCCTCGCTGGGTTGTGCCTCTGGCCTGTGGGGCCTCCCAGCAGAACCGGCCCTCTCCCTCTGGCACACCTCCCCGCCTGCCTCCAAAGGCCGTTTTGGAAGCACTCTGGCGGCTGTTCCCGCAAATCGCGCACACTGCTCTGAAACCCGGGAGAAAAGTGCTTTGGGGTGGTCCTCTCTCCGGGCCCATGGCCCCGAGCCTGGGGACCAAAGCTCGGGGGTCCACACTCCCCAGGCCAAGGCCCAACTCCATGCACACGTCTGTTCCTGCCCCCTGCCCCTTCAGAGAGCTCGGCTGAGCCAGAGTCTGTCAGGCAGCTCCCTGGCAGCCCCAGCAGCTCCGCCTGGGTGGGAAGAGGCAGAGTCCGACCTAGGATCACAGTGGGCCTCTTGCTCTCCCTGCTCCCCTGAGGCAGCTGGGGCAAAAGACGGCTTGGGCATCCACCCCGTTGCTCCCCTCTTCCCTCTGCCAGAAGGCTCTGCCTCCTGGGACGTTCTGCAGTGTGGAGACAGCCCCTTGCCAGCACCTTCCCACCCAGTAGGCCTCAGCTGAGGCCTAGGCCCAGGGGAAAGGCCCTAGCGGGGCTGAGTGTGGGGTAGCTGTGCCCGTGCATGTCTGGACACACTCCCTGCAGCTGCCCCTTCGTGGGGGGCAGTAGCCCTGGACGCCAGGAAGGCCTGGGCAAGGCTGGCCAAGGGCAGGGGCCTCGTTCTGGGTTTGTGCCTCTGGCTCTGTGGGGCCCTCCCAGCAGATACCAGGCCCTCTCCCTCTGGCACACCTCCCCGCCCTGCCTCCAAAGGCCGTTTTTGGAAGCACTCTGGCCGGCTGTTCCCGCATCAAATCGCGCACACTGCTCTGAAAAACCGGGAGGGGAGAAAAGTGCTTTGGGGTGGTCCTGTCTCTCCGGGCCCATGGCCCGAGCCTGGGGACCAGCTCGGGGGTCCACACTCCAGGCCAAGGCCCAACTCGACCATGCACACGTCTGTTCTTGCCCCCTGCCCCTTCAGAGAGCTCGGCTGAGCCAGAGTCTGTCAGGCAGCTCCCTGGCAGCCCCAGCAGCTCCGCCTGGGTGGGAAGAGGCAGAGCCGACCTAGGATCACAGTGGGCCTCTTGCTCTCCCTGCTCCCCTGAGGGCAGCTGGGGCAAAGACGGCTTGGGCATCCACCCCGTTGCTCCCCTCTTCCCTCTGCCAGAAGGCTCTGCCTCCGAGAGGGACGTTGCAGTGTGGAGACAGCCCCTGCCAGCACCTTCCCACGCCAGTAGGCCTCAGCTGAGGCCTAGGGCCCAGGAGGGGAAAGGCCCTAGCGGGGCTGAGTTGGAGGTAGCTGCCCGTGCAATGTCTGGACACACTCCTGCAGCCTGCCCCTTCGTGCGGGCAGTAGCCCTGGGGACGCCATGGGAAGGCCTGGGCAAGGTGGGCCAAGGGCAGGGGCCTCGCTGGGTTGTGCCCTCTGGCCTGTGGGGCCTCCCAGCAGAACCGGCCCTCCTCCCTCTGGCACACCTACCCGCCTGCCTCCTAAGGCCGTTTTGGAAGCACTCTGGCCGGCTGTTCCCGCAAATCGCGCACACTGCTCTGAAACCCGGAGAAAAGTGCTTTGGGGTGGTCCTCGCTCCGGGGCCCATGGCCCCGAGCCTGGGGACCAGCTCGGGGGTCCACACTCCCAGGCCAGAAGGCCCAACTCCATGCACACGTCTGTTCCTGTACCCCCTGCCCCTTCAGAGAGCTCGGGCTGAGCCAGAAGTCTGTCAGGCAGCTCCCTGGCAGCCCCAGCAGCTCCGCCTGGGTGGAAGAGGCAGAGCCGACCTAGAATCCACAGTGGGCCTCTTGCTCTCCCTGCTCCCCTGAGGCAGCTGGGCAAAGACGGGCTTGGGCATCCATCCCCGTTGCTAGCCCCTCTTCCCTCTGCCAGAAGGCTCCTGCCTCCTGGGACGTTGCAGTGTGGAGACAGCCCCTGCCAGCACAGTTCCCACCCAGTAGGCCTCAGCTGAGGCCTAGGCCCAGGGGAAAGGCCCTCGCGGGGCTGAGTTGGGGTAGGCTGCCCGTGCATGGTCTGGACACACTCACCTGCAGCCTGCCCCTTCGTGGGGCAGTAGCCCTGGACGCCAGGAAGGCCTTGGGCAAGGTCTGGCCAAGGGCAGGGGCCTCGCTGGGTTGTGCCTCTGGCCTGTGGGGCCTCCCAGCAAACGGCCCTCTCCCTCTGGCACCACCTCCCCGCCTGCCTGCCAAAGGCCGTTTTGGAGCACTCTGGCCGGCTGTTCCCAGCAAAATCTCGCGCACACTGCTCTGAAACCCGGGAGTAGAAAGTGCTTTTGGGTTGTGGTCCTCTCCTCCGGGCCATGGCCCCGAGCCTGGGGACGCCAGCTCGGGGGGGTCCACACTCCCAGGCCAAGGCCCAACCTCCATGCACACGTCTGTTCCTGCGCCCCTGCCCCTTCAGAGAGCTCGGCTGAGCCAGAGTCTGTCAGGCAAGCTCCCTGGCAGCCCCAGCAGCTCCGCCTGGGTGGGAAGAGGCAGAGCCGACCTAGGATCACAGTGGGCCTCTTGCTCTCCCTGCTCCCCTGATGATGCAGCTGGGGGCAAAGCCGGCTGGGCATCCACCCCGTTTGCTCCCCTCTTCCCTCTGCCATGAAGGCTCTGCCCTCCTGGGACTTGCCCAGTGTGGAGACAGCCCCTGCCAGCACTTCCCACCCAGTAGGCCTCAGCTGAGGCCTAGGCGCCAGGGGAAAGGCCCCATGCGGTGGCTGAGTTGGGGTAGCTGCCCGTGCATGTCTGGACACACTCTCCCAGCTAGCCTGGCCCCTTCGCTGGGGGCAGTTATCCAAGGACGGCCAGGAAGGCCTGGGCACAGGCATGGGCGCCAAGGGCAGGGGCCTCGCTGTATTGTGCCTCTGGCCTGTGGGGCCTCCCAGTAGAAACCGGCCCTCTCCACTCTGGCACACGCCTTCCCCCGTCCTGCCTCCTCAAGGCCGTTTTGGAAGCACTCTGGCCGCCTTGTTCCCGGCAAAGTCGCGCACAAACTGCCTCTGAAAACCCGGGAGAAAAGTGCTTTTGGGGGTGGTCCCCTCTCCGGGCCCATTGGCCCAGAGCCTGGGGACCAGCTCGGGGGTCCACACTCCCAGGCCAAAGTGATGGCCCAACTTCCATGCACAACGGTCTGTTCCTGGCCCCCTGCCCCTTCAGAGAGCTCGGCTGAGCCAGAAGTTTGTCCAGGCAACTCCCTGGCAGCCCCAGCAGCACCGCCTGGGGGGGGGAGTGGCAGAGCCGGACTAGGATCACATTGGGCTTCTTGCTATCCCTGTCCTCCCCTGAGGCAGCTGTTGGCAAAGACGGCTGCGCGGCGTCCACACCCCGTTGCTGCCCCTCTTTTCCCACTGCCAAAAGGCTCTGCCTCCTGGGACGTATGCAGTGTGGAGAAACAGCCGCCCTGCCAACAACTTGTCGCCACGCCAGTAGGCCGCAGCTGAGGTCCTAGTGAGGCCCAGGGGTAAAGGTGCCCTTACGACGGGTGACTGCTCCAGTGGGTCTACGCTGCCCAGTGCAATGTTCTGGACACACTCCTCACTGCAGAGCCTGGGCCCGTCGTGGCGGCAGCTACGATCCCCTGGCACAGCCAGGAAGGCCGACCTGGCGCGAAGGCTGGCCAAGGGCAGGGGCCTCGCTGGGGTTTTTGCCGTTCTGGCTCTTGTGGGGTCCGTCCCAGCAGAACCGGCCCTCTCCCCTCTGGCACAACCCTCCCCCCCGCCTTCCTCCAAAGCCTGTTGGAAGCACTCTAGGCCGCCTTGTTCCTCTCCGCAAAATCGGCGCACACTGAAACTGAAACCCTGGAGAAAGTGCTTGGGTGTCCCTCTCTCTCTCCGGGCCCATGGCCCCCGAGCCTGCGACCAGCGCGGGGTCCACACCCCATTCCAAGGCCCAACTCCATGCACATGCTCTGTTCCTGCCGCCTCTGCCCCTTCAGAGAGCTCGGCTGAGCCAGAGTCTGTCAGGCAGCTCCCGTGGCAGCCCAGCAAGCACCGCCTGGTGGGAAGAGGCAGAGCCGACCTAGGATCACAGTGGGCCTCTTGCTCTCCCTGCTCCCCTGAGGCAGCTGGGGCAAAGACGGCTTGGGCATCCACCCCGTTGCTCCCCTCTTCCCTCTGCCAGAAGGCTCTGCCTCCTGGGACGTTGCAGTGTGGAGACAGCCCCTGCCAGCACCTTCCCACCCAGTAGGCCTCAGCTGAGGCCTAGGCCCAGGGGAGAGGCCCTAGCGGGGCTGAGTTGGGCTAGGTGCCCGTGCATGTCTGGACACACTCCCTGCAGCCTGCCCCTTCGTGGGGCAGTAGCCCTGGACGCCAGGAAGGCCTGGGCAAGGCTGGCCAGGGGCAGGGGCCTCGCTGGGTTGTGCCTCTGGCCTGTGGGGCCTCCCAGCAGAACCGGCCCTCTCCCTCTGGCAGACCTCCCCGCCTGCCTCCAAAGGCCCTTTTGGAAGCACTCTGGCCGGCTGTTCCCGCAAATCGCGCACACTGCTCTGAAACCCGGGGAGAAAAGTGCTTTGGGGTGGTCCTCTCTCCGGGCCCATGGCCCCGAGCCTGGGGACCAGCTCGGGGGTCCACACTCCCAGGCCAAGGCCCAACTCCATGCACACGTCTGTTCCTGCCCCCTGCCCCTTCAGAGAGCTCGGCTGAGCCAGAGTCTGTCAGGCAGCTCCCTGGCAGCCCCAGCAGCTCCGCCTGGGTGGGAAGAGGCAGAGCCGACCTAGGATCACAGTGGGCCTCTTGCTCTCCCTGCTCCCCTGAGGCAGCTGGGGCAAAGACGGCTTGGGCATCCACCCCGTTGCTCCCCTCTTCCCTCTGCCAGAAGGCTCTGCCTCCTGGGACGTTGCAGTGTGGAGACAGCCCCTGCCAGCACCTTCCCACCCAGTAGGCCTCAGCTGAGGCCTAGGCCCAGGGGAGAGGCCCTAGCGGGGCTGAGTTGGGCTAGGTGCCCGTGCATGTCTGGACACACTCCCTGCAGCCTGCCCCTTCGTGGGGCAGTAGCCCTGGACGCCAGGAAGGCCTGGGCAAGGCTGGCCAAGGGCAGGGGCCTCGCTGGGTTGTGCCTCTGGCCTGTGGGGCCTCCCACAGAACCGGCCCCACACCCTCTGACACACCGCCCCGCCTGCCCCCAAAGGCCCGGTGTTGGAATCACTCTGGCCGGCAGGTCCCTGTGGGCAAATCGCGCGACACTGGATGTAGAGTGCTCCTTAAACCACTGCTCGCAAAGAGCATTGGGTTGGTCCCTCGAACAGCTCCGCCCCGACGGCCCAGAAGCCGGGGACCAGCACGGGGTCCACTACTCCCTATGCCAAGGCCCCAACTCCAAGCACAACGTCAGTTCCATGCCCCCTGCCCCTTTCAGGAAGAGCTCGGCTGAGCCAGAGTTCTGTCAGGCAGGCTCCCTGGTCAGGCCCCAGCAGGTTGTTCCGCCTGGGTGGGAAGATGCAGAGCCGACCTAGAATCCCAGGGGCCTTCTAGCTCCTTGTCTCCTGCCTCCCCTGAAGCAGCTGGGGCAGGAATACGGCTTTGGGCATCCACCCGTTGCAACGCCAGCGTTCCCATTACCTCTGCCAGAAGCGCTCTGCCTCCTGGACGTTGCAGTGTTTGAGACAGCCCAGCCAGCACCTTCCCACCCATTAGGCCTCAGCAGAGGCCTAGGCCCAGGGGAGGAGGCCCTAGTCGTGGGCTGATTTGGGCTAGCTGCCCGTGCCATGACTGGACACACTCCCCTGCCAGCCATGGCCCTACGTGGGGCATTAGCCCTGGACGCCAAGAAGTGAGCCTGGGCCAAGTGCTGGCCAAGGCAAGGGCCTCGCTGGGTTGTGCCTCAGGGCCTGTGGGGCCTGCACCCAAGCAGGAAGACCGGGGCCCTCTCCGCCTCCTGGCACACCCTCCCCCGTCCTGCCTCCAAAGGCCGTTATTGGAAGCACTCGCACTATTGGCCGGCTGATACCCGCAAATCCGCTCGGGCGACTTACTGCTCCGGTGAAACCCGGAGGAAAAGTGGCGTTTGGGATGGTCTTCTCTCTCCGGGCCGATGGCCCCAGAGCCTGGCGACCAGCTTCTGGGGGTCCACACTCCCAGGCCAAGGCCCTACTCCATGCACACGTCTGTACCAGCCCCCAGCCCCTTCAGAGAGCTCGGCTGAGCCAGAGTCCGTGTCAGTGCAGGTTCCCTTGGCAGTCCCCTGCAGCTTCCGGCCAGTGATGGGAAGAGTCAGAGGCCGACCTAGATCACAGTGGCCTCTTGCTCTCCCCTGCTCCCGCTGAGGGCAGCTGGGGGCAAAGACGGCTATTGGGGCAACCACCCCGTAGCTGCACCCTCTTCCCTCCTGCCAGAAAGGCTCTCTTCCTTCCTGGGTCGTGTTTGCAGAGTGGAGACTGAGCCCCTGCCAGCACCTTCACCCACCCAGTAGGCCATCAGCAGAAGGCCTAGGGCCCCAGGGGAGAAGTCCTAACGGGGCAGATTGGCTAGTTGCCCGTTCATTTCTGAACACACTCCACTGCATAGCCTGGCCCTTTTGGCGCAGTAACCCTGGACAGCCCAGTAAGGCCTGGGCAAGGCTTGCCAAGGGCAGGGCCCTCTCTGGGTTAGTGCCTCTGGCCGTGTGGGGCCCATCGCCAGCAGAACCCTCGCCCTCTCCTCGGCCTCCTGGCACAACCTCCCAGCCTGCCTCCAAAAGGCCGATTTTGAAACACTCTGGCCGGTTGTTCCCTAGGCAAATCACGCACAACTGCTCAGAAACACGGGAGAAAAGTGCTTTGGTGGTGATTCCTCCTCGTACCACACATGTCTCCGGGACCATGGCCCCGAGCCTTGGGGACCAGAGCTCGGGGGGCCCACACTCCCATGCCAAGGCCCAACTCCATGCACACGGTCCGTTCCAGCCCCCTGCCCCTTCATAGAGCTCGGGCAGAGCCAGAAGTTCTGTCAGGCCAGCCTCCCTGGCAGCCCAGCAAGCGCCGCCTGGGTGGGAAGAGGCAGAGCCCGACCTAGAATCACAGTGGGGCCTCTTGGCTCTCTCTCCCTGCTCCCCTGAAGAGCATCAGGGGCAAAGACGGGATTGGGCATCCACCCCGTTGCTCCCCTCTTCCCTCTGCCAGCAGGCACTGCCACCTGGGACGTTGCTGTTGGTGGGAGACAGCCCCTGCCAGCAACACCTTCCCACCCAGTACGCCTCAGCTGAGTCCTAGGCCCAGGGTGAGAGGCCCTAGCGGGCTGAGTTGGGGTAAGCTGCCCGTGCATGTCTGGACACACTCCCTGCAGCCTGCCCCTTCGTGGGGCAGTAGCCCTGGACGCCAGGAAGGCCTGGGCAAGGCTGGCCAAGGGCAGGGGCCTCGCTGGGTTGTGCCTCTGGCCTGTGGGGCCTCCCAGCAGAACCGGCCCTCTCCCTCTGGCAGACCTCCCCGCCTGCCTCCAAAGGCCGTTTTGGAAGCACTCTGGCCGGCTGTTCCCGCAAATCGCGCACACTGCTCTGAAACCCGGGAGAAAAGTGCTTTGGGGTGGTCCTCTCTCCGGGCCCATGGCCCCGAGCCTGGGGACCAGCTCGGGGTCCACACTCCCAGGCCCAAGGCCCAACTCCATGCACACGTCTGTTCCTGCCCCCTGCCCCTTCAGAGAGCTCGGCTGAGCCAGAGTCTGTCAGGCAGCTCCCTGGCAGCCCCAGCAGCTCCGCCTGGGTGGGAAGAGGCAGAGCCGACCTAGGATCACAGTGGGCCTCTTGCTCTCCCTGCTCCCCTGAGGCAGCTGGGGCAAAGACGGCTTGGGCATCCACCCCGTTGCTCCCCTCTTCCCTCTGCCAGAAGGCTCTGCCTCCTGGGACGTTGCAGTGTGGAGACAGCCCCTGCCAGCACCTTCCCCACCCAGTAGGCCTCAGCTGAGGCCTAGGCCCAGGGAGAGGCCCTAGCGGGGCTGAGTTGGGGTAGCTGCCCGTGCATGTCTGGACACACTCCCTGCAGCCTGCCCCTTCGTGGGGCAGTAGCCCTGGACGCCAGGAAGGCCTGGGCAAGGCTGGCCAAGGGCAGGGGGGCCTCGCTGGGTTGTGCCTCTGGCCTGTGGGGCCTCCCAGCAGAACCGGCCCTCTCCCTCTGGCACACCTCCCCGCCTGCCTCCAAAGGCCGTTTTGGAAGCACTCTGGCCGGCTGTTCCCGCAAATCGCGCACACTGCTCTGAAACCCGGGAGAAAAGTGCTTTGGGGTGGTCCTCTCTCCGGGCCCATGGCCCCCCGAGCTGGGGACCAGCTCGGGGGTCCACACTCCCAGGCCAAGGCCCAACTCCATGCACACGTCTGTTCCTGCCCCCTGCCCCTTCAGAGAGCTCGGCTGAGCCAGAGTCTGTCAGGCAGCTCCCTGGCAGCCCCAGCAGCTCCGCCTGGGTGGGAAGAGGCAGAGCCGACCTAGGATCACAGTGGGCCTCTTGCTCTCCCTGCTCCCCTGAGGCAGCTGGGGCAAAGACGGCTTGGGCATCCACCCCGTTGCTCCCCTCTTCCCTCTGCCAGAAGGCTCTGCCTCCTGGACGTTGCAGTGTGGGAGACAGCCCCTGCCAGCACCTTCCCACCCAGTAGGCCTCAGCTGAGGCCTAGGCCCAGGGGAGGCCCTAGCGGGGCTGAGTTGGGGTAGCTGCCCGTGCATGTCTGGACACACTCCCTGCAGCCTGCCCCTTCGTGGGGCAGTAGCCCTGGACGCCAGGAAGGCCTGGGCAAGGCTGGCCAAGGGCAGGGGCCTCGCTGGGTTGTGCCTCTGGCCTGTGGGGCCTCCCAGCAGAACCGGCCCTCTCCCTCTGGCACACCTCCCCGCCTGCCTCCAAAGGCCGTTTTTGGAAGCACTCTGGCCGGCTGTTCCCGCAAATCGCGCACACTGCTCTGAAACCCGGGAGAAAAGTGCTTTGGGGTGGTCCTCTCTCCGGGCCCATGGCCCCGAGCCTGGGGACCAGCTCGGGGGTCCACACTCCCAGGCCAAGGCCCAACTCCATGCACACGTCTGTTCCTGCCCCCTGCCCCTTCAGAGAGCTCGGCTGAGCCAGAGTCTGTCAGGCAGCTCCCTGGCAGCCCCAGCAGCTCCGCCTGGGTGGGAAGAGGCAGAGCCGACCTAGGATCACAGTGGGCCTCTTGCTCTCCCTGCTCCCCTGAGGCAGCTGGGGCAAAGACGGCTTGGGCATCCACCCCGTTGCTCCCCTCTTCCCTCTGCCAGAAGGCTCTGCCTCCTGGGACGTTTGCAGTGTGGAGACAGCCCCTGCCAGCACCTTCCCACCCAGTAGGCCTCAGCTGAGGCCTAGGCCCAGGGGAAAGGCCCTAGCGGGGCTGAGTTGGGGTAGCTGCCCGTGCATGTCTGGACACACTCCCTGCAGCCTGCCCCTTCGTGGGGCAGTAGCCCTGGACGCCAGGAAGGCCTGGGCAAGGCTGGCCAAGGGCAGGGGCCTCGCTGGGTTGTGCCTCTGGCCTGTGGGGCCTCCCAGCAGAACCGGCCCTCTCCCTCTGGCACACCTCCCCGCCTGCCTCCAAAGGCCGTTTTGGAAGCACTCTGGCCGGCTGTTCCCGCAAATCGCGCACACTGCTCTGAAACCCGGGAGAAAAGTGCTTTGGGGTGGTCCTCTCTCCGGGCCCATGGCCCCGAGCCTGGGGACCAGCTCGGGGGGGTCCACACTCCCAGGCCAAGGCCCAACTCCATGCACACGTCTGTTCCTGCCCCCTGCCCCTTCAGAGAGCTCGGCTGAGCCAGAGTCTGTCAGGCAGCTCCCTGGCAGCCCCAGCAGCTCCGCCTGGGTGGGAAGAGGCAGAGCCGACCTAGGATCACAGTGGGCCTCTTGCTCTCCCTGCTCCCCTGAGGCAGCTGGGGCAAAGACGGCTTGGGCATCCACCCCGTTGCTCCCCTCTTCCCTCTGCCAGAAGGCTCTGCCTCCTGGGACGTTGCAGTGTGGAGACAGCCCCTGCCAGCACCTTCCCACCCAGTAGGCCTCAGCTGAGGCCTAGGCCCAGGGGAAAGGCCCTAGCGGGGCTGAGTTGGGTAGCTGCCCGTGCATGTCTGGACACACTCCCTGCAGCCTGCCCCTTCGTGGGGCAGTAGCCCTGGACGCCAGGAAGGCCTGGGCAAGGCTGGCCAAGGGCAGGGGCCTCGCTGGGTTGTGCCTCTGGCCTGTGGGGCCTCCCAGCAGAACCGGCCCTCTCCCTCTGGCACACCTCCCCGCCTGCCTCCAAAGCCCGTTTTGGAAGCACTCTGGCCGGCTGTTCCCGCAAATCGCGCACACTGCTCTGAAACCCGGGAGAAAAGTGCTTTGGGGTGGTCCTCTCTCCGGGCCCATGGCCCCGAGCCTGGGGACCAGCTCGGGGGTCCACACTCCCAGGCCAAGGCCCAACTCCATGCACACGTCTGTTCCTGCCCCCTGCCCCTTCAGAGAGCTCGGCTGAGCCAGAGTCTGTCAGGCAGCTCCCTGGCAGCCCCAGCAGCTCCGCCTGGGTGGGAAGAGGCAGAGCCGACCTAGGATCACAGTGGGCCTCTTGCTCTCCCTGCTCCCCTGAGGCAGCTGGGGCAAAGACGGCTTGGGCATCCACCCCGTTGCTCCCCTCTTCCCTCTGCCAGAAGGCTCTGCCTCCTGGGACGTTGCAGTGTGGAGACAGCCCCTGCCAGCACCTTCCCACCCAGTAGGCCTCAGCTGAGGCCTAGGCCCAGGGGAAAGGCCCTAGCGGGGGCTGAGTTGGGGTAGCTGCCCGTGCATGTCTGGACACACTCCCTGCAGCCTGCCCCTTCGTGGGGCAGTAGCCCTGGACGCCAGGAAGGCCTGGGCAAGGCTGGCCAAGGGCAGGGGCCTCGCTGGGTTGTGCCTCTGGCCTGTGGGGCCTCCCAGCAGAACCGGCCCTCTCCCTCTGGCACACCTCCCCGCCTGCCTCCAAAGGCCGTTTTGGAAGCACTCTGGCCGGCTGTTCCCGCAAATCGCGCACACTGCTCTGAAACCCGGGAGAAAAGTGCTTTGGGGTGGTCCTCTCTCCGGGCCCATGGCCCCGAGCCTGGGGACCAGCTCGGGGGTCCACACTCCCAGGCCAAGGCCCAACTCCATGCACACGTCTGTTCCTGCCCCCTGCCCCTTCAGAGAGCTCGGCTGAGCCAGAGTCTGTCAGGCAGCTCCCTGGCAGCCCCAGCAGCTCCGCCTGGGTGGGAAGAGGCAGAGCCGACCTAGGATCACAGTGGGCCTCTTGCTCTCCCTGCTCCCCTGAGGCAGCTGGGGCAAAGACGGCTTGGGCATCCACCCCGTTGCTCCCCTCTTCCCTCTGCCAGAAGGCTCTGCCTCCTGGGACGTTGCAGTGTGGAGACAGCCCCTGCCAGCACCTTCCCACCCAGTAGGCCTCAGCTGAGGCCTAGGCCCAGGGGAAAGGCCCTAGCGGGGCTGAGTTGGGGTAGCTGCCCGTGCATGTCTGGACACACTCCCTGCAGCCTGCCCCTTCGTGGGGCAGTAGCCCTGGACGCCAGGAAGGCCTGGGCAAGGCTGGCCAAGGGCAGGGGCCTCGCTGGGTTGTGCCTCTGGCCTGTGGGGCCTCCCAGCAGAACCGGCCCTCTCCCTCTGGCACACCTCCCCGCCTGCCTCCAAAGGCCGTTTTGGAAGCACTCTGGCCGGCTGTTCCCGCAAATCGCGCACACTGCTCTGAAACCCGGGAGAAAAGTGCTTTGGGGTGGTCCTCTCTCCGGGCCCATGGCCCCGAGCCTGGGGACCAGCTCGGGGGTCCACACTCCCAGGCCAAGGCCCAACTCCATGCACACGTCTGTTCCTGCCCCCTGCCCCTTCAGAGAGCTCGGCTGAGCCAGAGTCTGTCAGGCAGCTCCCTGGCAGCCCCAGCAGCTCCGCCTGGGTGGGAAGAGGCAGAGCCGACCTAGGATCACAGTGGGCCTCTTGCTCTCCCTGCTCCCCTGAGGCAGCTGGGGCAAAGACGGCTTGGGCATCCACCCCGTTGCTCCCCTCTTCCCTCTGCCAGAAGGCTCTGCCTCCTGGGACGTTGCAGTGTGGAGACAGCCCCTGCCAGCACCTTCCCACCCAGTAGGCCTCAGCTGAGGCCTAGGCCCAGGGGAAAGGCCCTAGCGGGGCTGAGTTGGGGTAGCTGCCCGTGCATGTCTGGACACACTCCCTGCAGCCTGCCCCTTCGTGGGGCAGTAGCCCTGGACGCCAGGAAGGCCTGGGCAAGGCTGGCCAAGGGCAGGGGCCTCGCTGGGTTGTGCCTCTGGCCTGTGGGGCCTCCCAGCAGAACCGGCCCTCTCCCTCTGGCACACCTCCCCGCCTGCCTCCAAAGGCCGTTTTGGAAGCACTCTGGCCGGCTGTTCCCGCAAATCGCGCACACTGCTCTGAAACCCGGGAGAAAAGTGCTTTGGGGTGGTCCTCTCTCCGGGCCCATGGCCCCGAGCCTGGGGACCAGCTCGGGGGTCCCACACTCCCAGGCCAAGGCCCAACTCCATGCACACGTCTGTTCCTGCCCCCTGCCCCTTCAGAGAGCTCGGCTGAGCCAGAGTCTGTCAGGCAGCTCCCTGGCAGCCCCAGCAGCTCCGCCTGGGTGGGAAGAGGCAGAGCCGACCTAGGATCACAGTGGGCCTCTTGCTCTCCCTGCTCCCCTGAGGCAGCTGGGGCAAAGACGGCTTGGGCATCCACCCCGTTGCTCCCCTCTTCCCTCTGGAAGAAGGCTCTGCCTCCTGGGACGTTGCAGTGTGGAGACAGCCCCTGCCAGCACCTTCCCACCCAGTAGGGCTCAGCTGAGGCCTAGGCCCAGGGGAAAGGCCCTAGCGGGGCTGAGTTGGGGTAGCTGCCCGTGCATGTCTGGACACACTCCCTGCAGCCTGCCCCTTCGTGGGGCAGTAGCCCTGGACGCCAGGAAGGCCTGGGCAAGGCTGGCCAAGGGCAGGGGCCTCGCTGGGTTGTGCCTCTGGCCTGTGGGGCTGGGGCCCCAGCAGAACCGGCCCTCTCCCTCTGGCACACCTCCCCGCCTGCCTCCAAAGGCCGTTTTGGAAGCACTCTGGCCGGCTGTTCCCGCAAATCGCGCACACTGCTCTGAAACCCGGGGGAGAAAAGTGCTTTGGGGTGGTCCTCTCTCCGGGCCCATGGCCCCGAGCCTGGGGACCAGCTCGGGGGTCCACACTCCCAGGCCAAGGCCCAACTCCATGCACACGTCTGTTCCTGCCCCCTGCCCCTTCAGAGAGCTCGGCTGAGCCAGAGTCTGTCAGGCAGCTCCCTGGCAGCCCCAGCAGCTCCGCCTGGTGTGGGGAAGAGGCAGAGCCGACCTAGGATCACAGTGGGCCTCTTGCTCTCCCTGCTCCCCTGAGGCAGCTGGGGCAAAGACGGCTTGGGCATCCACCCCGTTGCTCCCCCCTCTTCCCTCTGCCAGAAGGCTCTGCCTCCTGGGACGTTGCAGTGTGGAGACAGCCCCTGCCAGCACCTTCCCACCCAGTAGGCCTCAGCTGAGGCCTAGGCCCAGGGGAAAGGCCCTAGCGGGGGGCTGAGTTGGGGTAGCTGCCCGTGCATGTCTGGACACACTCCCTGCAGCCTGCCCCTTCGTGGGGCAGTAGCCCTGGACGCCAGGAAGGCCTGGGCAAGGCTGGCCAAGGGCAGGGGCCTCGCTGGGTTGTGCCTCTGGCCTGTGGGGCCTCCCAGCAGAACCGGCCCTCTCCCTCTGGCACACCTCCCCGCCTGCCTCCAAAGGCCGTTTTGGAAGCACTCTGGCCGGCTGTTCCCGCAAATCGCGCACACTGCTCTGAAACCCGGGAGAAAAGTGCTTTGGGGGTGGTCCTCTCTCCGGGCCCATGGCCCCGAGCCTGGGGACCAGCTCGGGGGTCCACACTCCCAGGCCAAGGCCCAACTCCATGCACACGTCTGTTCCTGCCCCCTGCCCCTTCAGAGAGCTCGGCTGAGCCAGAGTCTGTCAGGCAGCTCCCTGGCAGCCCCAGCAGCTCCGCCTGGGGGTGGGAAGAGGCAGAGCCGACCTAGGATCACAGTGGGCCTCTTGCTCTCCCTGCTCCCCTGAGGCAGCTGGGGCAAAGACGGCTTGGGCATCCACCCCGTTGCTCCCCTCTTCCCTCTGCCAGAAGGCTCTGCCTCCTGGGACGTTGCAGTGTGGAGACAGCCCCTGCCAGCACCTTCCCACCCAGTAGGCCTCAGCTGAGGCCTAGGCCCAGGGGAAAGGCCCTAGCGGGGGCTGAGTTGGGGTAGCTGCCCGTGCATGTCTGGACACACTCCCTGCAGCCTGCCCCTTCGTGGGGCAGTAGCCCTGGACGCCAGGAAGGCCTGGGCAAGGCTGGCCAAGGGCAGGGGCCTCGCTGGGTTGTGCCTCTGGCCTGTGGGGCCTCCCAGCAGAACCGCCCCCTCTCCCTCTGGCACACCTCCCCGCCTGCCTCCAAAGGCCGTTTTGGAAGCACTCTGGCCGGCTGTTCCCGCAAATCGCGCACACTGCTCTGAAACCGGGAGAAAAGTGCTTTGGGGTGGTCCTCTCTCCGGGCCCATGGCCCCGAGCCTGGGGACCAGCTCGGGGGTCCACACTCCCAGGCCAAGGCCCAACTCCATGCACACGTCTGTTCCTGCCCCCTGCCCCTTCAGAGAGCTCGGCTGAGCCAGAGTCTGTCAGGCAGCTCCCTGGCAGCCCCAGCAGCTCCGCCTGGGTGGGAAGAGGCAGAGCCGACCTAGGATCACAGTGGGCCTCTTGCTCTCCCTGCTCCCCTGAGGCAGCTGGGGCAAAGACGGCTTGGGCATCCACCCCGTTGCTCCCCTCTTCCCTCTGCCAGAAGGCTCTGCCTCCTGGGACGTTGCAGTGTGGAGACAGCCCCTGCCAGCACCTTCCCACCCAGTAGGCCTCAGCTGAGGCCTAGGCCCAGGGGAAAGGCCCTAGCGGGGCTGAGTTGGGGTAGCTGCCCGTGCCCGTGCATGTCTGGACACACTCCCTGCAGCCTGCCCCTTCGTGGGGCAGTAGCCCTGGACGCCAGGAAGGCCTGGGCAAGGCTGGCCAAGGGCAGGGGCCTCGCTGGGTTGTGCCTCTGGCCTGTGGGGCCTCCCAGCAGAACCGGCCCTCTCCCTCTGGCACACCTCCCCGCCTGCCTCCAAAGGCCGTTTTGGAAGCACTCTGGCCGGCTGTTCCCGCAAATCGCGCACACTGCTCTGAAACCCGGGGGAGAAAAGTGCTTTGGGGTGGTCCTCTCTCCGGGCCCATGGCCCCGAGCCTGGGGACCAGCTCGGGGGTCCACACTCCCAGGCCAAGGCCCAACTCCATGCACACGTCTGTTCCTGCCCCCTGCCCCTTCAGAGAGCTCGGCTGAGCCAGAGTCTGTCAGGCAGCTCCCTGGCAGCCCCAGCAGCTCCGCCTGGGTGGGAAGAGGCAGAGCCGACCTAGGATCACAGTGGGCCTCTTGCTCTCCCTGCTCCCCTGAGGCAGCTGGGGCAAAGACGGCTTGGGCATCCACCCCGTTGCTCCCCTCTTCCCTCTGCCAGAAGGCTCTGCCTCCTGGGACGTTGCAGTGTGGAGACAGCCCCTGCCAGCACCTTCCCACCCAGTAGGCCTCAGCTGAGGCCTAGGCCCAGGGGAAAGGCCCTAGCGGGGCTGAGTTGGGGTAGCTGCCCGTGCATGTCTGGACACACTCCCTGCAGCCTGCCCCTTCGTGGGGCAGTAGCCCTGGACGCCAGGAAGGCCTGGGCAAGGCTGGCCAAGGGCAGGGGCCTCGCTCGCTGGTTGTGCCTCTGGCCTGTGGGGCCTCCCAGCAGAACCGGCCCTCTCCCTCTGGCACACTCCCCGCCTGCCTCCAAAGGCGTTTTTGGAAGCACTCTGGCCGGCTGTTCCCGCAAATCGCGCACACTGCTCTGAAACCCGGGAGAAAAGTGCTTTGGGGTGGTCCTCTCTCCGGGCCCATGGCCCCGAGCCTGGGGACCAGCTCGGGGGTCCACACTCCCAGGCCAAGGCCCAACTCCATGCACACGTCTGTTCCTGCCCCCTGCCCCTTCAGAGAGCTCGGCTGAGCCAGAGTCTGTCAGGCAGCTCCCTGGCAGCCCCAGCAGCTCCGCCTGGGTGGGAAGAGGCAGAGCCGACCTAGGATCACAGTGGGCCTCTTGCTCTCCCTGCTCCCCTGAGGCAGCTGGGGCAAAGACGGCTTGGGCATCCACCCCGTTGCTCCCCTCTTCCCTCTGCCAGAAGGCTCTGCCTCCTGGGACGTTGCAGTGTGGAGACAGCCCCTGCAGCACCTTCCCACCCA
The DNA here is from genome assembly GCA_020976825.1 of Odocoileus hemionus. NCBI lineage: Eukaryota > Metazoa > Chordata > Mammalia > Artiodactyla > Cervidae > Odocoileus > Odocoileus hemionus. The sequence continues at coordinate 1,920,393 of JAJLRB010005427.1, read as the reverse complement.
GTAGGCCTCAGCTGAGGCCTAGGCCCAGGGGAAAGGCCCTAGCGGGGCTGAGTTGGGGTAGCTGCCCGTGCATGTCTGGACACACACTCCCTGCAGCCTGCCTGCCCCTTCGTGGGGCAGTAGCCCTGGACGCCAGGAAGGCCTGGGCAAGGCTGGCCAAGGGCAGGGGCCTCGCTGGGGGTTGTGCCTCTGGCCTGTGGGGCCTCCCAGCAGAACCGGCCCTCTCCCTCTGGCACACCCCCCCGCCTGCCTCCAAAGGCCGTTTTGGAAGCACTCTGGCCGGCTGTTCCCGCAAATCGCGCACACTGCTCTGAAACCCGGGAGAAAAGTGCTTTGGGGTGGTCCTCTCTCCGGGCCCATGGCCCCGAGCCTGGGGACCAGCTCGGGGGTCCACACTCCCAGGCCAAGGCCCAACTCCATGCACACGTCTGTTCCTGCCCCCTGCCCCTTCAGAGAGCTCGGCTCGGCTGAGCCAGAGTCTGTCAGGCAGCTCCCTGGCAGCCCCAGCAGCTCCGCCTGGGGGTGGGAAGAGGCAGAGCCGACCTAGGATCACAGTGGGCCTCTTGCTCTCCCTGCTCCCCTGAGGCAGCTGGGGCAAAGACGGCTTGGGCATCCACCCCGTTGCTCCCCTCTTCCCTCTGCCAGAAGGCTCTGCCTCCTGGGACGTTGCAGTGTGGAGACAGCCCCTGCCAGCACCTTCCCACCCAGTAGGCCTCAGCTGAGGCCTAGGCCCAGGGGAAAGGCCCTAGCGGGGCTGAGTTGGGGTAGCTGCCCGTGCATGTCTGGACACACTCCCTGCAGCCTGCCCCTTCGTGGGGCAGTAGCCCTGGACGCCAGGAAGGCCTGGGCAAGGCTGGCCAAGGGCAGGGGCCTCGCTGGGTTTGCCTCTGGCCTGTGGGGCCTCCCAGCAGAACCGGCCCTCCCTCTGGCTGGCACACCCCCCGCCTGCCTGCCCAAAGGCCGTTTTGGAAGCACTCTGGCCGGCTGTGTCCCCCGCAAATCGCGCACACACTGCTCTGAAACCCGGGAGAAAAGTGCTTTGGGGTGGTCCTCTCTCCGGGCCCATGGCCCCGAGCCTGGGGACCAGCTCGGGGGTCCACACTCCCAGGCCAAGGCCCAACTCCATGCACACACACGTCTGTTCCTGCCCCCTGCCCCTTCAGAGAGCTCGGCTGAGCCAGAGTCTGTCAGGCAGCTCCCTGGCAGCCCCAGCAGCTCCGCCTGGGTGGGAAGAGGCAGAGCCGACCGACCTAGGATCACAGTGGGCCTCTTGCTCTCCCTGCTCCCCTGAGGCAGCTGGGGCAAAGACGGCTTGGGCATCCACCCCGTTGCTCTCCCCTCTTCCCTCTGCCAGAAGGCTCTGCCTCCTGGGACGTTGCAGTGTGGAGACAGCCCCTGCCAGCACCTTCCCACCCAGTAGGCCTCAGCTGAGGCCTAGGCCCAGGGGAAAGGCCCTAGCGGGGCTGAGTTGGGGTAGCTGCCCGTGCATGTCTGGACACACTCCCTGCAGCCTGCCCCTTCGTGGGGCAGTAGCCCTGGACGCCAGGAAGGCCTGGGCAAGGCTGGCCAAGGGCAGGGGCCTCGCTGGGTTGTGCCTCTGGCCTGTGGGGCCTCCCAGCAGAACCGGCCCTCTCCCTCTGGCACACCTCCCCGCCTGCCTCCAAAGGCCGTTTTGGAAGCACTCTGGCCGGCTGTTCCCGCAAATCGCGCACACTGCTCTGAAACCCGGGAGAAAAGTGCTTTTGGGGGGGTGGTCCTCTCTCCGGGCCCATGGCCCCGAGCCTGGGGACCAGCTCGGGGGTCCACACTCCCAGGCCAAGGCCCAACTCCATGCACACGTCTGTTCCTGCCCCCTGCCCCTTCAGAGAGCTCTCGGCTGAGCCAGAGTCTGTCAGGCAGCTCCCTGGCAGCCCCAGCAGCTCCGCCTGGGTGGGAAGAGGCAGAGCCGACCTAGGGATCACAGTGGGCCTCTTGCTCTCCCTGCTCCCCTGAGGCAGCTGGGGCAAAGACGGCTTGGGCATCCACCCCGTTGCTCCCCTCTCTTCCCTCTGCCAGAAGGCTCTCTGCCTCCTGGGACGTTGCAGTGTGGAGACAGCCCCTGCCAGCACCCTTCCCACCCAGTAGGCCTCAGCTGAGGCCTAGGCCCAGGGGAAAGGCCCTAGCGGGGCTGAGTTGGGGTAGTGCCCGTGCATGTCTGGACACACTCCCTGCAGCCTGCCCCTTCGTGGGGCAGTAGCCCTGGACGCCAGGAAGGCCTGGGCAAGGCTGGCCAAGGGCAGGGGCCTCGCTGGGTTGTGCCTCTGGCCTGTGGGGGGCCTCCCAGCAGAAACCGCCCTCTCCCTCTGGCACACCTCCCCGCCTGCCTCCAAAGGCCGTTTTGGAAGCACTCTGGCCGGCTGTTCCCGCAAATCGCGCACACTGCTCTGAAAACCCGGGAGAAAAGTGCTTTGGGGTGGTGGTCTCTCTCTCCGGGCCCATGGCCCCGAGCCCTGGGGACCAGCTCGGGGGGGGTCCACACTCCCAGGCCAAGGCCCAACTCCATGCACACGTCTGTTCCTGCCCCCTGCCCCTTCAGAGAGCTCGGCTGAGCCAGAGTCTGTCAGGCAGCTCCCTGGCAGCCCCAGCAGCTCCGCCTGGGTGGGAAGAGGCAGAGCCGACCTAGGATCACAGTGGGCCTCTTGCTCTCCCTGCTCCCCTGAGGCAGCTGGGGCAAAAGACGGCTTGGGCATCCACCCCGTTGCTCCCCTCTTCCCTCTGCCAGAAGGCTCTGCCTCCTGGGACTGGGACGTTGCAGTGTGGAGACAGCCCCTGCCAGCACCTTCCCACCCAGTAGGCCTCAGCTGAGGCCTAGGCCCAGGGGAAAGGCCCTAGCGGGGCTGAGTTGGGGTAGCTGCCCGTGCATGTCTGGACACACTCCCTGCAGCCTGCCCCTTCGTGGGGCAGTAGCCCTGGACGCCAGGAAGGCCTGGGGCAAGGCTGGCCAAGGGCAGGGGCCTCGCTGGGTTGTGCCTCTGGCCTGTGGGGGCCTCCCAGCAGAACCGGCCCTCTCCCTCTGGCACCTCCCCGCCTGCCTCCAAAGGCCGTTTTGGAAGCACTCTGGCCGGCTGTTCCCGCAAATCGCGCACACTGCTCTGAAACCCGGGAGAAAAGTGCTTTGGGGTGGTCCTCTCTCCGGGCCCATGGCCCCGAGCCTGGGGACCAGCTCGGGGGTCCACACTCCCAGGCCAAGGCCCAACCATGCACACGTCTGTTCCTGCCCCCTGCCCCTTCAGAGAGCTCGGCTGAGCCAGAGTCTGTCAGGCAGCTCCCTGGCAGCCCCCCAGCAGCTCCGCCTGGGTGGGAAGAGGCAGAGCCGACCTAGGATCACAGTGGGCCTCTTGCTCTCCCTGCTCCCCTGAGGCAGCTGGGGCAAAGACGGCTTGGGCATCCACCCCGTTGCCCCTCTTCCCCCTCTGCCAGAAGGCTCTGCCTCCTGGGACGTTGCAGTGTGGAGACAGCCCCTGCAGCACCTTCCCACCCAGTAGGCCTCAGCTGAGGCCTAGGCCCAGGGGGGAAAGGCCCTAGCGGGGCTGAGTTGGGGTAGCTAGGTGCCCGTGCATGTCTGGACACACTCCCTGCAGCCTGCCCCTTCGTGGGGCAGTAGCCCTGGACGCCAGGAAGGCCTGGGCAAGGCTGGCCAAGGGCAGGGGCCTCGCTGGGTTGTGCCTCTGGCCTGTGGGGCCTCCCAGCAGAACCGGCCCTCTCCCTCTGGCACACACCTCCCCGCCTGCCTCCAAAGGCCCGTTTTGGAAGCACTCTGGCCGGCTGTTCCCGCAAATCGCGCACACTGCTCTGAAACCCGGGAGAAAAAGTGCTTTGGGGTGGTCCTCTCTCTCCGGGCCCATGGCCCCGAGCCTGGGGACCAGCTCGGGGGTCCACACTCCCAGGCCAAGGCCCAACTCCATGCACACGTCTGTTTCCTGCCCCCTGCCCCTTCAGAGAGCTCGGCTGAGCCAGAGTCTGTCAGGCAGCTCCCTGGCAGCCCCAGCAGCTCCGCCTGGGGGGAAGAGGCAGAGCCGACCTAGGATCACAGTGGGCCTCTTGCTCTCTCCTGCTCCCCTGAGGCAGCTGGGGCAAAGACGGCTTGGGCATCCACCCCGTTGCTCCCCTCTTCCCTCTGCCAGAAGGCTCTGCCTCCTGGGACGTTGCAGTGTGGAGACAGCCCCTGCCAGCACCTTCCCACCCAGTAGGCCTCAGCTGAGGCCTAGGCCCAGGGGAAAGGCCCTAGCGGGGCTGAGTTGGGGTAGCTGCCCGTGCATGTCTGGACACACTCCCTGCAGCCTGCCCCTTCGTGGGGCAGTAGCCCTGGACGCCAGGAAGGCCTGGGCAAGGCTGGCCAAGGGCAGGGGGGCCTCGCTGGGTTGTGCCTCTGGCCTGTGGGGCCTCCCAGCAGAACCGGCCCTCTCCCTCTGGCACACCTCCCCGCCTGCCTCCAAAGGCCGTTTTGGAAGCACTCTGGCCGGCTGTTCCCGCAAATCGCGCACACTGCTCTGAAACCCGGGAGAAAAGTGCTTTGGGGTGGTCCTCTCTCCGGGGCCCATGGCCCCGAGCCTGGGGACCAGCTCGGGGGTCCACACTCCCAGGCCAAGGCCCAACTCCATGCACATGCACACTGTCTGTTCCTGCCCCCTGCCCCTTCAGAGAGCTCGCTGAGCCAGAGTCTGTCAGGCAGCTCCCTGGCAGCCCCAGCAGCTCCGCCTGGGTGGGAAGAGGCAGAGCCGACCTAGGATCACAGTGGGCCTCTTGCTCTCCCTGCTCCCCTGAGGCAGCTGGGGCAAAGACGGCTTGGGCATCCACCCCGTTGCTCCCCTCTTCCCTCTGCCAGAAGGCTCTGCCTCCTGGGACGTTGCAGTGTGGAGACAGCCCCTGCCAGCACCTTCCCACCCAGTAGGCCTCAGCTGAGGCCTAGGCCAGGGGGAAGGCCCTAGCGGGGCTGAGTTGGGGTAGCTGCCCGTGCATGTCTGGACACACTCCCTGCAGCCTGCCCCTTCGTGGGGCAGTAGCCCTGGACGCCAGGAAGGCCTGGGCAAGGCTGGCCAAGGGCAGGGGCCTCGCTGGGTTGTGCCTCTGGCCTGTGGGCCTCCCAGCAGAACCGGCCCCCTCTCCCTCTGGCACACCTCCCCGCCTGCCTCCAAAGGCCGTTTTGGAAGCACTCTGGCCGGCTGTTCCCGCAAATCGCGCACACTGCTCTGAAACCCGGGAGAAAAGTGCTTTGGGGTGGTCCTCTCTCCGGGCCCATGGCCCCGAGCCTGGGGACCAGCTCGGGGGTCCACACTCCCAGGCCAAGGCCCAACTCCATGCACACGTCTGTTCCTGCCCCCTGCCCCTTCAGAGAGCTCGGCTGAGCCAGAGTCTGTCAGGCAGCTCCCTGGCAGCCCCAGCAGCTCCGCCTGGGTGGGAAGAGGCAGAGCCGACCTAGGATCACAGTGGGCCTCTTGCTCTCCCCTGCTCCCCTGAGGCAGCTGGGGCAAAGACGGCTTGGGCATCACCCCGTTGCTCCCCCCTTCCCTCTGCCAGAAGGCTCTGCCTCCTGGGACGTTGCAGTGTGGAGACAGCCCCTGCCAGCACCTTCCCACCCAGTAGGCCTCAGCTGAGGCCTAGGCCCGGGGGAAAGGCCCTAGCGGGGCTGAGTTGGGGTAGCTGCCCGTGCATGTCTGGACACACTCCCTGCAGCCTGCCCCTTCGTGGGGCAGTAGCCCTGGACGCCAGGAAGGCCTGGGCAAGGCTGGCCAAGGGCAGGGGCCTCGCTGGGTTGTGCCTCTGGCCTGTGGGGCCTCCCAGCAGAACCGGCCCTCTCCCTCTGGCACACCCCCCCGCCTGCCTCCAAAGGCCGTTTTGGAAGCACTCTGGCCGGCTGTTCCCGCAAATCGCGCACACTGCTCTGAAACCCGGGAGAAAAGTGCTTTGGGGTGGGTCCTCTCTCCGGGCCCATGGCCCCGAGCCTGGGGACCAGCTCGGGGGTCCACACTCCCAGGCCAAGGCCCAACTCCATGCACACGTCTGTTCCTGCCCCCTGCCCCTTCAGAGAGCTCGGCTGAGCCAGAGTCTGTCAGGCAGCTCCCTGGCAGCCCCAGCAGCTCCGCCTGGGTGGGAAGAGGCAGAGCCGACCTAGGATCACAGTGGGCCCTCTTGCTCTCCCTGCTCCCCTGAGGCAGCTGGGGCAAAGACGGGCTTGGGCATCCACCCCGTTGCTCCCCTCTTCCCTCTGCCAGAAGGCTCTGCCTCCTGGGACGTTGCAGTGTGGAGACAGCCCCTGCCAGCACCTTCCCACCCAGTAGGCCTCAGCTGAGGCCTAGGCCCAGGGGAAAGGCCCTAGCGGGGCTGAGTTGGGGTAGCTGCCCGTGCATGTCTGGACACACTCCCTGCAGCCTGCCCTTCGTGGGGCAGTAGCCCTGGACGCCAGGAAGGCCTGGGCAAGGCTGGCCAAGGGCAGGGGCCTCGCTGGGTTGTGCCTCTGGCCTGTGGGGCCTCCCAGCAGAACCGGCCCTCTCCCTCTGGCACACCTCCCCGCCTGCCTCCAAAAGGCCGTTTTGGAAGCACTCTGGCCGGCTGTTCCCGCAAATCGCGCACACTGCTCTGAAACCCGGGAGAAAAGTGCTTTGGGGTGGTCCTCTCTCCGGCCCATGGCCCCGAGCCTGGGGACCAGCTCGGGGGTCCACACTCCCAGGCCAAGGCCCAACTCCATGCACACGTCTGTTCCTGCCCCTGCCCCTTCAGAGAGCTCGGCTGAGCCAGAGTCTGTCAGGCAGCTCCCTGGCAGCCCCAGCAGCTCCGCCTGGGTGGGAAGAGGCAGAGCCGACCTAGGATCACAGTGGGCCTCTTGCTCTCCCTGCTCCCCTGAGGCAGCTGGGGCAAAAGACGGCTTGGGCATCCCACCCCGTTGCTCCCTCTTCCCTCTGCCAGAAGGCTCTGCCTCCTGGGACGTTGCAGTGTGGAGACAGCCCCTGCCAGCACCTTCCCACCCAGTAGGCCTCAGCTGAGGCCTAGGCCCAGGGGAAAGGCCCTAGCGGGGCTGAGTTGGGGTAGCTGCCCGTGCATGTCTGGACACACTCCCTGCAGCCTGCCCCTTCGTGGGGCAGTAGCCCTGGACGCCAGGAAGGCCTGGGCAAGGCTGGCCAAGGGCAGGGGCCTCGCTGGGTTGTGCCTCTGGCCTGTGGGGGCTCCCAGCAGAACCGGCCCTCTCCCTCTGGCACACCTCCCCGCCTGCCTCCAAAGGCCGTTTTGGAAGCACTCTGGCCGGCTGTTCCCGCAAATCGCGCACACTGCTCTGAAAACCGGGAGAAAAGTGCTTTGGGGTGGTCCTCTCTCCGGGCCCATGGCCCCGAGCCTGGGGACCAGCTCGGGGGTCCACACTCCCAGGCCAAGGCCCAACTCCATGCACACGTCTGTTCCTGCCCCCTGCCCCTTCAGAGAGCTCGGCTGAGCCAGAGTCTGTCAGGCAGCTCCCTGGCAGCCCCAGCAGCTCCGCCTGGGTGGGAAGAGGCAGAGCCGACCTAGGATCACAGTGGGCCTCTTGCTCTCCCTGCTCCCCTGAGGCAGCTGGGGCAAAGACGGCTTGGGCATCCACCCCGTTGCTCCCCTCTTCCCTCTGCCAGAAGGCTCTGCCTCCTGGGACGTTGCAGTGTGGAGACAGCCCCTGCCAGCACCTTCCCACCCAGTAGGCCTCAGCTGAGGCCTAGGCCCAGGGGAAAAGGCCCTAGCGGGGCTGAGTT
>JAJLRB010005427.1:1846394-1912142 GCA_020976825.1 Odocoileus hemionus | reverse complement strand
CCCCAGGCCGGACCACCTGCCAGTCTGCTCTCCGCTCCCGAGCCTGGGGCAAGAGGCTTGGCACCCCGTGCTCCCCTTGCGTGCCAGAGGCCCCTCCGGGTTGGGGGAGACCCCCTGCTCCCCCCAGTGGCCCAGCTGGGCCTGCCCGGGAGCCCTTGCGTGGAGGGCTCGCCCTGGCTGTTGGCACCCCTGCCTGCCTTGGAGCCCACGTGGCAGGCTGGGCAGGCGCAGGGCAGGGCCCTCGTGGGTGGCTCTGGCCTGGGCTGCAAGCGCCGCCTCCTGGGCCCCCGCTCTAGGCCGTTTGAAGACGGCCGCTTTCGCAATGCCCCGCCCGAAAGCCGGGAGAAAGGTGGGTGTCCCTCCGGCCCTGGCCCGGCCTGGACAGCTCGGGGGTTCCCCTCCCAGGCCCAGGCCCCTCCAGCCTTGGCCTGCCGGCCCCTTCGACTCGGCCAGCCTGACCCGGAGCCCAGCAGCTCCGCCTGGTGGAAGAGGCAGAGCCGCCCGAGCCTGGGGACCAGCTCGGGGGTCCACACTCCCAGGCCAAGGCCCAACTCCATGCACACGTCTGTTCCTGCCCCCTGCCCCTTCAGAGAGCTCGGCTGAGCCAGAGTCTGTCAGGCAGCTCCCTGGCAGCCCCAGCAGCTCCGCCTGGGTGGGAAGAGGCAGAGCCGACCTAGGATCACAGTGGGCCTCTTGCTCTCCCTGCTCCCCTGAGGCAGCTGGGGCAAAGACGGCTTGGGCATCCACCCCGTTGCTCCCCTCTTCCCTCTGCCAGAAGGCTCTGCCTCCTGGGACGTTGCAGTGTGGAGACAGCCCCTGCCAGCACCTTCCCACCCAGTAGGCCTCAGCTGAGGCCTAGGCCCAGGGGAAAGGCCCTAGCGGGGCTGAGTTGGGGTAGCTGCCCGTGCATGTCTGGACACACTCCCTGCAGCCTGCCCCTTCGTGGGGCAGTAGCCCTGGACGCCAGGAAGGCCTGGGCAAGGCTGGCCAAGGGCAGGGGCCTCGCTGGGTTGTGCCTCTGGCCTGTGGGGCCTCCCAGCAGAACCGGCCCTCTCCCTCTGGCACACCTCCCCGCCTGCCTCCAAAGGCCGTTTTGGAAGCACTCTGGCCGGCTGTTCCCGCAAATCGCGCACACTGCTCTGAAACCCGGGAGAAAAGTGCTTTGGGGTGGTCCTCTCTCCGGGCCCATGGCCCCGAGCCTGGGGACCAGCTCGGGGGTCCACACTCCCAGGCCAAGGCCCAACTCCATGCACACGTCTGTTCCTGCCCCCTGCCCCTTCAGAGAGCTCGGCTGAGCCAGAGTCTGTCAGGCAGCTCCCTGGCAGCCCCAGCAGCTCCGCCTGGGTGGGAAGAGGCAGAGCCGACCTAGGATCACAGTGGGCCTCTTGCTCTCCCTGCTCCCCTGAGGCAGCTGGGGCAAAGACGGCTTGGGCATCCACCCCGTTGCTCCCCTCTTCCCTCTGCCAGAAGGCTCTGCCTCCTGGGACGTTGCAGTGTGGAGACAGCCCCTGCCAGCACCTTCCCACCCAGTAGGCCTCAGCTGAGGCCTAGGCCCAGGGGAAAGGCCCTAGCGGGGCTGAGTTGGGGTAGCTGCCCGTGCATGTCTGGACACACTCCCTGCAGCCTGCCCCTTCGTGGGGCAGTAGCCCTGGACGCCAGGAAGGCCTGGGCAAGGCTGGCCAAGGGCAGGGGCCTCGCTGGGTTGTGCCTCTGGCCTGTGGGGCCTCCCAGCAGAACCGGCCCTCTCCCTCTGGCACACCTCCCCGCCTGCCTCCAAAGGCCGTTTTGGAAGCACTCTGGCCGGCTGTTCCCGCAAATCGCGCACACTGCTCTGAAACCCGGGAGAAAAGTGCTTTGGGGTGGTCCTCTCTCTCCGGGCCCATGGCCCCGAGCCTGGGGACCAGCTCGGGGGTCCACACTCCCAGGCCAAGGCCCAACTCCATGCACACGTCTGTTCCTGCCCCCTGCCCCTTCAGAGAGCTCGGCTGAGCCAGAGTCTGTCAGGCAGCTCCCTGGCAGCCCCAGCAGCTCCGCCTGGGTGGGAAGAGGCAGAGCCGACCTAGGATCACAGTGGGCCTCTTGCTCTCCCTGCTCCCCTGAGGCAGCTGGGGCAAAGACGGCTTGGGCATCCACCCCGTTGCTCCCCTCTTCCCTCTGCCAGAAGGCTCTGCCTCCTGGGACGTTGCAGTGTGGAGACAGCCCCTGCCAGCACCTTCCCACCCAGTAGGCCTCAGCTGAGGCCTAGGCCCAGGGGAAAGGCCCTAGCGGGGCTGAGTTGGGGTAGCTGCCCGTGCATGTCTGGACACACTCCCTGCAGCCTGCCCGGCGTGGGGCAGTAGCCCTGGACGCCAGGAAGGCCTGGGCAAGGCTGGCCAAGGGCAGGGGCCTCGCTGGGTTGTGCCTCTGGCCTGTGGGGCCTCCCAGCAGAACCGGCCCTCTCCCTCTGGCACACCTCCCCGCCTGCCTCCAAAGGCCGTTTTGGAAGCACTCTGGCCGGCTGTTCCCGCAAATCGCGCACACTGCTCTGAAACCCGGGAGAAAAGTGCTTTGGGGTGGTCCTCTCTCCGGGCCCATGGCCCCGAGCCTGGGGACCAGCTCGGGGGTCCACACTCCCAGGCCAAGGCCCAACTCCATGCACACGTCTGTTCCTGCCCCCTGCCCCTTCAGAGAGCTCGGCTGAGCCAGAGTCTGTCAGGCAGCTCCCTGGCACCCCAGCAGCTCCGCCTGGGTGGGAAGAGGCAGAGCCGACCTAGGATCACAGTGGGCCTCTTGCTCTCCCTGCTCCCCTGAGGCAGCTGGGGCAAAGACGGCTTGGGCATCCACCCCGTTGCTCCCCTCTTCCCTCTGCCAGAAGGCTCTGCCTCCTGGGACGTTGCAGTGTGGAGACAGCCCCTGCCAGCACCTTCCCACCCAGTAGGCCTCAGCTGAGGCCTAGGCCCAGGGGAAAGGCCCTAGCGGGGCTGAGTTGGGGTAGCTGCCCGTGCATGTCTGGACACACTCCCTGCAGCCTGCCCCTTCGTGGGGCAGTAGCCCTGGACGCCAGGAAGGCCTGGGCAAGGCTGGCCAAGGGCAGGGGCCTCGCTGGGTTGTGCCTCTGGCCTGTGGGGCCTCCCAGCAGAACCGGCCCTCTCCCTCTGGCACACCTCCCCGCCTGCCTCCAAAGGCCGTTTTGGAAGCACTCTGGCCGGCTGTTCCCGCAAATCGCGCACACTGCTCTGAAACCCGGGAGAAAAGTGCTTTGGGGTGGTCCTCTCTCCGGGCCCATGGCCCCGAGCCTGGGGACCAGCTCGGGGGTCCACACTCCCAGGCCAAGGCCCAACTCCATGCACACGTCTGTTCCTGCCCCCTGCCCCTTCAGAGAGCTCGGCTGAGCCAGAGTCTGTCAGGCAGCTCCCTGGCAGCCCCAGCAGCTCCGCCTGGGTGGGAAGAGGCAGAGCCGACCTAGGATCACAGTGGGCCTCTTGCTCTCCCTGCTCCCCTGAGCAGCTGGGGCAAAGACGGCTTGGGCATCCACCCCGTTGCTCCCCTCTTCCCTCTGCCAGAAGGCTCTGCCTCCTGGGACGTTGCAGTGTGTGGAGACAGCCCCTGCCAGCACCTTCCCACCCAGTAGGCCTCAGCTGAGGCCTAGGCCCAGGGGAAAGGCCCTAGCGGGGCTGAGTTGGGGTAGCTGCCCGTGCATGTCTGGACACACTCCCTGCAGCCTGCCCCTTCGTGGGGCAGTAGCCCTGGACGCCAGGAAGGCCTGGGCAAGGCTGGCCAAGGGCAGGGGCCTCGCTGGGTTGTGCCTCTGGCCTGTGGGGCCTCCCAGCAGAACCGGCCCTCTCCCTCTGGCACACCTCCCCGCCTGCCTCCAAAGGCCGTTTTGGAAGCACTCTGGCCGGCTGTTCCCGCAAATCGCGCACACTGCTCTGCTCTGAAACCCGGGAGAAAAGTGCTTTGGGGTGGTCCTCTCTCCGGGCCCATGGCCCCGAGCCTGGGGACCAGCTCGGGGGTCCACACTCCCAGGCCAAGGCCCAACTCCATGCACACGTCTGTTCCTGCCCCCTGCCCCTTCAGAGAGCTCGGCTGAGCCAGAGTCTGTCAGGCAGCTCCCTGGCAGCCCCAGCAGCTCCGCCTGGGTGGGAAGAGGCAGAGCCGACCTAGGATCACAGTGGGCCTCTTGCTCTCCCTGCTCCCCTGAGGCAGCTGGGGCAAAGACGGCTTGGGCATCCACCCCGTTGCTCCCCTCTTCCCTCTGCCAGAAGGCTCTGCCTCCTGGGACGTTGCAGTGTGGAGACAGCCCCTGCCAGCACCTTCCCACCCAGTAGGCCTCAGCTGAGGCCTAGGCCCAGGGGAAAGGCCCTAGCGGGGCTGAGTTGGGGTAGCTGCCCGTGCATGTCTGGACACACACCCTGCAGCCTGCCCCTTCGTGGGGCAGTAGCCCTGGACGCCAGGAAGGCCTGGGCAAGGCTGGCCAAGGGCAGGGGGCCTCGCTGGGTTGTGCCTCTGGCCTGTGGGGCCTCCCAGCAGAACCGGCCCTCTCCCTCTGGCACACCTCCCCGCCTGCCTCCAAAGGCCGTTTTGGAAGCACTCTGGCCGGCTGTTCCCGCAAATCGCGCACACTGCTCTGAAACCCGGGAGAAAAGTGCTTTGGGGTGGTCCTCTCTCCGGGCCCATGGCCCCGAGCCTGGGGACCAGCTCGGGGGTCCACACTCCCAGGCCAAGGCCCAACTCCATGCACACGTCTGTTCCTGCCCCCTGCCCCTTCAGAGAGCTCGGCTGAGCCAGAGTCTGTCAGGCAGCTCCCTGGCAGCCCCAGCAGCTCCGCCTGGGTGGGAAGAGGCAGAGCCGACCTAGGATCACAGTGGGCCTCTTGCTCTCCCTGCTCCCCTGAGGCAGCTGGGGCAAAGACGGCTTGGGCATCCACCCCGTTGCTCCCCTCTTCCCTCTGCCAGAAGGCTCTGCCTCCTGGGACGTTGCAGTGTGGAGACAGCCCCTGCCAGCACCTTCCCACCCAGTAGGCCTCAGCTGAGGCCTAGGCCCAGGGGAAAGGCCCTAGCGGGGCTGAGTTGGGGTAGCTGCCCGTGCATGTCTGGACACACTCCCTGCAGCCTGCCCCTTCGTGGGGCAGTAGCCCTGGACGCCAGGAAGGCCTGGGCAAGGCTGGCCAAGGGCAGGGGCCTCGCTGGGTTGTGCCTCTGGCCTGTGGGGCCTCCCAGCAGAACCGGCCCTCTCCCTCTGGCACACCTCCCCGCCTGCCTCCAAAGGCCGTTTTGGAAGCACTCTGGCCGGCTGTTCCCGCAAATCGCGCACACTGCTCTGAAACCCGGGAGAAAAGTGCTTTGGGGTGGTCCTCTCTCCGGGCCCATGGCCCCGAGCCTGGGGACCAGCTCGGGGGTCCACACTCCCAGGCCAAGGCCCAACTCCATGCACACGTCTGTTCCTGCCCCCTGCCCCTTCAGAGAGCTCGGCTGAGCCAGAGTCTGTCAGGCAGCTCCTGGCAGCCCCAGCAGCTCCGCCTGGGTGGGAAGAGGCAGAGCCGACCTAGGATCACAGTGGGCCTCTTGCTCTCCCTGCTCCCCTGAGGCAGCTGGGGCAAAGACGGCTTGGGCATCCACCCCGTTGCTCCCCTCTTCCCTCTGCCAGAAGGCTCTGCCTCCTGGGACGTTGCAGTGTGGAGACAGCCCCTGCCAGCACCTTCCCACCCAGTAGGCCTCAGCTGAGGCCTAGGCCCAGGGGAAAGGCCCTAGCGGGGCTGAGTTGGGGTAGCTGCCCGTGCATGTCTGGACACACTCCCTGCAGCCTGCCCCTTCGTGGGGCAGTAGCCCTGGACGCCAGGAAGGCCTGGGCAAGGCTGGCCAAGGGCAGGGGCCTCGCTGGGTTGTGCCTCTGGCCTGTGGGGCCTCCCAGCAGAACCGGCCCTCTCCCTCTGGCACACCTCCCCGCCTGCCTCCAAAGGCCGTTTTGGAAGCACTCTGGCCGGCTGTTCCCGCAAATCGCGCACACTGCTCTGAAACCCGGGAGAAAAGTGCTTTGGGGTGGTCCTCTCTCCGGGCCCATGGCCCCGAGCCTGGGGACCAGCTCGGGGGTCCACACTCCCAGGCCAAGGCCCAACTCCATGCACACGTCTGTTCCTGCCCCCTGCCCCTTCAGAGAGCTCGGCTGAGCCAGAGTCTGTCAGGCAGCTCCCTGGCAGCCCCAGCAGCTCCGCCTGGGTGGGAAGAGGCAGAGCCGACCTAGGATCACAGTGGGCCTCTTGCTCTCCCTGCTCCCCTGAGGCAGCTGGGGCAAAGACGGCTTGGGCATCCACCCCGTTGCTCCCCTCTTCCCTCTGCCAGAAGGCTCTGCCTCCTGGGACGTTGCAGTGTGTGGAGACAGCCCCTGCCAGCACCTTCCCACCCAGTAGGCCTCAGCTGAGGCCTAGGCCCAGGGGAAAGGCCCTAGCGGGGCTGAGTTGGGGTAGCTGCCCGTGCATGTCTGGACACACTCCCTGCAGCTGCCCCCCTTCGTGGGGCAGTAGCCCTGGACGCCAGGAAGGCCTGGGCAAGGCTGGCCAAGGGCAGGGGCCTCGCTGGGTTGTGCCTCTGGCCTGTGGGGCCTCCCAGCAGAACCGGCCCTCTCCCTCTGGCACACCTCCCCCCGCCTGCCTCCAAAGGCCGTTTTGGAAGCACTCTGGCCGGCTGTTCCCGCAAATCGCGCACACTGCTCTGAAACCCGGGAGAAAAGTGCTTTGGGGTGGTCCTCTCTCCGGGCCCATGGCCCCGAGCCTGGGGACCAGCTCGGGGGTCCACACTCCCAGGCCAAGGCCCAACTCCATGCACACGTCTGTTCCTGCCCCCTGCCCCTTCAGAGAGCTCGGCTGAGCCAGAGTCTGTCAGGCAGCTCCCTGGCAGCCCCAGCAGCTCCGCCTGGGTGGGAAGAGGCAGAGCCGACCTAGGATCACAGTGGGCCTCTTGCTCTCCCTGCTCCCCTGAGGCAGCTGGGGCAAAGACGGCTTGGCATCCACCCCGTTGCTCCCCTCTTCCCTCTGCCAGAAGGCTCTGCCTCCTGGGACGTTGCAGTGTGGAGACAGCCCCTGCCAGCACCTTCCCACCCAGTAGGCCTCAGCTGAGGCCTAGGCCCAGGGGAAAGGCCCTAGCGGGGCTGAGTTGGGGTAGCTGCCCGTGCATGTCTGGACACACTCCCTGCAGCCTGCCCCTTCGTGGGGCAGTAGCCCTGGACGCCAGGAAGGCCTGGGCAAGGCTGGCCAAGGGCAGGGGCCTCGCTGGGTTGTGCCTCTGGCCTGTGGGGCCTCCCAGCAGAACCGGCCCTCTCCCTCTGGCACACCTCCCCGCCTGCCTCCAAAGGCCGTTTTGGAAGCACTCTGGCCGGCTGTTCCCGCAAATCGCGCACACTGCTCTGAAACCCGGGAGAAAAGTGCTTTGGGGTGGTCCTCTCTCCGGGCCCATGGCCCCGAGCCTGGGGACCAGCTCGGGGGTCCACACTCCCAGGCCAAGCCCAACTCCATGCACACGTCTGTTCCTGCCCCCTGCCCCTTCAGAGAGCTCGGCTGAGCCAGAGTCTGTCAGGCAGCTCCCTGGCAGCCCCAGCAGCTCCGCCTGGGTGGGAAGAGGCAGAGCCGACCTAGGATCACAGTGGGCCTCTTGCTCTCCCTGCTCCCCTGAGGCAGCTGGGGCAAAGACGGCTTGGGCATCCACCCCGTTGCTCCCCTCTTCCCTCTGCCAGAAGGCTCTGCCTCCTGGGACGTTGCAGTGTGGAGACAGCCCCTGCCAGCACCTTCCCACCCAGTAGGCCTCAGCTGAGGCCTAGGCCCAGGGGAAAGGCCCTAGCGGGGCTGAGTTGGGGTAGCTGCCCGTGCATGTCTGGACACACTCCCTGCAGCCTGCCCCTTCGTGGGGCAGTAGCCCTGGACGCCAGGAAGGCCTGGGCAAGGCTGGCCAAGGGCAGGGGCCTCGCTGGGTTGTGCCTCTGGCCTGTGGGGCCTCCCAGCAGAACCGGCCCTCTCCCTCTGGCACACCTCCCCGCCTGCCTCAAAAGGCCGTTTTGGAAGCACTCTGGCCGGCTGTTCCCGCAAATCGCGCACACTGCTCTGAAACCCGGGAGAAAAGTGCTTTGGGGTGGTCCTCTCTCCGGGCCCATGGCCCCGAGCCTGGGGACCAGCTCGGGGGTCCACACTCCCAGGCCAAGGCCCAACTCCATGCACACGTCTGTTCCTGCCCCCTGCCCCTTCAGAGAGCTCGGCTGAGCCAGAGTCTGTCAGGCAGCTCCCTGGCAGCCCCAGCAGCTCCGCCTGGGTGGGAAGAGGCAGAGCCGACCTAGGATCACAGTGGGCCTCTTGCTCTCCCTGCTCCCCTGAGGCAGCTGGGGCAAAGACGGCTTGGGCATCCACCCCGTTGCTCCCCTCTTCCCTCTGCCAGAAGGCTCTGCCTCCTGGGACGTTGCAGTGTGGAGACAGCCCCTGCCAGCACCTTCCCACCCAGTAGGCCTCAGCTGAGGCCTAGGCCCAGGGGAAAGGCCCTAGCGGGGCTGAGTTGGGGTAGCTGCCCGTGCATGTCTGGACACACTCCCTGCAGCCTGCCCCTTCGTGGGGCAGTAGCCCTGGACGCCAGGAAGGCCTGGGCAAGGCTGGCCAAGGGCAGGGGCCTCGCTGGGTTGTGCCTCTGGCCTGTGGGGCCTCCCAGCAGAACCGGCCCTCTCCCTCTGGCACACCTCCCCGCCTGCCTCCAAAGGCCGTTTTGGAAGCACTCTGGCCGGCTGTTCCCGCAAATCGCGCACACTGCTCTGAAACCCGGGAGAAAAAGTGCTTTGGGGTGGTCCTCTCTCCGGGCCCATGGCCCCGAGCCTGGGGACCAGCTCGGGGGTCCACACTCCCAGGCCAAGGCCCAACTCCATGCACACGTCTGTTCCTGCCCCCTGCCCCTTCAGAGAGCTCGGCTGAGCCAGAGTCTGTCAGGCAGCTCCCTGGCAGCCCCAGCAGCTCCGCCTGGGTGGGAAGAGGCAGAGCCGACCTAGGATCACAGTGGGCCTCTTGCTCTCCCTGCTCCCCTGAGGCAGCTGGGGCAAAGACGGCTTGGGCATCCACCCCGTTGCTCCCCTCTTCCCTCTGCCAGAAGGCTCTGCCTCCTGGGACGTTGCAGTGTGGAGACAGCCCCTGCCAGCACCTTCCCACCCAGTAGGCCTCAGCTGAGGCCTAGGCCCAGGGGAAAGGCCCTAGCGGGGGGCTGAGTTGGGGTAGCTGCCCGTGCATGTCTGGACACACTCCCTGCAGCCTGCCCCTTCGTGGGGCAGTAGCCCTGGACGCCAGGAAGGCCTGGGCAAGGCTGGCCAAGGGCAGGGGCCTCGCTGGGTTGTGCCTCTGGCCTGTGGGGCCTCCCAGCAGAACCGGCCCTCTCCCTCTGGCACACCTCCCCGCCTGCCTCCAAAGGCCGTTTTGGAAGCACTCTGGCCGGCTGTTCCCGCAAATCGCGCACACTGCTCTGAAACCCGGGGAGAAAAGTGCTTTGGGGTGGTGGTCCTCTCTCCGGGCCCATGGCCCCGAGCCTGGGGACCAGCTCGGGGGTCCACACTCCCAGGCCAAGGCCCAACTCCATGCACACGTCTGTTCCTGCCCCCTGCCCCTTCAGAGAGCTCGGCTGAGCCAGAGTCTGTCAGGCAGCTCCCTGGCAGCCCCAGCAGCTCCGCCTGGGTGGGAAGAGGCAGAGCCGACCTAGGATCACAGTGGGCCTCTTGCTCTCCCTGCTCCCCTGAGGCAGCTGGGGCAAAGACGGCTTGGGCATCCACCCCGTTGCTCCCCTCTTCCCTCTGCCAGAAGGCTCTGCCTCCTGGGACGTTGCAGTGTGGAGACAGCCCCTGCCAGCACCTTCCCACCCAGTAGGCCTCAGCTGAGGCCTAGGCCCAGGGGAAAGGCCCTAGCGGGGCTGAGTTGGGGTAGCTGCCCGTGCATGTCTGGACACACTCCCTGCAGCCTGCCCCTTCGTGGGGCAGTAGCCCTGGACGCCAGGAAGGCCTGGGCAAGGCTGGCCAAGGGCAGGGGCCTCGCTGGGTTGTGCCTCTGGCCTGTGGGGCCTCCCAGCAGAACCGGCCCTCTCCCTCTGGCACACCTCCCCGCCTGCCTCCAAAGGCCGTTTTGGAAGCACTCTGGCCGGCTGTTCCCGCAAATCGCGCACACTGCTCTGAAACCCGGGGGAGAAAAGTGCTTTGGGGTGGTCCTCTCTCCGGGCCCATGGCCCCGAGCCTGGGGACCAGCTCGGGGGTCCACACTCCCAGGCCAAGGCCCAACTCCATGCACACGTCTGTTCCTGCCCCCTGCCCCTTCAGAGAGCTCGGCTGAGCCAGAGTCTGTCAGGCAGCTCCCTGGCAGCCCCAGCAGCTCCGCCTGGGTGGGAAGAGGCAGAGCCGACCTAGGATCACAGTGGGCCTCTTGCTCTCCCTGCTCCCCTGAGGCAGCTGGGGCAAAGACGGCTTGGGCATCCACCCCGTTGCTCCCCTCTTCCCTCTGCCAGAAGGCTCTGCCTCCTGGGACGTTGCAGTGTGGAGACAGCCCCTGCCAGCACCTTCCCACCCAGTAGGCCTCAGCTGAGGCCTAGGCCCAGGGGAAAGGCCCTAGCGGGGCTGAGTTGGGGTGCTGCCCGTGCATGTCTGGACACACTCCCTGCAGCCTGCCCCTTCGTGGGGCAGTAGCCCTGGACGCCAGGAAGGCCTGGGCAAGGCTGGCCAAGGGCAGGGGCCTCGCTGGGTTGTGCCTCTGGCCTGTGGGGCCTCCCAGCAGAACCGGCCCTCTCCCTCTGGCACACCTCCCCGCCTGCCTCCAAAGGCCGTTTTGGAAGCACTCTGGCCGGCTGTTCCCGCAAATCGCGCACACTGCTCTGAAACCCGGGAGAAAAGTGCTTTGGGGTGGTCCTCTCTCCGGGCCCATGGCCCCGAGCCTGGGGACCAGCTCGGGGGTCCACACTCCCAGGCCAAGGCCCAACTCCATGCACACGTCTGTTCCTGCCCCCTGCCCCTTCAGAGAGCTCGGCTGAGCCAGAGTCTGTCAGGCAGCTCCCTGGCAGCCCCAGCAGCTCCGCCTGGGTGGGAAGAGGCAGAGCCGACCTAGGATCACAGTGGGCCTCTTGCTCTCCCTGCTCCCCTGAGGCAGCTGGGGCAAAGACGGCTTGGGCATCCACCCCGTTGCTCCCCTCTTCCCTCTGCCAGAAGGCTCTGCCTCCTGGGACGTTGCAGTGTGGAGACAGCCCCTGCCAGCACCTTCCCACCCAGTAGGCCTCAGCTGAGGCCTAGGCCCAGGGGAAAGGCCCTAGCGGGGCTGAGTTGGGGTAGCTGCCCGTGCATGTCTGGACACACTCCCTGCAGCCTGCCCCTTCGTGGGGCAGTAGCCCTGGACGCCAGGAAGGCCTGGGCAAGGCTGGCCAAGGGCAGGGGCCTCGCTGGGTTGTGCCTCTGGCCTGTGGGGCCTCCCAGCAGAACCGGCCCTCTCCCTCTGGCACACCTCCCCGCCTGCCTCCAAAGCCGTTTTGGAAGCACTCTGGCCGGCTGTTCCCGCAAATCGCGCACACTGCTCTGAAACCCGGGAGAAAAGTGCTTTGGGGTGGTCCTCTCTCCGGGCCCATGGCCCCGAGCCTGGGGACCAGCTCGGGGGTCCACACTCCCAGGCCAAGGCCCAACTCCATGCACACGTCTGTTCCTGCCCCCTGCCCCTTCAGAGAGCTCGGCTGAGCCAGAGTCTGTCAGGCAGCTCCCTGGCAGCCCCAGCAGCTCCGCCTGGGTGGGAAGAGGCAGAGCCGACCTAGGATCACAGTGGGCCTCTTGCTCTCCCTGCTCCCCTGAGGCAGCTGGGGCAAAGACGGCTTGGGCATCCACCCCGTTGCTCCCCTCTTCCCTCTGCCAGAAGGCTCTGCCTCCTGGGACGTTGCAGTGTGGAGACAGCCCCTGCCAGCACCTTCCCACCCAGTAGGCCTCAGCTGAGGCCTAGGCCCAGGGGAAAGGCCCTAGCGGGGCTGAGTTGGGGTAGCTGCCCGTGCATGTCTGGACACACTCCCTGCAGCCTGCCCCTTCGTGGGGCAGTAGCCCTGGACGCCAGGAAGGCCTGGGCAAGGCTGGCCAAGGCTGGCCAAGGGCAGGGGCCTCGCTGGGTTGTGCCTCTGGCCTGTGGGGCCTCCCAGCAGAACCGGCCCTCTCCCTCTGGCACACCTCCCCGCCTGCCTCCAAAGGCCGTTTTGGAAGCACTCTGGCCTGGCCGGCTGTTCCCGCAAATCGCGCACACTGCTCTGAAACCCGGGAGAAAAGTGCTTTGGGGTGGTCCTCTCTCCGGGCCCATGGCCCCGAGCCTGGGGACCAGCTCGGGGGTCCACACTCCCAGGCCAAGGCCCAACTCCATGCACACGTCTGTTCCTGCCCCCTGCCCCTTCAGAGAGCTCGGCTGAGCCAGAGTCTGTCAGGCAGCTCCCTGGCAGCCCCAGCAGCTCCGCCTGGGTGGGAAGAGGCAGAGCCGACCTAGGATCACAGTGGGCCTCTTGCTCTCCCTGCTCCCCTGAGGCAGCTGGGGCAAAGACGGCTTGGGCATCCACCCCGTTGCTCCCCTCTTCCCTCTGCCAGAAGGCTCTGCCTCCTGGGACGTTGCAGTGTGGAGACAGCCCCTGCCAGCACCTTCCCACCCAGTAGGCCTCAGCTGAGGCCTAGGCCCAGGGGAAAGGCCCTAGCGGGGCTGAGTTGGGGTAGCTGCCCGTGCATGTCTGGACACACTCCCTGCAGCCTGCCCCTTCGTGGGGCAGTAGCCCTGGACGCCAGGAAGGCCTGGGCAAGGCTGGCCAAGGGCAGGGGCCTCGCTGGGTTGTGCCTCTGGCCTGTGGGGCCTCCCAGCAGAACCGGCCCTCTCCCTCTGGCACACCTCCCCGCCTGCCTCCAAAGGCCGTTTTGGAAGCACTCTGGCCGGCTGTTCCCGCAAATCGCGCACACTGCTCTGAAACCCGGGAGAAAAGTGCTTTGGGGTGGTCCTCTCTCCGGGCCCATGGCCCCGAGCCTGGGGACCAGCTCGGGGGTCCACACTCCCAGGCCAAGGCCCAACTCCATGCACACGTCTGTTCCTGCCCCCTGCCCCTTCAGAGAGCTCGGCTGAGCCAGAGTCTGTCAGGCAGCTCCCTGGCAGCCCCAGCAGCTCCGCCTGGGTGGGAAGAGGCAGAGCCGACCTAGGATCACAGTGGGCCTCTTGCTCTCCCTGCTCCCCTGAGGCAGCTGGGGCAAAGACGGCTTGGGCATCCACCCCGTTGCTCCCCTCTTCCCTCTGCCAGAAGGCTCTGCCTCCTGGGACGTTGCAGTGTGGAGACAGCCCCTGCCAGCACCTTCCCACCCAGTAGGCCTCAGCTGAGGCCTAGGCCCAGGGGAAAGGCCCTAGCGGGGCTGAGTTGGGGTAGCTGCCCGTGCATGTCTGGACACACTCCCTGCAGCCTGCCCCTTCGTGGGGCAGTAGCCCTGGACGCCAGGAAGGCCTGGGCAAGGCTGGCCAAGGGCAGGGGCCTCGCTGGGTTGTGCCTCTGGCCTGTGGGGCCTCCCAGCAGAACCGGCCCTCTCCCTCTGGCACACCTCCCCGCCTGCCTCCAAAGGCCGTTTTGGAAGCACTCTGGCCGGCTGTTCCCGCAAATCGCGCACACTGCTCTGAAACCCGGGAGAAAAGTGCTTTGGGGTGGTCCTCTCTCCGGGCCCATGGCCCCGAGCCTGGGGACCAGCTCGGGGGTCCACACTCCCAGGCCAAGGCCCAACTCCATGCACACGTCTGTTCCTGCCCCCTGCCCCTTCAGAGAGCTCGGCTGAGCCAGAGTCTGTCAGGCAGCTCCCTGGCAGCCCCAGCAGCTCCGCCTGGGTGGGAAGAGGCAGAGCCGACCTAGGATCACAGTGGGCCTCTTGCTCTCCCTGCTCCCCTGAGGCAGCTGGGGCAAAGACGGCTTGGGCATCCACCCCGTTGCTCCCCTCTTCCCTCTGCCAGAAGGCTCTGCCTCCTGGGACGTTGCAGTGTGGAGACAGCCCCTGCCAGCACCTTCCCACCCAGTAGGCCTCAGCTGAGGCCTAGGCCCAGGGGAAAGGCCCTAGCGGGGCTGAGTTGGGGTAGCTGCCCGTGCATGTCTGGACACACTCCCTGCAGCCTGCCCCTTCGTGGGGCAGTAGCCCTGGACGCCAGGAAGGCCTGGGCAAGGCTGGCCAAGGGCAGGGGCCTCGCTGGGTTGTGCCTCTGGCCTGTGGGGCCTCCCAGCAGAACCGGCCCTCTCCCTCTGGCACACCTCCCCGCCTGCCTCCAAAGGCCGTTTTGGAAGCACTCTGGCCGGCTGTTCCCGCAAATCGCGCACACTGCTCTGAAACCCGGGAGAAAAGTGCTTTGGGGTGGTCCTCTCTCCGGGCCCATGGCCCCGAGCCTGGGGACCAGCTCGGGGGTCCACACTCCCAGGCCAAGGCCCAACTCCATGCACACGTCTGTTCCTGCCCCCTGCCCCTTCAGAGAGCTCGGCTGAGCCAGAGTCTGTCAGGCAGCTCCCTGGCAGCCCCAGCAGCTCCGCCTGGGTGGGAAGAGGCAGAGCCGACCTAGGATCACAGTGGGCCTCTTGCTCTCCCTGCTCCCCTGAGGCAGCTGGGGCAAAGACGGCTTGGGCATCCACCCCGTTGCTCCCCTCTTCCCTCTGCCAGAAGGCTCTGCCTCCTGGGACGTTGCAGTGTGGAGACAGCCCCTGCCAGCACCTTCCCACCCAGTAGGCCTCAGCTGAGGCCTAGGCCCAGGGGAAAGGCCCTAGCGGGGCTGAGTTGGGGTAGCTGCCCGTGCATGTCTGGACACACTCCCTGCAGCCTGCCCCTTCGTGGGGCAGTAGCCCTGGACGCCAGGAAGGCCTGGGCAAGGCTGGCCAAGGGCAGGGGCCTCGCTGGGTTGTGCCTCTGGCCTGTGGGGCCTCCCAGCAGAACCGGCCCTCTCCCTCTGGCACACCTCCCCGCCTGCCTCCAAAGGCCGTTTTGGAAGCACTCTGGCCGGCTGTTCCCGCAAATCGCGCACACTGCTCTGAAACCCGGGAGAAAAGTGCTTTGGGGTGGTCCTCTCTCCGGGCCCATGGCCCCGAGCCTGGGGACCAGCTCGGGGGTCCACACTCCCAGGCCAAGGCCCAACTCCATGCACACGTCTGTTCCTGCCCCCTGCCCCTTCAGAGAGCTCGGCTGAGCCAGAGTCTGTCAGGCAGCTCCCTGGCAGCCCCAGCAGCTCCGCCTGGGTGGGAAGAGGCAGAGCCGACCTAGGATCACAGTGGGCCTCTTGCTCTCCCTGCTCCCCTGAGGCAGCTGGGGCAAAGACGGCTTGGGCATCCACCCCGTTGCTCCCCTCTTCCCTCTGCCAGAAGGCTCTGCCCTCCTGGGACGTTGCAGTGTGGAGACAGCCCCTGCCAGCACCTTCCCACCCAGTAGGCCTCAGCTGAGGCCTAGGCCCAGGGGAAAGGCCCTAGCGGGGCTGAGTTGGGGTAGCTGCCCGTGCATGTCTGGACACACTCCCTGCAGCCTGCCCCTTCGTGGGGCAGTAGCCCTGGACGCCAGGAAGGCCTGGGCAAGGCTGGCCAAGGGCAGGGGCCTCGCTGGGTTGTGCCTCTGGCCTGTGGGGCCTCCCAGCAGAACCGGCCCTCTCCCTCTGGCACACCTCCCCGCCTGCCTCCAAAGGCCGTTTTGGAAGCACTCTGGCCGGCTGTTCCCGCAAATCGCGCACACTGCTCTGAAACCCGGGAGAAAAGTGCTTTGGGGTGGTCCTCTCTCCGGGCCCATGGCCCCGAGCCTGGGGACCAGCTCGGGGGTCCACACTCCCAGGCCAAGGCCCAACTCCATGCACACGTCTGTTCCTGCCCCCTGCCCCTTCAGAGAGCTCGGCTGAGCCAGAGTCTGTCAGGCAGCTCCCTGGCAGCCCCAGCAGCTCCGCCTGGGTGGGAAGAGGCAGAGCCGACCTAGGATCACAGTGGGCCTCTTGCTCTCCCTGCTCCCCTGAGGCAGCTGGGGCAAAGACGGCTTGGGCATCCACCCCGTTGCTCCCCTCTTCCCTCTGCCAGAAGGCTCTGCCTCCTGGGACGTTGCAGTGTGGAGACAGCCCCTGCCAGCACCTTCCCACCCAGTAGGCCTCAGCTGAGGCCTAGGCCCAGGGGAAAGGCCCTAGCGGGGCTGAGTTGGGGTAGCTGCCCGTGCATGTCTGGACACACTCCCTGCAGCCTGCCCCTTCGTGGGGCAGTAGCCCTGGACGCCAGGAAGGCCTGGGCAAGGCTGGCCAAGGGCAGGGGCCTCGCTGGGTTGTGCCTCTGGCCTGTGGGGCCTCCCAGCAGAACCGGCCCTCTCCCTCTGGCACACCTCCCCGCCTGCCTCCAAAGGCCGTTTTGGAAGCACTCTGGCCGGCTGTTCCCGCAAATCGCGCACACTGCTCTGAAACCCGGGAGAAAAGTGCTTTGGGGTGGTCCTCTCTCCGGGCCCATGGCCCCGAGCCTGGGGACCAGCTCGGGGGTCCACACTCCCAGGCCAAGGCCCAACTCCATGCACACGTCTGTTCCTGCCCCCTGCCCCTTCAGAGAGCTCGGCTGAGCCAGAGTCTGTCAGGCAGCTCCCTGGCAGCCCCAGCAGCTCCGCCTGGGTGGGAAGAGGCAGAGCCGACCTAGGATCACAGTGGGCCTCTTGCTCTCCCTGCTCCCCTGAGGCAGCTGGGGCAAAGACGGCTTGGGCATCCACCCCGTTGCTCCCCTCTTCCCTCTGCCAGAAGGCTCTGCCTCCTGGGACGTTGCAGTGTGGAGACAGCCCCTGCCAGCACCTTCCCACCCAGTAGGCCTCAGCTGAGGCCTAGGCCCAGGGGAAAGGCCCTAGCGGGGCTGAGTTGGGGTAGCTGCCCGTGCATGTCTGGACACACTCCCTGCAGCCTGCCCCTTCGTGGGGCAGTAGCCCTGGACGCCAGGAAGGCCTGGGCAAGGCTGGCCAAGGGCAGGGGCCTCGCTGGGTTGTGCCTCTGGCCTGTGGGGCCTCCCAGCAGAACCGGCCCTCTCCCTCTGGCACACCTCCCCGCCTGCCTCCAAAGGCCGTTTTGGAAGCACTCTGGCCGGCTGTTCCCGCAAATCGCGCACACTGCTCTGAAACCCGGGAGAAAAGTGCTTTGGGGTGGTCCTCTCTCCGGGCCCATGGCCCCGAGCCTGGGGACCAGCTCGGGGGTCCACACTCCCAGGCCAAGGCCCAACTCCATGCACACGTCTGTTCCTGCCCCCTGCCCCTTCAGAGAGCTCGGCTGAGCCAGAGTCTGTCAGGCAGCTCCCTGGCAGCCCCAGCAGCTCCGCCTGGGTGGGAAGAGGCAGAGCCGACCTAGGATCACAGTGGGCCTCTTGCTCTCCCTGCTCCCCTGAGGCAGCTGGGGCAAAGACGGCTTGGGCATCCACCCCGTTGCTCCCCTCTTCCCTCTGCCAGAAGGCTCTGCCTCCTGGGACGTTGCAGTGTGGAGACAGCCCCTGCCAGCACCTTCCCACCCAGTAGGCCTCAGCTGAGGCCTAGGCCCAGGGGAAAGGCCCTAGCGGGGCTGAGTTGGGGTAGCTGCCCGTGCATGTCTGGACACACTCCCTGCAGCCTGCCCCTTCGTGGGGCAGTAGCCCTGGACGCCAGGAAGGCCTGGGCAAGGCTGGCCAAGGGCAGGGGCCTCGCTGGGTTGTGCCTCTGGCCTGTGGGGCCTCCCAGCAGAACCGGCCCTCTCCCTCTGGCAGACCTCCCCGCCTGCCTCCAAAGGCCCTTTTGGAAGCACTCTGGCCGGCTGTTCCCGCAAATCGCGCACACTGCTCTGAAACCCGGGAGAAAAGTGCTTTGGGGTGGTCCTCTCTCCGGGCCCATGGCCCCGAGCCTGGGGACCAGCTCGGGGGTCCACACTCCCAGGCCAAGGCCCAACTCCATGCACACGTCTGTTCCTGCCCCCTGCCCCTTCAGAGAGCTCGGCTGAGCCAGAGTCTGTCAGGCAGCTCCCTGGCAGCCCCAGCACCTCCGCCTGGGTGGGAAGAGGCAGAGCCGACCTAGGATCACAGTGGGCCTCTTGCTCTCCCTGCTCCCCTGAGGCAGCTGGGGCAAAGACGGCTTGGGCATCCACCCCGTTGCTCCCCTCTTCCCTCTGCCAGAAGGCTCTGCCTCCTGGGACGTTGCAGTGTGGAGACAGCCCCTGCCAGCACCTTCCCACCCAGTAGGCCTCAGCTGAGGCCTAGGCCCAGGGGAAAGGCCCTAGCGGGGCTGAGTTGGGGCTAGGTGCCCGTGCATGTCTGGACACACTCCCTGCAGCCTGCCCCTTCGTGGGGCAGTAGCCCTGGACGCCAGGAAGGCCTGGGCAAGGCTGGCCAAGGGCAGGGGCCTCGCTGGGTTGTGCCTCTGGCCTGTGGGGCCTCCCAGCAGAACCGGCCCTCTCCCTCTGGCAGACCTCCCCGCCTGCCTCCAAAGGCCCTTTTGGAAGCACTCTGGCCGGCTGTTCCCGCAAATCGCGCACACTGCTCTGAAACCCGGGAGAAAAGTGCTTTGGGGTGGTCCTCTCTCCGGGCCCATGGCCCCGAGCCTGGGGACCAGCTCGGGGGTCCACACTCCCAGGCCAAGGCCCAACTCCATGCACACGTCTGTTCCTGCCCCCTGCCCCTTCAGAGAGCTCGGCTGAGCCAGAGTCTGTCAGGCAGCTCCCTGGCAGCCCCAGCAGCTCCGCCTGGGTGGGAAGAGGCAGAGCCGACCTAGGATCACAGTGGGCCTCTTGCTCTCCCTGCTCCCCTGAGGCAGCTGGGGCAAAGACGGCTTGGGCATCCACCCCGTTGCTCCCCTCTTCCCTCTGCCAGAAGGCTCTGCCTCCTGGGACGTTGCAGTGTGGAGACAGCCCCTGCCAGCACCTTCCCACCCAGTAGGCCTCAGCTGAGGCCTAGGCCCAGGGGAGAGGCCCTAGCGGGGCTGAGTTGGGGCTAGGTGCCCGTGCATGTCTGGACACACTCCCTGCAGCCTGCCCCTTCGTGGGGCAGTAGCCCTGGACGCCAGGAAGGCCTGGGCAAGGCTGGCCAAGGGCAGGGGCCTCGCTGGGTTGTGCCTCTGGCCTGTGGGGCCTCCCAGCAGAACCGGCCCTCTCCCTCTGGCAGACCTCCCCGCCTGCCTCCAAAGGCCCTTTTGGAAGCACTCTGGCCGGCTGTTCCCGCAAATCGCGCACACTGCTCTGAAACCCGGGAGAAAAGTGCTTTGGGGTGGTCCTCTCTCCGGGCCCATGGCCCCGAGCCTGGGGACCAGCTCGGGGGTCCACACTCCCAGGCCAAGGCCCAACTCCATGCACACGTCTGTTCCTGCCCCCTGCCCCTTCAGAGAGCTCGGCTGAGCCAGAGTCTGTCAGGCAGCTCCCTGGCAGCCCCCCAGCAGCTCCGCCTGGGTGGGAAGAGGCAGAGCCGACCTAGGATCACAGTGGGCCTCTTGCTCTCCCTGCTCCCCTGAGGCAGCTGGGGCAAAGACGGCTTGGGCATCCATCCACCCCGTTGCTCCCCTCTTCCCTCTGCCAGAAGGCTCTGCCTCCTGGGACGTTGCAGTGTGGAGACAGCCCCTGCCAGCACCTTCCCACCCAGTAGGCCTCAGCTGAGGCCTAGGCCCAGGGGAGAGGCCCTAGCGGGGCTGAGTTGGGCTAGGTGCCCGTGCATGTCTGGACACACTCCCTGCAGCCTGCCCCTTCGTGGGGCAGTAGCCCTGGACGCCAGGAAGGCCTGGGCAAGGCTGGCCAAGGGCAGGGGCCTCGCTGGGTTGTGCCTCTGGCCTGTGGGGCCTCCCAGCAGAACCGGCCCTCTCCCTCTGGCAGACCTCCCCGCCTGCCTCCAAAGGCCGTTTTTGGAAGCACTCTGGCCGGCTGTTCCCGCAAATCGCGCACACTGCTCTGAAACCCGGGAGAAAAGTGCTTTGGGGTGGTCCTCTCTCCGGGCCCATGGCCCCGAGCCTGGGGACCAGCTCGGGGGTCCACACTCCCAGGCCAAGGCCCAACTCCATGCACACGTCTGTTCCTGCCCCCTGCCCCTTCAGAGAGCTCGGCTGAGCCAGAGTCTGTCAGGCAGCTCCCTGGCAGCCCCAGCAGCTCCGCCTGGGTGGGAAGAGGCAGAGCCGACCTAGGATCACAGTGGGCCTCTTGCTCTCCCTGCTCCCCTGAGGCAGCTGGGGCAAAGACGGCTTGGGCATCCACCCCGTTGCTCCCCTCTTCCCTCTGCCAGAAGGCTCTGCCTCCTGGGACGTTGCAGTGTGGAGACAGCCCCTGCCAGCACCTTCCCACCCAGTAGGCCTCAGCTGAGGCCTAGGCCCAGGGGAGAGGCCCTAGCGGGGCTGAGTTGGGCTAGGTGCCCGTGCATGTCTGGACACACTCCCTGCAGCCTGCCCCTTCGTGGGGCAGTAGCCCTGGACGCCAGGAAGGCCTGGGCAAGGCTGGCCAAGGGCAGGGGCCTCGCTGGGTTGTGCCTCTGGCCTGTGGGGCCTCCCAGCAGAACCGGCCCTCTCCCTCTGGCAGACCTCCCCGCCTGCCTCCAAAGGCCCTTTTGGAAGCACTCTGGCCGGCTGTTCCCGCAAATCGCGCACACTGCTCTGAAACCCGGGAGAAAAGTGCTTTGGGGTGGTCCTCTCTCCGGGCCCATGGCCCCGAGCCTGGGGACCAGCTCGGGGGTCCACACTCCCAGGCCAAGGCCCAACTCCATGCACACGTCTGTTCCTGCCCCCTGCCCCTTCAGAGAGCTCGGCTGAGCCAGAGTCTGTCAGGCAGCTCCCTGGCAGCCCCAGCAGCTCCGCCTGGGTGGGAAGAGGCAGAGCCGACCTAGGATCACAGTGGGCCTCTTGCTCTCCCTGCTCCCCTGAGGCAGCTGGGGCAAAGACGGCTTGGGCATCCACCCCGTTGCTCCCCTCTTCCCTCTGCCAGAAGGCTCTGCCTCCTGGGACGTTGCAGTGTGGAGACAGCCCCTGCCAGCACCTTCCCACCCAGTAGGCCTCAGCTGAGGCCTAGGCCCAGGGGAGAGGCCCTAGCGGGGCTGAGTTGGGGTAGGTGCCCGTGCATGTCTGGACACACTCCCTGCAGCCTGCCCCTTCGTGGGGCAGTAGCCCTGGACGCCAGGAAGGCCTGGGCAAGGCTGGCCAAGGGCAGGGGCCTCGCTGGGTTGTGCCTCTGGCCTGTGGGGCCTCCCAGCAGAACCGCCCTCTCCCTCTGGCAGACCTCCCCGCCTGCCTCCAAAGGCCCTTTTGGAAGCACTCTGGCCGGCTGTTCCCGCAAATCGCGCACACTGCTCTGAAACCCGGGAGAAAAGTGCTTTGGGGTGGTCCTCTCTCCGGGCCCATGGCCCCGAGCCTGGGGACCAGCTCGGGGGTCCACACTCCCAGGCCAAGGCCCAACTCCATGCACACGTCTGTTCCTGCCCCCTGCCCCTTCAGAGAGCTCGGCTGAGCCAGAGTCTGTCAGGCAGCTCCCTGGCAGCCCCAGCAGCTCCGCCTGGGGGGAAGAGGCAGAGCCGACCTAGGATCACAGTGGGCCTCTTGCTCTCCCTGCTCCCCTGAGGCAGCTGGGGCAAAGACGGCTTGGGCATCCACCCCGTTGCTCCCCTCTTCCCTCTGCCAGAAGGCTCTGCCTCCTGGGACGTTGCAGTGTGGAGACAGCCCCTGCCAGCACCTTCCCACCCAGTAGGCCTCAGCTGAGGCCTAGGCCCAGGGGAGAGGCCCTAGCGGGGCTGAGTTGGGCTAGGTGCCCGTGCATGTCTGGACACACTCCCTGCAGCCTGCCCCTTCGTGGGGCAGTAGCCCTGGACGCCAGGAAGGCCTGGGCAAGGCTGGCCAAGGGCAGGGGCCTCGCTGGGTTGTGCCTCTGGCCTGTGGGGCCTCCCAGCAGAACCGGCCCTCTCCCTCTGGCAGACCTCCCCGCCTGCCTCCAAAGGCCCTTTTGGAAGCACTCTGGCCGGCTGTTCCCGCAAATCGCGCACACTGCTCTGAAACCCGGGAGAAAAGTGCTTTGGGGTGGTCCTCTCTCCGGGCCCATGGCCCCGAGCCTGGGGACCAGCTCGGGGGTCCACACTCCCAGGCCAAGGCCCAACTCCATGCACACGTCTGTTCCTGCCCCCTGCCCCTTCAGAGAGCTCGGCTGAGCCAGAGTCTGTCAGGCAGCTCCCTGGCAGCCCCAGCAGCTCCGCCTGGGTGGGAAGAGGCAGAGCCGACCTAGGATCACAGTGGGCCTCTTGCTCTCCCTGCTCCCCTGAGGCAGCTGGGGCAAAGACGGCTTGGGCATCCACCCCGTTGCTCCCCTCTTCCCTCTGCCAGAAGGCTCTGCCTCCTGGGACGTTGCAGTGTGGAGACAGCCCCTGCCAGCACCTTCCCACCCAGTAGGCCTCAGCTGAGGCCTAGGCCCAGGGGAGAGGCCCTAGCGGGGCTGAGTTGGGCTAGGTGCCCGTGCATGTCTGGACACACTCCCTGCAGCCTGCCCCTTCGTGGGGCAGTAGCCCTGGACGCCAGGAAGGCCTGGGCAAGGCTGGCCAAGGGCAGGGGCCTCGCTGGGTTGTGCCTCTGGCCTGTGGGGCCTCCCAGCAGAACCGGCCCTCTCCCTCTGGCAGACCTCCCCGCCTGCCTCCAAAGGCCCTTTTGGAAGCACTCTGGCCGGCTGTTCCCGCAAATCGCGCACACTGCTCTGAAACCCGGGAGAAAAGTGCTTTGGGGTGGTCCTCTCTCCGGGCCCATGGCCCCGAGCCTGGGGACCAGCTCGGGGGTCCACACTCCCAGGCCAAGGCCCAACTCCATGCACACGTCTGTTCCTGCCCCCTGCCCCTTCAGAGAGCTCGGCTGAGCCAGAGTCTGTCAGGCAGCTCCCTGGCAGCCCCAGCAGCTCCGCCTGGGTGGGAAGAGGCAGAGCCGACCTAGGATCACAGTGGGCCTCTTGCTCTCCCTGCTCCCCTGAGGCAGCTGGGGCAAAGACGGCTTGGGCATCCACCCCGTTGCTCCCCTCTTCCCTCTGCCAGAAGGCTCTGCCTCCTGGGACGTTGCAGTGTGGAGACAGCCCCTGCCAGCACCTTCCCACCCAGTAGGCCTCAGCTGAGGCCTAGGCCCAGGGGAGAGGCCCTAGCGGGGCTGAGTTGGGCTAGGTGCCCGTGCATGTCTGGACACACTCCCTGCAGCCTGCCCCTTCGTGGGGCAGTAGCCCTGGACGCCAGGAAGGCCTGGGCAAGGCTGGCCAAGGGCAGGGGCCTCGCTGGGTTGTGCCTCTGGCCTGTGGGGCCTCCCAGCAGAACCGGCCCTCTCCCTCTGGCAGACCTCCCCGCCTGCCTCCAAAGGCCCTTTTGGAAGCACTCTGGCCGGCTGTTCCCGCAAATCGCGCACACTGCTCTGAAACCCGGGAGAAAAGTGCTTTGGGGTGGTCCTCTCTCCGGGCCCATGGCCCCGAGCCTGGGGACCAGCTCGGGGGTCCACACTCCCAGGCCAAGGCCCAACTCCATGCACACGTCTGTTCCTGCCCCCTGCCCCTTCAGAGAGCTCGGCTGAGCCAGAGTCTGTCAGGCAGCTCCCTGGCAGCCCCAGCAGCTCCGCCTGGGTGGGAAGAGGCAGAGCCGACCTAGGATCACAGTGGGCCTCTTGCTCTCCCTGCTCCCCTGAGGCAGCTGGGGCAAAGACGGCTTGGGCATCCACCCCGTTGCTCCCCTCTTCCCTCTGCCAGAAGGCTCTGCCTCCTGGGACGTTGCAGTGTGGAGACAGCCCCTGCCAGCACCTTCCCACCCAGTAGGCCTCAGCTGAGGCCTAGGCCCAGGGGAGAGGCCCTAGCGGGGCTGAGTTGGGCTAGGTGCCCGTGCATGTCTGGACACACTCCCTGCAGCCTGCCCCTTCGTGGGGCAGTAGCCCTGGACGCCAGGAAGGCCTGGGCAAGGCTGGCCAAGGGCAGGGGCCTCGCTGGGTTGTGCCTCTGGCCTGTGGGGCCTCCCAGCAGAACCGGCCCTCTCCCTCTGGCAGACCTCCCCGCCTGCCTCCAAAGGCCCTTTTGGAAGCACTCTGGCCGGCTGTTCCCGCAAATCGCGCACACTGCTCTGAAACCCGGGAGAAAAGTGCTTTGGGGTGGTCCTCTCTCCGGGCCCATGGCCCCGAGCCTGGGGACCAGCTCGGGGGTCCACACTCCCAGGCCAAGGCCCAACTCCATGCACACGTCTGTTCCTGCCCCCTGCCCCTTCAGAGAGCTCGGCTGAGCCAGAGTCTGTCAGGCAGCTCCCTGGCAGCCCCAGCAGCTCCGCCTGGGTGGGAAGAGGCAGAGCCGACCTAGGATCACAGTGGGCCTCTTGCTCTCCCTGCTCCCCTGAGGCAGCTGGGGCAAAGACGGCTTGGGCATCCACCCCGTTGCTCCCCTCTTCCCTCTGCCAGAAGGCTCTGCCTCCTGGGACGTTGCAGTGTGGAGACAGCCCCTGCCAGCACCTTCCCACCCAGTAGGCCTCAGCTGAGGCCTAGGCCCAGGGGAGAGGCCCTAGCGGGGCTGAGTTGGGCTAGGTGCCCGTGCATGTCTGGACACACTCCCTGCAGCCTGCCCCTTCGTGGGGCAGTAGCCCTGGACGCCAGGAAGGCCTGGGCAAGGCTGGCCAAGGGCAGGGGCCTCGCTGGGTTGTGCCTCTGGCCTGTGGGGCCTCCCAGCAGAACCGGCCCTCTCCCTCTGGCAGACCTCCCCGCCTGCCTCCAAAGGCCCTTTTGGAAGCACTCTGGCCGGCTGTTCCCGCAAATCGCGCACACTGCTCTGAAACCCGGGAGAAAAGTGCTTTGGGGTGGTCCTCTCTCCGGGCCCATGGCCCCGAGCCTGGGGACCAGCTCGGGGGTCCACACTCCCAGGCCAAGGCCCAACTCCATGCACACGTCTGTTCCTGCCCCCTGCCCCTTCAGAGAGCTCGGCTGAGCCAGAGTCTGTCAGGCAGCTCCCTGGCAGCCCCAGCAGCTCCGCCTGGGTGGGAAGAGGCAGAGCCGACCTAGGATCACAGTGGGCCTCTTGCTCTCCCTGCTCCCCTGAGGCAGCTGGGGCAAAGACGGCTTGGGCATCCACCCCGTTGCTCCCCTCTTCCCTCTGCCAGAAGGCTCTGCCTCCTGGGACGTTGCAGTGTGGAGACAGCCCCTGCCAGCACCTTCCCACCCAGTAGGCCTCAGCTGAGGCCTAGGCCCAGGGGAGAGGCCCTAGCGGGGCTGAGTTGGGCTAGGTGCCCGTGCATGTCTGGACACACTCCCTGCAGCCTGCCCCTTCGTGGGGCAGTAGCCCTGGACGCCAGGAAGGCCTGGGCAAGGCTGGCCAAGGGCAGGGGCCTCGCTGGGTTGTGCCTCTGGCCTGTGGGGCCTCCCAGCAGAACCGGCCCTCTCCCTCTGGCAGACCTCCCCGCCTGCCTCCAAAGGCCCTTTTGGAAGCACTCTGGCCGGCTGTTCCCGCAAATCGCGCACACTGCTCTGAAACCCGGGAGAAAAGTGCTTTGGGGTGGTCCTCTCTCCGGGCCCATGGCCCCGAGCCTGGGGACCAGCTCGGGGGTCCACACTCCCAGGCCAAGGCCCAACTCCATGCACACGTCTGTTCCTGCCCCCTGCCCCTTCAGAGAGCTCGGCTGAGCCAGAGTCTGTCAGGCAGCTCCCTGGCAGCCCCAGCAGCTCCGCCTGGGTGGGAAGAGGCAGAGCCGACCTAGGATCACAGTGGGCCTCTTGCTCTCCCTGCTCCCCTGAGGCAGCTGGGGCAA
Source organism: Odocoileus hemionus (assembly GCA_020976825.1). Classification (NCBI taxonomy): domain Eukaryota; kingdom Metazoa; phylum Chordata; class Mammalia; order Artiodactyla; family Cervidae; genus Odocoileus; species Odocoileus hemionus. The sequence continues at coordinate 1,886,463 of JAJLRB010005427.1, read as the reverse complement.
AGACGGCTTGGGCATCCACCCCGTTGCTCCCCTCTTCCCTCTGCCAGAAGGCTCTGCCTCCTGGGACGTTGCAGTGTGGAGACAGCCCCTGCCAGCACCTTCCCACCCAGTAGGCCTCAGCTGAGGCCTAGGCCCAGGGGAGAGGCCCTAGCGGGGCTGAGTTGGGCTAGGTGCCCGTGCATGTCTGGACACACTCCCTGCAGCCTGCCCCTTCGTGGGGCAGTAGCCCTGGACGCCAGGAAGGCCTGGGCAAGGCTGGCCAAGGGCAGGGGCCTCGCTGGGTTGTGCCTCTGGCCTGTGGGGCCTCCCAGCAGAACCGGCCCTCTCCCTCTGGCAGACCTCCCCGCCTGCCTCCAAAGGCCCTTTTGGAAGCACTCTGGCCGGCTGTTCCCGCAAATCGCGCACACTGCTCTGAAACCCGGGAGAAAAGTGCTTTGGGGTGGTCCTCTCTCCGGGCCCATGGCCCCGAGCCTGGGGACCAGCTCGGGGGTCCACACTCCCAGGCCAAGGCCCAACTCCATGCACACGTCTGTTCCTGCCCCCTGCCCCTTCAGAGAGCTCGGCTGAGCCAGAGTCTGTCAGGCAGCTCCCTGGCAGCCCCAGCAGCTCCGCCTGGGTGGGAAGAGGCAGAGCCGACCTAGGATCACAGTGGGCCTCTTGCTCTCCCTGCTCCCCTGAGGCAGCTGGGGCAAAGACGGCTTGGGCATCCACCCCGTTGCTCCCCTCTTCCCTCTGCCAGAAGGCTCTGCCTCCTGGGACGTTGCAGTGTGGAGACAGCCCCTGCCAGCACCTTCCCACCCAGTAGGCCTCAGCTGAGGCCTAGGCCCAGGGGAGAGGCCCTAGCGGGGCTGAGTTGGGCTAGGTGCCCGTGCATGTCTGGACACACTCCCTGCAGCCTGCCCCTTCGTGGGGCAGTAGCCCTGGACGCCAGGAAGGCCTGGGCAAGGCTGGCCAAGGGCAGGGGCCTCGCTGGGTTGTGCCTCTGGCCTGTGGGGCCTCCCAGCAGAACCGGCCCTCTCCCTCTGGCAGACCTCCCCGCCTGCCTCCAAAGGCCCTTTTGGAAGCACTCTGGCCGGCTGTTCCCGCAAATCGCGCACACTGCTCTGAAACCCGGGAGAAAAGTGCTTTGGGGTGGTCCTCTCTCCGGGCCCATGGCCCCGAGCCTGGGGACCAGCTCGGGGGTCCACACTCCCAGGCCAAGGCCCAACTCCATGCACACGTCTGTTCCTGCCCCCTGCCCCTTCAGAGAGCTCGGCTGAGCCAGAGTCTGTCAGGCAGCTCCCTGGCAGCCCCAGCAGCTCCGCCTGGGTGGGAAGAGGCAGAGCCGACCTAGGATCACAGTGGGCCTCTTGCTCTCCCTGCTCCCCTGAGGCAGCTGGGGCAAAGACGGCTTGGGCATCCACCCCGTTGCTCCCCTCTTCCCTCTGCCAGAAGGCTCTGCCTCCTGGGACGTTGCAGTGTGGAGACAGCCCCTGCCAGCACCTTCCCACCCAGTAGGCCTCAGCTGAGGCCTAGGCCCAGGGGAGAGGCCCTAGCGGGGCTGAGTTGGGCTAGGTGCCCGTGCATGTCTGGACACACTCCCTGCAGCCTGCCCCTTCGTGGGGCAGTAGCCCTGGACGCCAGGAAGGCCTGGGCAAGGCTGGCCAAGGGCAGGGGCCTCGCTGGGTTGTGCCTCTGGCCTGTGGGGCCTCCCAGCAGAACCGGCCCTCTCCCTCTGGCAGACCTCCCCGCCTGCCTCCAAAGGCCCTTTTGGAAGCACTCTGGCCGGCTGTTCCCGCAAATCGCGCACACTGCTCTGAAACCCGGGAGAAAAGTGCTTTGGGGTGGTCCTCTCTCCGGGCCCATGGCCCCGAGCCTGGGGACCAGCTCGGGGGTCCACACTCCCAGGCCAAGGCCCAACTCCATGCACACGTCTGTTCCTGCCCCCTGCCCCTTCAGAGAGCTCGGCTGAGCCAGAGTCTGTCAGGCAGCTCCCTGGCAGCCCCAGCAGCTCCGCCTGGGTGGGAAGAGGCAGAGCCGACCTAGGATCACAGTGGGCCTCTTGCTCTCCCTGCTCCCCTGAGGCAGCTGGGGCAAAGACGGCTTGGGCATCCACCCCGTTGCTCCCCTCTTCCCTCTGCCAGAAGGCTCTGCCTCCTGGGACGTTGCAGTGTGGAGACAGCCCCTGCCAGCACCTTCCCACCCAGTAGGCCTCAGCTGAGGCCTAGGCCCAGGGGAGAGGCCCTAGCGGGGCTGAGTTGGGCTAGGTGCCCGTGCATGTCTGGACACACTCCCTGCAGCCTGCCCCTTCGTGGGGCAGTAGCCCTGGACGCCAGGAAGGCCTGGGCAAGGCTGGCCAAGGGCAGGGGCCTCGCTGGGTTGTGCCTCTGGCCTGTGGGGCCTCCCAGCAGAACCGGCCCTCTCCCTCTGGCAGACCTCCCCGCCTGCCTCCAAAGGCCCTTTTGGAAGCACTCTGGCCGGCTGTTCCCGCAAATCGCGCACACTGCTCTGAAACCCGGGAGAAAAGTGCTTTGGGGTGGTCCTCTCTCCGGGCCCATGGCCCCGAGCCTGGGGACCAGCTCGGGGGTCCACACTCCCAGGCCAAGGCCCAACTCCATGCACACGTCTGTTCCTGCCCCCTGCCCCTTCAGAGAGCTCGGCTGAGCCAGAGTCTGTCAGGCAGCTCCCTGGCAGCCCCAGCAGCTCCGCCTGGGTGGGAAGAGGCAGAGCCGACCTAGGATCACAGTGGGCCTCTTGCTCTCCCTGCTCCCCTGAGGCAGCTGGGGCAAAGACGGCTTGGGCATCCACCCCGTTGCTCCCCTCTTCCCTCTGCCAGAAGGCTCTGCCTCCTGGGACGTTGCAGTGTGGAGACAGCCCCTGCCAGCACCTTCCCACCCAGTAGGCCTCAGCTGAGGCCTAGGCCCAGGGGAGAGGCCCTAGCGGGGCTGAGTTGGGCTAGGTGCCCGTGCATGTCTGGACACACTCCCTGCAGCCTGCCCCTTCGTGGGGCAGTAGCCCTGGACGCCAGGAAGGCCTGGGCAAGGCTGGCCAAGGGCAGGGGCCTCGCTGGGTTGTGCCTCTGGCCTGTGGGGCCTCCCAGCAGAACCGGCCCTCTCCCTCTGGCAGACCTCCCCGCCTGCCTCCAAAGGCCCTTTTGGAAGCACTCTGGCCGGCTGTTCCCGCAAATCGCGCACACTGCTCTGAAACCCGGGAGAAAAGTGCTTTGGGGTGGTCCTCTCTCCGGGCCCATGGCCCCGAGCCTGGGGACCAGCTCGGGGGTCCACACTCCCAGGCCAAGGCCCAACTCCATGCACACGTCTGTTCCTGCCCCCTGCCCCTTCAGAGAGCTCGGCTGAGCCAGAGTCTGTCAGGCAGCTCCCTGGCAGCCCCCAGCAGCTCCGCCTGGGTGGGAAGAGGCAGAGCCGACCTAGGATCACAGTGGGCCTCTTGCTCTCCCTGCTCCCCTGAGGCAGCTGGGGCAAAGACGGCTTGGGCATCCACCCCGTTGCTCCCCTCTTCCCTCTGCCAGAAGGCTCTGCCTCCTGGGACGTTGCAGTGTGGAGACAGCCCCTGCCAGCACCTTCCCACCCAGTAGGCCTCAGCTGAGGCCTAGGCCCAGGGGAGAGGCCCTAGCGGGGCTGAGTTGGGCTAGGTGCCCGTGCATGTCTGGACACACTCCCTGCAGCCTGCCCCTTCGTGGGGCAGTAGCCCTGGACGCCAGGAAGGCCTGGGCAAGGCTGGCCAAGGGCAGGGGCCTCGCTGGGTTGTGCCTCTGGCCTGTGGGGCCTCCCAGCAGAACCGGCCCTCTCCCTCTGGCAGACCTCCCCGCCTGCCTCCAAAGGCCCTTTTGGAAGCACTCTGGCCGGCTGTTCCCGCAAATCGCGCACACTGCTCTGAAACCCGGGAGAAAAGTGCTTTGGGGTGGTCCTCTCTCCGGGCCCATGGCCCCGAGCCTGGGGACCAGCTCGGGGGTCCACACTCCCAGGCCAAGGCCCAACTCCATGCACACGTCTGTTCCTGCCCCCTGCCCCTTCAGAGAGCTCGGCTGAGCCAGAGTCTGTCAGGCAGCTCCCTGGCAGCCCCAGCAGCTCCGCCTGGGTGGGAAGAGGCAGAGCCGACCTAGGATCACAGTGGGCCTCTTGCTCTCCCTGCTCCCCTGAGGCAGCTGGGGCAAAGACGGCTTGGGCATCCACCCCGTTGCTCCCCTCTTCCCTCTGCCAGAAGGCTCTGCCTCCTGGGACGTTGCAGTGTGGAGACAGCCCCTGCCAGCACCTTCCCACCCAGTAGGCCTCAGCTGAGGCCTAGGCCCAGGAGAGAGGCCCTAGCGGGGCTGAGTTGGGCTAGGTGCCCGTGCATGTCTGGACACACTCCCTGCAGCCTGCCCCTTCGTGGGGCAGTAGCCCTGGACGCCAGGAAGGCCTGGGCAAGGCTGGCCAAGGGCAGGGGCCTCGCTGGGTTGTGCCTCTGGCCTGTGGGGCCTCCCAGCAGAACCGGCCCTCTCCCTCTGGCAGACCTCCCCGCCTGCCTCCAAAGGCCCTTTTGGAAGCACTCTGGCCGGCTGTTCCCGCAAATCGCGCACACTGCTCTGAAACCCGGGAGAAAAGTGCTTTGGGGTGGTCCTCTCTCCGGGCCCATGGCCCCGAGCCTGGGGACCAGCTCGGGGGTCCACACTCCCAGGCCAAGGCCCAACTCCATGCACACGTCTGTTCCTGCCCCCTGCCCCTTCAGAGAGCTCGGCTGAGCCAGAGTCTGTCAGGCAGCTCCCTGGCAGCCCCAGCAGCTCCGCCTGGGTGGGAAGAGGCAGAGCCGACCTAGGATCACAGTGGGCCTCTTGCTCTCCCTGCTCCCCTGAGGCAGCTGGGGCAAAGACGGCTTGGGCATCCACCCCGTTGCTCCCCTCTTCCCTCTGCCAGAAGGCTCTGCCTCCTGGGACGTTGCAGTGTGGAGACAGCCCCTGCCAGCACCTTCCCACCCAGTAGGCCTCAGCTGAGGCCTAGGCCCAGGGGAGAGGCCCTAGCGGGGCTGAGTTGGGCTAGGTGCCCGTGCATGTCTGGACACACTCCCTGCAGCCTGCCCCTTCGTGGGGCAGTAGCCCTGGACGCCAGGAAGGCCTGGGCAAGGCTGGCCAAGGGCAGGGGCCTCGCTGGGTTGTGCCTCTGGCCTGTGGGGCCTCCCAGCAGAACCGGCCCTCTCCCTCTGGCAGACCTCCCCGCCTGCCTCCAAAGGCCCTTTTGGAAGCACTCTGGCCGGCTGTTCCCGCAAATCGCGCACACTGCTCTGAAACCCGGGAGAAAAGTGCTTTGGGGTGGTCCTCTCTCCGGGCCCATGGCCCCGAGCCTGGGGACCAGCTCGGGGGTCCACACTCCCAGGCCAAGGCCCAACTCCATGCACACGTCTGTTTCCTGCCCCCTGCCCCTTCAGAGAGCTCGGCTGAGCCAGAGTCTGTCAGGCAGCTCCCTGGCAGCCCCAGCAGCTCCGCCTGGGTGGGAAGAGGCAGAGCCGACCTAGGATCACAGTGGGCCTCTTGCTCTCCCTGCTCCCCTGAGGCAGCTGGGGCAAAGACGGCTTGGGCATCCACCCCGTTGCTCCCCTCTTCCCTCTGCCAGAAGGCTCTGCCTCCTGGGACGTTGCAGTGTGGAGACAGCCCCTGCCAGCACCTTCCCACCCAGTAGGCCTCAGCTGAGGCCTAGGCCCAGGGGAGAGGCCCTAGCGGGGCTGAGTTGGGCTAGGTGCCCGTGCATGTCTGGACACACTCCCTGCAGCCTGCCCCTTCGTGGGGCAGTAGCCCTGGACGCCAGGAAGGCCTGGGCAAGGCTGGCCAAGGGCAGGGGCCTCGCTGGGTTGTGCCTCTGGCCTGTGGGGCCTCCCAGCAGAACCGGCCCTCTCCCTCTGGCAGACCTCCCCGCCTGCCTCCAAAGGCCCTTTTGGAAGCACTCTGGCCGGCTGTTCCCGCAAATCGCGCACACTGCTCTGAAACCCGGGAGAAAAGTGCTTTGGGGTGGTCCTCTCTCCGGGCCCATGGCCCCGAGCCTGGGGACCAGCTCGGGGGTCCACACTCCCAGGCCAAGGCCCAACTCCATGCACACGTCTGTTCCTGCCCCCTGCCCCTTCAGAGAGCTCGGCTGAGCCAGAGTCTGTCAGGCAGCTCCCTGGCAGCCCCAGCAGCTCCGCCTGGGTGGGAAGAGGCAGAGCCGACCTAGGATCACAGTGGGCCTCTTGCTCTCCCTGCTCCCCTGAGGCAGCTGGGGCAAAGACGGCTTGGGCATCCACCCCGTTGCTCCCCTCTTCCCTCTGCCAGAAGGCTCTGCCTCTGGGGACGTTGCAGTGTGGAGACAGCCCCTGCCAGCACCTTCCCACCCAGTAGGCCTCAGCTGAGGCCTAGGCCCAGGGGAGAGGCCCTAGCGGGGCTGAGTTGGGCTAGGTGCCCGTGCATGTCTGGACACACTCCCTGCAGCCTGCCCCTTCGTGGGGCAGTAGCCCTGGACGCCAGGAAGGCCTGGGCAAGGCTGGCCAAGGGCAGGGGCCTCGCTGGGTTGTGCCTCTGGCCTGTGGGGCCTCCCAGCAGAACCGGCCCTCTCCCTCTGGCAGACCTCCCCGCCTGCCTCCAAAGGCCCTTTTGGAAGCACTCTGGCCGGCTGTTCCCGCAAATCGCGCACACTGCTCTGAAACCCGGGAGAAAAGTGCTTTGGGGTGGTCCTCTCTCCGGGCCCATGGCCCCGAGCCTGGGGACCAGCTCGGGGGTCCACACTCCCAGGCCAAGGCCCAACTCCATGCACACGTCTGTTCCTGCCCCCTGCCCCTTCAGAGAGCTCGGCTGAGCCAGAGTCTGTCAGGCAGCTCCCTGGCAGCCCCAGCAGCTCCGCCTGGGTGGGAAGAGGCAGAGCCGACCTAGGATCACAGTGGGCCTCTTGCTCTCCCTGCTCCCCTGAGGCAGCTGGGGCAAAGACGGCTTGGGCATCCACCCCGTTGCTCCCCTCTTCCCTCTGCCAGAAGGCTCTGCCTCCTGGGACGTTGCAGTGTGGAGACAGCCCCTGCCAGCACCTTCCCACCCAGTAGGCCTCAGCTGAGGCCTAGGCCCAGGGGAGAGGCCCTAGCGGGGCTGAGTTGGGCTAGGTGCCCGTGCATGTCTGGACACACTCCCTGCAGCCTGCCCCTTCGTGGGGCAGTAGCCCTGGACGCCAGGAAGGCCTGGGCAAGGCTGGCCAAGGGCAGGGGCCTCGCTGGGTTGTGCCTCTGGCCTGTGGGGCCTCCCAGCAGAACCGGCCCTCTCCCTCTGGCAGACCTCCCCGCCTGCCTCCAAAGGCCCTTTTGGAAGCACTCTGGCCGGCTGTTCCCGCAAATCGCGCACACTGCTCTGAAACCCGGGAGAAAAGTGCTTTGGGGGGTCCTCTCTCCGGGCCCATGGCCCCGAGCCTGGGGACCAGCTCGGGGGTCCACACTCCCAGGCCAAGGCCCAACTCCATGCACACGTCTGTTCCTGCCCCCTGCCCCTTCAGAGAGCTCGGCTGAGCCAGAGTCTGTCAGGCAGCTCCCTGGCAGCCCCAGCAGCTCCGCCTGGGTGGGAAGAGGCAGAGCCGACCTAGGATCACAGTGGGCCTCTTGCTCTCCCTGCTCCCCTGAGGCAGCTGGGGCAAAGACGGCTTGGGCATCCACCCCGTTGCTCCCCTCTTCCCTCTGCCAGAAGGCTCTGCCTCCTGGGACGTTGCAGTGTGGAGACAGCCCCTGCCAGCACCTTCCCACCCAGTAGGCCTCAGCTGAGGCCTAGGCCCAGGGGAGAGGCCCTAGCGGGGCTGAGTTGGGCTAGGTGCCCGTGCATGTCTGGACACACTCCCTGCAGCCTGCCCCTTCGTGGGGCAGTAGCCCTGGACGCCAGGAAGGCCTGGGCAAGGCTGGCCAAGGGCAGGGGCCTCGCTGGGTTGTGCCTCTGGCCTGTGGGGCCTCCCAGCAGAACCGGCCCTCTCCCTCTGGCAGACCTCCCCGCCTGCCTCCAAAGGCCCTTTTGGAAGCACTCTGGCCGGCTGTTCCCGCAAATCGCGCACACTGCTCTGAAACCCGGGAGAAAAGTGCTTTGGGGTGGTCCTCTCTCCGGGCCCATGGCCCCGAGCCTGGGGACCAGCTCGGGGGTCCACACTCCCAGGCCAAGGCCCAACTCCATGCACACGTCTGTTCCTGCCCCCTGCCCCTTCAGAGAGCTCGGCTGAGCCAGAGTCTGTCAGGCAGCTCCCTGGCAGCCCCAGCAGCTCCGCCTGGGTGGGAAGAGGCAGAGCCGACCTAGGATCACAGTGGGCCTCTTGCTCTCCCTGCTCCCCTGAGGCAGCTGGGGCAAAGACGGCTTGGGCATCCACCCCGTTGCTCCCCTCTTCCCTCTGCCAGAAGGCTCTGCCTCCTGGGACGTTGCAGTGTGGAGACAGCCCCTGCCAGCACCTTCCCACCCAGTAGGCCTCAGCTGAGGCCTAGGCCCAGGGGAGAGGCCCTAGCGGGGCTGAGTTGGGCTAGGTGCCCGTGCATGTCTGGACACACTCCCTGCAGCCTGCCCCTTCGTGGGGCAGTAGCCCTGGACGCCAGGAAGGCCTGGGCAAGGCTGGCCAAGGGCAGGGGCCTCGCTGGGTTGTGCCTCTGGCCTGTGGGGCCTCCCAGCAGAACCGGCCCTCTCCCTCTGGCAGACCTCCCCGCCTGCCTCCAAAGGCCCTTTTGGAAGCACTCTGGCCGGCTGTTCCCGCAAATCGCGCACACTGCTCTGAAACCCGGGAGAAAAGTGCTTTGGGGTGGTCCTCTCTCCGGGCCCATGGCCCCGAGCCTGGGGACCAGCTCGGGGGTCCACACTCCCAGGCCAAGGCCCAACTCCATGCACACGTCTGTTCCTGCCCCCTGCCCCTTCAGAGAGCTCGGCTGAGCCAGAGTCTGTCAGGCAGCTCCCTGGCAGCCCCAGCAGCTCCGCCTGGGTGGGAAGAGGCAGAGCCGACCTAGGATCACAGTGGGCCTCTTGCTCTCCCTGCTCCCCTGAGGCAGCTGGGGCAAAGACGGCTTGGGCATCCACCCCGTTGCTCCCCTCTTCCCTCTGCCAGAAGGCTCTGCCTCCTGGGACGTTGCAGTGTGGAGACAGCCCCTGCCAGCACCTTCCCACCCAGTAGGCCTCAGCTGAGGCCTAGGCCCAGGGGAGAGGCCCTAGCGGGGCTGAGTTGGGCTAGGTGCCCGTGCATGTCTGGACACACTCCCTGCAGCCTGCCCCTTCGTGGGGCAGTAGCCCTGGACGCCAGGAAGGCCTGGGCAAGGCTGGCCAAGGGCAGGGGCCTCGCTGGGTTGTGCCTCTGGCTGTGGGGCCTCCCAGCAGAACCGGCCCTCTCCCTCTGGCAGACCTCCCCGCCTGCCTCCAAAGGCCCTTTTGGAAGCACTCTGGCCGGCTGTTCCCGCAAATCGCGCACACTGCTCTGAAACCCGGGAGAAAAGTGCTTTGGGGTGGTCCTCTCTCCGGGCCCATGGCCCCGAGCCTGGGGACCAGCTCGGGGGTCCACACTCCCAGGCCAAGGCCCAACTCCATGCACACGTCTGTTCCTGCCCCCTGCCCCTTCAGAGAGCTCGGCTGAGCCAGAGTCTGTCAGGCAGCTCCCTGGCAGCCCCAGCAGCTCCGCCTGGGTGGGAAGAGGCAGAGCCGACCTAGGATCACAGTGGGCCTCTTGCTCTCCCTGCTCCCCTGAGGCAGCTGGGGCAAAGACGGCTTGGGCATCCACCCCGTTGCTCCCCTCTTCCCTCTGCCAGAAGGCTCTGCCTCCTGGGACGTTGCAGTGTGGAGACAGCCCCTGCCAGCACCTTCCCCCCCAGTAGGCCTCAGCTGAGGCCTAGGCCCAGGGGAGAGGCCCTAGCGGGGCTGAGTTGGGCTAGGTGCCCGTGCATGTCTGGACACACTCCCTGCAGCCTGCCCCTTCGTGGGGCAGTAGCCCTGGACGCCAGGAAGGCCTGGGCAAGGCTGGCCAAGGGCAGGGGCCTCGCTGGGTTGTGCCTCTGGCCTGTGGGGCCTCCCAGCAGAACCGGCCCTCTCCCTCTGGCAGACCTCCCCGCCTGCCTCCAAAGGCCCTTTTGGAAGCACTCTGGCCGGCTGTTCCCGCAAATCGCGCACACTGCTCTGAAACCCGGGAGAAAAGTGCTTTGGGGTGGTCCTCTCTCCGGGCCCATGGCCCCGAGCCTGGGGACCAGCTCGGGGGTCCACACTCCCAGGCCAAGGCCCAACTCCATGCACACGTCTGTTCCTGCCCCCTGCCCCTTCAGAGAGCTCGGCTGAGCCAGAGTCTGTCAGGCAGCTCCCTGGCAGCCCCAGCAGCTCCGCCTGGGTGGGAAGAGGCAGAGCCGACCTAGGATCACAGTGGGCCTCTTGCTCTCCCTGCTCCCCTGAGGCAGCTGGGGCAAAGACGGCTTGGGCATCCACCCCGTTGCTCCCCTCTTCCCTCTGCCAGAAGGCTCTGCCTCCTGGGACGTTGCAGTGTGGAGACAGCCCCTGCCAGCACCTTCCCACCCAGTAGGCCTCAGCTGAGGCCTAGGCCCAGGGGAGAGGCCCTAGCGGGGCTGAGTTGGGCTAGGTGCCCGTGCATGTCTGGACACACTCCCTGCAGCCTGCCCCTTCGTGGGGCAGTAGCCCTGGACGCCAGGAAGGCCTGGGCAAGGCTGGCCAAGGGCAGGGGCCTCGCTGGGTTGTGCCTCTGGCCTGTGGGGCCTCCCAGCAGAACCGGCCCTCTCCCTCTGGCAGACCTCCCCGCCTGCCTCCAAAGGCCCTTTTGGAAGCACTCTGGCCGGCTGTTCCCGCAAATCGCGCACACTGCTCTGAAACCCGGGAGAAAAGTGCTTTGGGGTGGTCCTCTCTCCGGGCCCATGGCCCCGAGCCTGGGGACCAGCTCGGGGGTCCACACTCCCAGGCCAAGGCCCAACTCCATGCACACGTCTGTTCCTGCCCCCTGCCCCTTCAGAGAGCTCGGCTGAGCCAGAGTCTGTCAGGCAGCTCCCTGGCAGCCCCAGCAGCTCCGCCTGGGTGGGAAGAGGCAGAGCCGACCTAGGATCACAGTGGGCCTCTTGCTCTCCCTGCTCCCCTGAGGCAGCTGGGGCAAAGACGGCTTGGGCATCCACCCCGTTGCTCCCCTCTTCCCTCTGCCAGAAGGCTCTGCCTCCTGGGACGTTGCAGTGTGGAGACAGCCCCTGCCAGCACCTTCCCACCCAGTAGGCCTCAGCTGAGGCCTAGGCCCAGGGGAGAGGCCCTAGCGGGGCTGAGTTGGGCTAGGTGCCCGTGCATGTCTGGACACACTCCCTGCAGCCTGCCCCTTCGTGGGGCAGTAGCCCTGGACGCCAGGAAGGCCTGGGCAAGGCTGGCCAAGGGCAGGGGCCTCGCTGGGTTGTGCCTCTGGCCTGTGGGGCCTCCCAGCAGAACCGGCCCTCTCCCTCTGGCAGACCTCCCCGCCTGCCTCCAAAGGCCCTTTTGGAAGCACTCTGGCCGGCTGTTCCCGCAAATCGCGCACACTGCTCTGAAACCCGGGAGAAAAGTGCTTTGGGGTGGTCCTCTCTCCGGGCCCATGGCCCCGAGCCTGGGGACCAGCTCGGGGGTCCACACTCCCAGGCCAAGGCCCAACTCCATGCACACGTCTGTTCCTGCCCCCTGCCCCTTCAGAGAGCTCGGCTGAGCCAGAGTCTGTCAGGCAGCTCCCTGGCAGCCCCAGCAGCTCCGCCTGGGTGGGAAGAGGCAGAGCCGACCTAGGATCACAGTGGGCCTCTTGCTCTCCCTGCTCCCCTGAGGCAGCTGGGGCAAAGACGGCTTGGGCATCCACCCCGTTGCTCCCCTCTTCCCTCTGCCAGAAGGCTCTGCCTCCTGGGACGTTGCAGTGTGGAGACAGCCCCTGCCAGCACCTTCCCACCCAGTAGGCCTCAGCTGAGGCCTAGGCCCAGGGGGGAGAGGCCCTAGCGGGGCTGAGTTGGGCTAGGTGCCCGTGCATGTCTGGACACACTCCCTGCAGCCTGCCCCTTCGTGGGGCAGTAGCCCTGGACGCCAGGAAGGCCTGGGCAAGGCTGGCCAAGGGCAGGGGCCTCGCTGGGTTGTGCCTCTGGCCTGTGGGGCCTCCCAGCAGAACCGGCCCTCTCCCTCTGGCAGACCTCCCCGCCTGCCTCCAAAGGCCCTTTTGGAAGCACTCTGGCCGGCTGTTCCCGCAAATCGCGCACACTGCTCTGAAACCCGGGAGAAAAGTGCTTTGGGGTGGTCCTCTCTCCGGGCCCATGGCCCCGAGCCTGGGGACCAGCTCGGGGGTCCACACTCCCAGGCCAAGGCCCAACTCCATGCACACGTCTGTTCCTGCCCCCTGCCCCTTCAGAGAGCTCGGCTGAGCCAGAGTCTGTCAGGCAGCTCCCTGGCAGCCCCAGCAGCTCCGCCTGGGTGGGAAGAGGCAGAGCCGACCTAGGATCACAGTGGGCCTCTTGCTCTCCCTGCTCCCCTGAGGCAGCTGGGGCAAAGACGGCTTGGGCATCCACCCCGTTGCTCCCCTCTTCCCTCTGCCAGAAGGCTCTGCCTCCTGGGACGTTGCAGTGTGGAGACAGCCCCTGCCAGCACCTTCCCACCCAGTAGGCCTCAGCTGAGGCCTAGGCCCAGGGGAGAGGCCCTAGCGGGGCTGAGTTGGGCTAGGTGCCCGTGCATGTCTGGACACACTCCCTGCAGCCTGCCCCTTCGTGGGGCAGTAGCCCTGGACGCCAGGAAGGCCTGGGCAAGGCTGGCCAAGGGCAGGGGCCTCGCTGGGTTGTGCCTCTGGCCTGTGGGGCCTCCCAGCAGAACCGGCCCTCTCCCTCTGAGACCTCCCCGCCTGCCTCCAAAGGCCCTTTTGGAAGCACTCTGGCCGGCTGTTCCCGCAAATCGCGCACACTGCTCTGAAACCCGGGAGAAAAGTGCTTTGGGGTGGTCCTCTCTCCGGGCCCATGGCCCCGAGCCTGGGGACCAGCTCGGGGGTCCACACTCCCAGGCCAAGGCCCAACTCCATGCACACGTCTGTTCCTGCCCCCTGCCCCTTCAGAGAGCTCGGCTGAGCCAGAGTCTGTCAGGCAGCTCCCTGGCAGCCCCAGCAGCTCCGCCTGGGTGGGAAGAGGCAGAGCCGACCTAGGATCACAGTGGGCCTCTTGCTCTCCCTGCTCCCCTGAGGCAGCTGGGGCAAAGACGGCTTGGGCATCCACCCCGTTGCTCCCCTCTTCCCTCTGCCAGAAGGCTCTGCCTCCTGGGACGTTGCAGTGTGGAGACAGCCCCTGCCAGCACCTTCCCACCCAGTAGGCCTCAGCTGAGGCCTAGGCCCAGGGGAGAGGCCCTAGCGGGGCTGAGTTGGGCTAGGTGCCCGTGCATGTCTGGACACACTCCCTGCAGCCTGCCCCTTCGTGGGGCAGTAGCCCTGGACGCCAGGAAGGCCTGGGCAAGGCTGGCCAAGGGCAGGGGCCTCGCTGGGTTGTGCCTCTGGCCTGTGGGGCCTCCCAGCAGAACCGGCCCTCTCCCTCTGGCAGACCTCCCCGCCTGCCTCCAAAGGCCCTTTTGGAAGCACTCTGGCCGGCTGTTCCCGCAAATCGCGCACACTGCTCTGAAACCCGGGAGAAAAGTGCTTTGGGGTGGTCCTCTCTCCGGGCCCATGGCCCCGAGCCTGGGGACCAGCTCGGGGGTCCACACTCCCAGGCCAAGGCCCAACTCCATGCACACGTCTGTTCCTGCCCCCTGCCCCTTCAGAGAGCTCGGCTGAGCCAGAGTCTGTCAGGCAGCTCCCTGGCAGCCCCAGCAGCTCCGCCTGGGTGGGAAGAGGCAGAGCCGACCTAGGATCACAGTGGGCCTCTTGCTCTCCCTGCTCCCCTGAGGCAGCTGGGGCAAAGACGGCTTGGGCATCCACCCCGTTGCTCCCCTCTTCCCTCTGCCAGAAGGCTCTGCCTCCTGGGACGTTGCAGTGTGGAGACAGCCCCTGCCAGCACCTTCCCACCCAGTAGGCCTCAGCTGAGGCCTAGGCCCAGGGGAGAGGCCCTAGCGGGGCTGAGTTGGGCTAGGTGCCCGTGCATGTCTGGACACACTCCCTGCAGCCTGCCCCTTCGTGGGGCAGTAGCCCTGGACGCCAGGAAGGCCTGGGCAAGGCTGGCCAAGGGCAGGGGCCTCGCTGGGTTGTGCCTCTGGCCTGTGGGGCCTCCCAGCAGAACCGGCCCTCTCCCTCTGGCAGACCTCCCCGCCTGCCTCCAAAGGCCCTTTTGGAAGCACTCTGGCCGGCTGTTCCCGCAAATCGCGCACACTGCTCTGAAACCCGGGAGAAAAGTGCTTTGGGGTGGTCCTCTCTCCGGGCCCATGGCCCCGAGCCTGGGGACCAGCTCGGGGGTCCACACTCCCAGGCCAAGGCCCAACTCCATGCACACGTCTGTTCCTGCCCCCTGCCCCTTCAGAGAGCTCGGCTGAGCCAGAGTCTGTCAGGCAGCTCCCTGGCAGCCCCAGCAGCTCCGCCTGGGTGGGAAGAGGCAGAGCCGACCTAGGATCACAGTGGGCCTCTTGCTCTCCCTGCTCCCCTGAGGCAGCTGGGGCAAAGACGGCTTGGGCATCCACCCCGTTGCTCCCCTCTTCCCTCTGCCAGAAGGCTCTGCCTCCTGGGACGTTGCAGTGTGGAGACAGCCCCTGCCAGCACCTTCCCACCCAGTAGGCCTCAGCTGAGGCCTAGGCCCAGGGGAGAGGCCCTAGCGGGGCTGAGTTGGGCTAGGTGCCCGTGCATGTCTGGACACACTCCCTGCAGCCTGCCCCTTCGTGGGGCAGTAGCCCTGGACGCCAGGAAGGCCTGGGCAAGGCTGGCCAAGGGCAGGGGCCTCGCTGGGTTGTGCCTCTGGCCTGTGGGGCCTCCCAGCAGAACCGGCCCTCTCCCTCTGGCAGACCTCCCCGCCTGCCTCCAAAGGCCCTTTTGGAAGCACTCTGGCCGGCTGTTCCCGCAAATCGCGCACACTGCTCTGAAACCCGGGAGAAAAGTGCTTTGGGGTGGTCCTCTCTCCGGGCCCATGGCCCCGAGCCTGGGGACCAGCTCGGGGGTCCACACTCCCAGGCCAAGGCCCAACTCCATGCACACGTCTGTTCCTGCCCCCTGCCCCTTCAGAGAGCTCGGCTGAGCCAGAGTCTGTCAGGCAGCTCCCTGGCAGCCCCAGCAGCTCCGCCTGGGTGGGAAGAGGCAGAGCCGACCTAGGATCACAGTGGGCCTCTTGCTCTCCCTGCTCCCCTGAGGCAGCTGGGGCAAAGACGGCTTGGGCATCCACCCCGTTGCTCCCCTCTTCCCTCTGCCAGAAGGCTCTGCCTCCTGGGACGTTGCAGTGTGGAGACAGCCCCTGCCAGCACCTTCCCACCCAGTAGGCCTCAGCTGAGGCCTAGGCCCAGGGGAGAGGCCCTAGCGGGGCTGAGTTGGGCTAGGTGCCCGTGCATGTCTGGACACACTCCCTGCAGCCTGCCCCTTCGTGGGGCAGTAGCCCTGGACGCCAGGAAGGCCTGGGCAAGGCTGGCCAAGGGCAGGGGCCTCGCTGGGTTGTGCCTCTGGCCTGTGGGGCCTCCCAGCAGAACCGGCCCTCTCCCTCTGGCAGACCTCCCCGCCTGCCTCCAAAGGCCCTTTTGGAAGCACTCTGGCCGGCTGTTCCCGCAAATCGCGCACACTGCTCTGAAACCCGGGAGAAAAGTGCTTTGGGGTGGTCCTCTCTCCGGGCCCATGGCCCCGAGCCTGGGGACCAGCTCGGGGGTCCACACTCCCAGGCCAAGGCCCAACTCCATGCACACGTCTGTTCCTGCCCCCTGCCCCTTCAGAGAGCTCGGCTGAGCCAGAGTCTGTCAGGCAGCTCCCTGGCAGCCCCAGCAGCTCCGCCTGGGTGGGAAGAGGCAGAGCCGACCTAGGATCACAGTGGGCCTCTTGCTCTCCCTGCTCCCCTGAGGCAGCTGGGGCAAAGACGGCTTGGGCATCCACCCCGTTGCTCCCCTCTTCCCTCTGCCAGAAGGCTCTGCCTCCTGGGACGTTGCAGTGTGGAGACAGCCCCTGCCAGCACCTTCCCACCCAGTAGGCCTCAGCTGAGGCCTAGGCCCAGGGGAGAGGCCCTAGCGGGGCTGAGTTGGGCTAGGTGCCCGTGCATGTCTGGACACACTCCCTGCAGCCTGCCCCTTCGTGGGGCAGTAGCCCTGGACGCCAGGAAGGCCTGGGCAAGGCTGGCCAAGGGCAGGGGCCTCGCTGGGTTGTGCCTCTGGCCTGTGGGGCCTCCCAGCAGAACCGGCCCTCTCCCTCTGGCAGACCTCCCCGCCTGCCTCCAAAGGCCCTTTTGGAAGCTCTCTGGCCGGCTGTTCCCGCAAATCGCGCACACTGCTCTGAAACCCGGGAGAAAAGTGCTTTGGGGTGGTCCTCTCTCCGGGCCCATGGCCCCGAGCCTGGGGACCAGCTCGGGGGTCCACACTCCCAGGCCAAGGCCCAACTCCATGCACACGTCTGTTCCTGCCCCCTGCCCCTTCAGAGAGCTCGGCTGAGCCAGAGTCTGTCAGGCAGCTCCCTGGCAGCCCCAGCAGCTCCGCCTGGGTGGGAAGAGGCAGAGCCGACCTAGGATCACAGTGGGCCTCTTGCTCTCCCTGCTCCCCTGAGGCAGCTGGGGCAAAGACGGCTTGGGCATCCACCCCGTTGCTCCCCTCTTCCCTCTGCCAGAAGGCTCTGCCTCCTGGGACGTTGCAGTGTGGAGACAGCCCCTGCCAGCACCTTCCCACCCAGTAGGCCTCAGCTGAGGCCTAGGCCCAGGGGAGAGGCCCTAGCGGGGCTGAGTTGGGCTAGGTGCCCGTGCATGTCTGGACACACTCCCTGCAGCCTGCCCCTTCGTGGGGCAGTAGCCCTGGACGCCAGGAAGGCCTGGGCAAGGCTGGCCAAGGGCAGGGGCCTCGCTGGGTTGTGCCTCTGGCCTGTGGGGCCTCCCAGCAGAACCGGCCCTCTCCCTCTGGCAGACCTCCCCGCCTGCCTCCAAAGGCCCTTTTGGAAGCACTCTGGCCGGCTGTTCCCGCAAATCGCGCACACTGCTCTGAAACCCGGGAGAAAAGTGCTTTGGGGTGGTCCTCTCTCCGGGCCCATGGCCCCGAGCCTGGGGACCAGCTCGGGGGTCCACACTCCCAGGCCAAGGCCCAACTCCATGCACACGTCTGTTCCTGCCCCCTGCCCCTTCAGAGAGCTCGGCTGAGCCAGAGTCTGTCAGGCAGCTCCCTGGCAGCCCCAGCAGCTCCGCCTGGGTGGGAAGAGGCAGAGCCGACCTAGGATCACAGTGGGCCTCTTGCTCTCCCTGCTCCCCTGAGGCAGCTGGGGCAAAGACGGCTTGGGCATCCACCCCGTTGCTCCCCTCTTCCCTCTGCCAGAAGGCTCTGCCTCCTGGGACGTTGCAGTGTGGAGACAGCCCCTGCCAGCACCTTCCCACCCAGTAGGCCTCAGCTGAGGCCTAGGCCCAGGGGAGAGGCCCTAGCGGGGCTGAGTTGGGCTAGGTGCCCGTGCATGTCTGGACACACTCCCTGCAGCCTGCCCCTTCGTGGGGCAGTAGCCCTGGACGCCAGGAAGGCCTGGGCAAGGCTGGCCAAGGGCAGGGGCCTCGCTGGGTTGTGCCTCTGGCCTGTGGGGCCTCCCAGCAGAACCGGCCCTCTCCCTCTGGCAGACCTCCCCGCCTGCCTCCAAAGGCCCTTTTGGAAGCACTCTGGCCGGCTGTTCCCGCAAATCGCGCACACTGCTCTGAAACCCGGGAGAAAAGTGCTTTGGGGTGGTCCTCTCTCCGGGCCCATGGCCCCGAGCCTGGGGACCAGCTCGGGGGGTCCACACTCCCAGGCCAAGGCCCAACTCCATGCACACGTCTGTTCCTGCCCCCTGCCCCTTCAGAGAGCTCGGCTGAGCCAGAGTCTGTCAGGCAGCTCCCTGGCAGCCCCAGCAGCTCCGCCTGGGTGGGAAGAGGCAGAGCCGACCTAGGATCACAGTGGGCCTCTTGCTCTCCCTGCTCCCCTGAGGCAGCTGGGGCAAAGACGGCTTGGGCATCCACCCCGTTGCTCCCCTCTTCCCTCTGCCAGAAGGCTCTGCCTCCTGGGACGTTGCAGTGTGGAGACAGCCCCTGCCAGCACCTTCCCACCCAGTAGGCCTCAGCTGAGGCCTAGGCCCAGGGGAGAGGCCCTAGCGGGGCTGAGTTGGGCTAGGTGCCCGTGCATGTCTGGACACACTCCCTGCAGCCTGCCCCTTCGTGGGGCAGTAGCCCTGGACGCCAGGAAGGCCTGGGCAAGGCTGGCCAAGGGCAGGGGCCTCGCTGGGTTGTGCCTCTGGCCTGTGGGGCCTCCCAGCAGAACCGGCCCTCTCCCTCTGGCAGACCTCCCCGCCTGCCTCCAAAGGCCCTTTTGGAAGCACTCTGGCCGGCTGTTCCCGCAAATCGCGCACACTGCTCTGAAACCCGGGAGAAAAGTGCTTTGGGGTGGTCCTCTCTCCGGGCCCATGGCCCCGAGCCTGGGGACCAGCTCGGGGGTCCACACTCCCAGGCCAAGGCCCAACTCCATGCACACGTCTGTTCCTGCCCCCTGCCCCTTCAGAGAGCTCGGCTGAGCCAGAGTCTGTCAGGCAGCTCCCTGGCAGCCCCAGCAGCTCCGCCTGGGTGGGAAGAGGCAGAGCCGACCTAGGATCACAGTGGGCCTCTTGCTCTCCCTGCTCCCCTGAGGCAGCTGGGGCAAAGACGGCTTGGGCATCCACCCCGTTGCTCCCCTCTTCCCTCTGCCAGAAGGCTCTGCCTCCTGGGACGTTGCAGTGTGGAGACAGCCCCTGCCAGCACCTTCCCACCAGTAGGCCTCAGCTGAGGCCTAGGCCCAGGGGAGAGGCCCTAGCGGGGCTGAGTTGGGCTAGGTGCCCGTGCATGTCTGGACACACTCCCTGCAGCCTGCCCCTTCGTGGGGCAGTAGCCCTGGACGCCAGGAAGGCCTGGGCAAGGCTGGCCAAGGGCAGGGGCCTCGCTGGGTTGTGCCTCTGGCCTGTGGGGCCTCCCAGCAGAACCGGCCCTCTCCCTCTGGCAGACCTCCCCGCCTGCCTCCAAAGGCCCTTTTGGAAGCACTCTGGCCGGCTGTTCCCGCAAATCGCGCACACTGCTCTGAAACCCGGGAGAAAAGTGCTTTGGGGTGGTCCTCTCTCCGGGCCCATGGCCCCGAGCCTGGGGACCAGCTCGGGGGTCCACACTCCCAGGCCAAGGCCCAACTCCATGCACACGTCTGTTCCTGCCCCCTGCCCCTTCAGAGAGCTCGGCTGAGCCAGAGTCTGTCAGGCAGCTCCCTGGCAGCCCCAGCAGCTCCGCCTGGGTGGGAAGAGGCAGAGCCGACCTAGGATCACAGTGGGCCTCTTGCTCTCCCTGCTCCCCTGAGGCAGCTGGGGCAAAGACGGCTTGGGCATCCACCCCGTTGCTCCCCTCTTCCCTCTGCCAGAAGGCTCTGCCTCCTGGGACGTTGCAGTGTGGAGACAGCCCCTGCCAGCACCTTCCCACCCAGTAGGCCTCAGCTGAGGCCTAGGCCCAGGGGAGAGGCCCTAGCGGGGCTGAGTTGGGCTAGGTGCCCGTGCATGTCTGGACACACTCCCTGCAGCCTGCCCCTTCGTGGGGCAGTAGCCCTGGACGCCAGGAAGGCCTGGGCAAGGCTGGCCAAGGGCAGGGGCCTCGCTGGGTTGTGCCTCTGGCCTGTGGGGCCTCCCAGCAGAACCGGCCCTCTCCCTCTGGCAGACCTCCCCGCCTGCCTCCAAAGGCCCTTTTGGAAGCACTCTGGCCGGCTGTTCCCGCAAATCGCGCACACTGCTCTGAAACCCGGGAGAAAAGTGCTTTGGGGTGGTCCTCTCTCCGGGCCCATGGCCCCGAGCCTGGGGACCAGCTCGGGGGTCCACACTCCCAGGCCAAGGCCCAACTCCATGCACACGTCTGTTCCTGCCCCCTGCCCCTTCAGAGAGCTCGGCTGAGCCAGAGTCTGTCAGGCAGCTCCCTGGCAGCCCCAGCAGCTCCGCCTGGGTGGGAAGAGGCAGAGCCGACCTAGGATCACAGTGGGCCTCTTGCTCTCCCTGCTCCCCTGAGGCAGCTGGGGCAAAGACGGCTTGGGCATCCACCCCGTTGCTCCCCTCTTCCCTCTGCCAGAAGGCTCTGCCTCCTGGGACGTTGCAGTGTGGAGACAGCCCCTGCCAGCACCTTCCCACCCAGTAGGCCTCAGCTGAGGCCTAGGCCCAGGGGAGAGGCCCTAGCGGGGCTGAGTTGGGCTAGGTGCCCGTGCATGTCTGGACACACTCCCTGCAGCCTGCCCCTTCGTGGGGCAGTAGCCCTGGACGCCAGGAAGGCCTGGGCAAGGCTGGCCAAGGGCAGGGGCCTCGCTGGGTTGTGCCTCTGGCCTGTGGGGCCTCCCAGCAGAACCGGCCCTCTCCCTCTGGCAGACCTCCCCGCCTGCCTCCAAAGGCCCTTTTGGAAGCACTCTGGCCGGCTGTTCCCGCAAATCGCGCACACTGCTCTGAAACCCGGGAGAAAAGTGCTTTGGGGTGGTCCTCTCTCCGGGCCCATGGCCCCGAGCCTGGGGACCAGCTCGGGGGTCCACACTCCCAGGCCAAGGCCCAACTCCATGCACACGTCTGTTCCTGCCCCCTGCCCCTTCAGAGAGCTCGGCTGAGCCAGAGTCTGTCAGGCAGCTCCCTGGCAGCCCCAGCAGCTCCGCCTGGGTGGGAAGAGGCAGAGCCGACCTAGGATCACAGTGGGCCTCTTGCTCTCCCTGCTCCCCTGAGGCAGCTGGGGCAAAGACGGCTTGGGCATCCACCCCGTTGCTCCCCTCTTCCCTCTGCCAGAAGGCTCTGCCTCCTGGGACGTTGCAGTGTGGAGACAGCCCCTGCCAGCACCTTCCCACCCAGTAGGCCTCAGCTGAGGCCTAGGCCCAGGGGAGAGGCCCTAGCGGGGCTGAGTTGGGCTAGGTGCCCGTGCATGTCTGGACACACTCCCTGCAGCCTGCCCCTTCGTGGGGCAGTAGCCCTGGACGCCAGGAAGGCCTGGGCAAGGCTGGCCAAGGGCAGGGGCCTCGCTGGGTTGTGCCTCTGGCCTGTGGGGCCTCCCAGCAGAACCGGCCCTCTCCCTCTGGCAGACCTCCCCGCCTGCCTCCAAAGGCCCTTTTGGAAGCACTCTGGCCGGCTGTTCCCGCAAATCGCGCACACTGCTCTGAAACCCGGGAGAAAAGTGCTTTGGGGTGGTCCTCTCTCCGGGCCCATGGCCCCGAGCCTGGGGACCAGCTCGGGGGTCCACACTCCCAGGCCAAGGCCCAACTCCATGCACACGTCTGTTCCTGCCCCCTGCCCCTTCAGAGAGCTCGGCTGAGCCAGAGTCTGTCAGGCAGCTCCCTGGCAGCCCCAGCAGCTCCGCCTGGGTGGGAAGAGGCAGAGCCGACCTAGGATCACAGTGGGCCTCTTGCTCTCCCTGCTCCCCTGAGGCAGCTGGGGCAAAGACGGCTTGGGCATCCACCCCGTTGCTCCCCTCTTCCCTCTGCCAGAAGGCTCTGCCTCCTGGGACGTTGCAGTGTGGAGACAGCCCCTGCCAGCACCTTCCCACCCAGTAGGCCTCAGCTGAGGCCTAGGCCCAGGGGAGAGGCCCTAGCGGGGCTGAGTTGGGCTAGGTGCCCGTGCATGTCTGGACACACTCCCTGCAGCCTGCCCCTTCGTGGGGCAGTAGCCCTGGACGCCAGGAAGGCCTGGGCAAGGCTGGCCAAGGGCAGGGGCCTCGCTGGGTTGTGCCTCTGGCCTGTGGGGCCTCCCAGCAGAACCGGCCCTCTCCCTCTGGCAGACCTCCCCGCCTGCCTCCAAAGGCCCTTTTGGAAGCACTCTGGCCGGCTGTTCCCGCAAATCGCGCACACTGCTCTGAAACCCGGGAGAAAAGTGCTTTGGGGTGGTCCTCTCTCCGGGCCCATGGCCCCGAGCCTGGGGACCAGCTCGGGGGTCCACACTCCCAGGCCAAGGCCCAACTCCATGCACACGTCTGTTCCTGCCCCCTGCCCCTTCAGAGAGCTCGGCTGAGCCAGAGTCTGTCAGGCAGCTCCCTGGCAGCCCCAGCAGCTCCGCCTGGGTGGGAAGAGGCAGAGCCGACCTAGGATCACAGTGGGCCTCTTGCTCTCCCTGCTCCCCTGAGGCAGCTGGGGCAAAGACGGCTTGGGCATCCACCCCGTTGCTCCCCTCTTCCCTCTGCCAGAAGGCTCTGCCTCCTGGGACGTTGCAGTGTGGAGACAGCCCCTGCCAGCACCTTCCCACCCAGTAGGCCTCAGCTGAGGCCTAGGCCCAGGGGAGAGGCCCTAGCGGGGCTGAGTTGGGCTAGGTGCCCGTGCATGTCTGGACACACTCCCTGCAGCCTGCCCCTTCGTGGGGCAGTAGCCCTGGACGCCAGGAAGGCCTGGGCAAGGCTGGCCAAGGGCAGGGGCCTCGCTGGGTTGTGCCTCTGGCCTGTGGGGCCTCCCAGCAGAACCGGCCCTCTCCCTCTGGCAGACCTCCCCGCCTGCCTCCAAAGGCCCTTTTGGAAGCACTCTGGCCGGCTGTTCCCGCAAATCGCGCACACTGCTCTGAAACCCGGGAGAAAAGTGCTTTGGGGTGGTCCCTCTCTCCGGGCCCATGGCCCCGAGCCTGGGGACCAGCTCGGGGGTCCACACTCCCAGGCCAAGGCCCAACTCCATGCACACGTCTGTTCCTGCCCCCTGCCCCTTCAGAGAGCTCGGCTGAGCCAGAGTCTGTCAGGCAGCTCCCTGGCAGCCCCAGCAGCTCCGCCTGGGTGGGAAGAGGCAGAGCCGACCTAGGATCACAGTGGGCCTCTTGCTCTCCCTGCTCCCCTGAGGCAGCTGGGGCAAAGACGGCTTGGGCATCCACCCCGTTGCTCCCCTCTTCCCTCTGCCAGAAGGCTCTGCCTCCTGGGACGTTGCAGTGTGGAGACAGCCCCTGCCAGCACCTTCCCACCCAGTAGGCCTCAGCTGAGGCCTAGGCCCAGGGGAGAGGCCCTAGCGGGGCTGAGTTGGGCTAGGTGCCCGTGCATGTCTGGACACACTCCCTGCAGCCTGCCCCTTCGTGGGGCAGTAGCCCTGGACGCCAGGAAGGCCTGGGCAAGGCTGGCCAAGGGCAGGGGCCTCGCTGGGTTGTGCCTCTGGCCTGTGGGGCCTCCCAGCAGAACCGGCCCTCTCCCTCTGGCAGACCTCCCCGCCTGCCTCCAAAGGCCCTTTTGGAAGCACTCTGGCCGGCTGTTCCCGCAAATCGCGCACACTGCTCTGAAACCCGGGAGAAAAGTGCTTTGGGGTGGTCCTCTCTCCGGGCCCATGGCCCCGAGCCTGGGGACCAGCTCGGGGGTCCACACTCCCAGGCCAAGGCCCAACTCCATGCACACGTCTGTTCCTGCCCCCTGCCCCTTCAGAGAGCTCGGCTGAGCCAGAGTCTGTCAGGCAGCTCCCTGGCAGCCCCAGCAGCTCCGCCTGGGTGGGAAGAGGCAGAGCCGACCTAGGATCACAGTGGGCCTCTTGCTCTCCCTGCTCCCCTGAGGCAGCTGGGGCAAAGACGGCTTGGGCATCCACCCCGTTGCTCCCCTCTTCCCTCTGCCAGAAGGCTCTGCCTCCTGGGACGTTGCAGTGTGGAGACAGCCCCTGCCAGCACCTTCCCACCCAGTAGGCCTCAGCTGAGGCCTAGGCCCAGGGGAGAGGCCCTAGCGGGGCTGAGTTGGGCTAGGTGCCCGTGCATGTCTGGACACACTCCCTGCAGCCTGCCCCTTCGTGGGGCAGTAGCCCTGGACGCCAGGAAGGCCTG
This sequence comes from Odocoileus hemionus, assembly GCA_020976825.1. Classification (NCBI taxonomy): domain Eukaryota; kingdom Metazoa; phylum Chordata; class Mammalia; order Artiodactyla; family Cervidae; genus Odocoileus; species Odocoileus hemionus. The sequence goes on along the minus strand of JAJLRB010005427.1, from coordinate 1,862,686 downwards.
GGCAAGGCTGGCCAAGGGCAGGGGCCTCGCTGGGTTGTGCCTCTGGCCTGTGGGGCCTCCCAGCAGAACCGGCCCTCTCCCTCTGGCAGACCTCCCCGCCTGCCTCCAAAGGCCCTTTTGGAAGCACTCTGGCCGGCTGTTCCCGCAAATCGCGCACACTGCTCTGAAACCCGGGAGAAAAGTGCTTTGGGGTGGTCCTCTCTCCGGGCCCATGGCCCCGAGCCTGGGGACCAGCTCGGGGGTCCACACTCCCAGGCCAAGGCCCAACTCCATGCACACGTCTGTTCCTGCCCCCTGCCCCTTCAGAGAGCTCGGCTGAGCCAGAGTCTGTCAGGCAGCTCCCTGGCAGCCCCAGCAGCTCCGCCTGGGTGGGAAGAGGCAGAGCCGACCTAGGATCACAGTGGGCCTCTTGCTCTCCCTGCTCCCCTGAGGCAGCTGGGGCAAAGACGGCTTGGGCATCCACCCCGTTGCTCCCCTCTTCCCTCTGCCAGAAGGCTCTGCCTCCTGGAACGTTGCAGTGTGGAGACAGCCCCTGCCAGCACCTTCCCACCCAGTAGGCCTCAGCTGAGGCCTAGGCCCAGGGGAGAGGCCCTAGCGGGGCTGAGTTGGGCTAGGTGCCCGTGCATGTCTGGACACACTCCCTGCAGCCTGCCCCTTCGTGGGGCAGTAGCCCTGGACGCCAGGAAGGCCTGGGCAAGGCTGGCCAAGGGCAGGGGCCTCGCTGGGTTGTGCCTCTGGCCTGTGGGGCCTCCCAGCAGAACCGGCCCTCTCCCTCTGGCAGACCTCCCCGCCTGCCTCCAAAGGCCCTTTTGGAAGCACTCTGGCCGGCTGTTCCCGCAAATCGCGCACACTGCTCTGAAACCCGGGAGAAAAGTGCTTTGGGGTGGTCCTCTCTCCGGGCCCATGGCCCCGAGCCTGGGGACCAGCTCGGGGGTCCACACTCCCAGGCCAAGGCCCAACTCCATGCACACGTCTGTTCCTGCCCCCTGCCCCTTCAGAGAGCTCGGCTGAGCCAGAGTCTGTCAGGCAGCTCCCTGGCAGCCCCAGCAGCTCCGCCTGGGTGGGAAGAGGCAGAGCCGACCTAGGATCACAGTGGGCCTCTTGCTCTCCCTGCTCCCCTGAGGCAGCTGGGGCAAAGACGGCTTGGGCATCCACCCCGTTGCTCCCCTCTTCCCTCTGCCAGAAGGCTCTGCCTCCTGGGACGTTGCAGTGTGGAGACAGCCCCTGCCAGCACCTTCCCACCCAGTAGGCCTCAGCTGAGGCCTAGGCCCAGGGGAGAGGCCCTAGCGGGGCTGAGTTGGGCTAGGTGCCCGTGCATGTCTGGACACACTCCCTGCAGCCTGCCCCTTCGTGGGGCAGTAGCCCTGGACGCCAGGAAGGCCTGGGCAAGGCTGGCCAAGGGCAGGGGCCTCGCTGGGTTGTGCCTCTGGCCTGTGGGGCCTCCCAGCAGAACCGGCCCTCTCCCTCTGGCAGACCTCCCCGCCTGCCTCCAAAGGCCCTTTTGGAAGCACTCTGGCCGGCTGTTCCCGCAAATCGCGCACACTGCTCTGAAACCCGGGAGAAAAGTGCTTTGGGGTGGTCCTCTCTCCGGGCCCATGGCCCCGAGCCTGGGGACCAGCTCGGGGGTCCACACTCCCAGGCCAAGGCCCAACTCCATGCACACGTCTGTTCCTGCCCCCTGCCCCTTCAGAGAGCTCGGCTGAGCCAGAGTCTGTCAGGCAGCTCCCTGGCAGCCCCAGCAGCTCCGCCTGGGTGGGAAGAGGCAGAGCCGACCTAGGATCACAGTGGGCCTCTTGCTCTCCCTGCTCCCCTGAGGCAGCTGGGGCAAAGACGGCTTGGGCATCCACCCCGTTGCTCCCCTCTTCCCTCTGCCAGAAGGCTCTGCCTCCTGGGACGTTGCAGTGTGGAGACAGCCCCTGCCAGCACCTTCCCACCCAGTAGGCCTCAGCTGAGGCCTAGGCCCAGGGGAGAGGCCCTAGCGGGGCTGAGTTGGGCTAGGTGCCCGTGCATGTCTGGACACACTCCCTGCAGCCTGCCCCTTCGTGGGGCAGTAGCCCTGGACGCCAGGAAGGCCTGGGCAAGGCTGGCCAAGGGCAGGGGCCTCGCTGGGTTGTGCCTCTGGCCTGTGGGGCCTCCCAGCAGAACCGGCCCTCTCCCTCTGGCAGACCTCCCCGCCTGCCTCCAAAGGCCCTTTTGGAAGCACTCTGGCCGGCTGTTCCCGCAAATCGCGCACACTGCTCTGAAACCCGGGAGAAAAGTGCTTTGGGGTGGTCCTCTCTCCGGGCCCATGGCCCCGAGCCTGGGGACCAGCTCGGGGGTCCACACTCCCAGGCCAAGGCCCAACTCCATGCACACGTCTGTTCCTGCCCCCTGCCCCTTCAGAGAGCTCGGCTGAGCCAGAGTCTGTCAGGCAGCTCCCTGGCAGCCCCAGCAGCTCCGCCTGGGTGGGAAGAGGCAGAGCCGACCTAGGATCACAGTGGGCCTCTTGCTCTCCCTGCTCCCCTGAGGCAGCTGGGGCAAAGACGGCTTGGGCATCCACCCCGTTGCTCCCCTCTTCCCTCTGCCAGAAGGCTCTGCCTCCTGGGACGTTGCAGTGTGGAGACAGCCCCTGCCAGCACCTTCCCACCCAGTAGGCCTCAGCTGAGGCCTAGGCCCAGGGGAGAGGCCCTAGCGGGGCTGAGTTGGGCTAGGTGCCCGTGCATGTCTGGACACACTCCCTGCAGCCTGCCCCTTCGTGGGGCAGTAGCCCTGGACGCCAGGAAGGCCTGGGCAAGGCTGGCCAAGGGCAGGGGCCTCGCTGGGTTGTGCCTCTGGCCTGTGGGGCCTCCCAGCAGAACCGGCCCTCTCCCTCTGGCAGACCTCCCCGCCTGCCTCCAAAGGCCCTTTTGGAAGCACTCTGGCCGGCTGTTCCCGCAAATCGCGCACACTGCTCTGAAACCCGGGAGAAAAGTGCTTTGGGGTGGTCCTCTCTCCGGGCCCATGGCCCCGAGCCTGGGACCAGCTCGGGGGTCCACACTCCCAGGCCAAGGCCCAACTCCATGCACACGTCTGTTCCTGCCCCCTGCCCCTTCAGAGAGCTCGGCTGAGCCAGAGTCTGTCAGGCAGCTCCCTGGCAGCCCCAGCAGCTCCGCCTGGGTGGGAAGAGGCAGAGCCGACCTAGGATCACAGTGGGCCTCTTGCTCTCCCTGCTCCCCTGAGGCAGCTGGGGCAAAGACGGCTTGGGCATCCACCCCGTTGCTCCCCTCTTCCCTCTGCCAGAAGGCTCTGCCTCCTGGGACGTTGCAGTGTGGAGACAGCCCCTGCCAGCACCTTCCCACCCAGTAGGCCTCAGCTGAGGCCTAGGCCCAGGGGAGAGGCCCTAGCGGGGCTGAGTTGGGCTAGGTGCCCGTGCATGTCTGGACACACTCCCTGCAGCCTGCCCCTTCGTGGGGCAGTAGCCCTGGACGCCAGGAAGGCCTGGGCAAGGCTGGCCAAGGGCAGGGGCCTCGCTGGGTTGTGCCTCTGGCCTGTGGGGCCTCCCAGCAGAACCGGCCCTCTCCCTCTGGCAGACCTCCCCGCCTGCCTCCAAAGGCCCTTTTGGAAGCACTCTGGCCGGCTGTTCCCGCAAATCGCGCACACTGCTCTGAAACCCGGGAGAAAAGTGCTTTGGGGTGGTCCTCTCTCCGGGCCCATGGCCCCGAGCCTGGGGACCAGCTCGGGGGTCCACACTCCCAGGCCAAGGCCCAACTCCATGCACACGTCTGTTCCTGCCCCCTGCCCCTTCAGAGAGCTCGGCTGAGCCAGAGTCTGTCAGGCAGCTCCCTGGCAGCCCCAGCAGCTCCGCCTGGGTGGGAAGAGGCAGAGCCGACCTAGGATCACAGTGGGCCTCTTGCTCTCCCTGCTCCCCTGAGGCAGCTGGGGCAAAGACGGCTTGGGCATCCACCCCGTTGCTCCCCTCTTCCCTCTGCCAGAAGGCTCTGCCTCCTGGGACGTTGCAGTGTGGAGACAGCCCCTGCCAGCACCTTCCCACCCAGTAGGCCTCAGCTGAGGCCTAGGCCCAGGGGAGAGGCCCTAGCGGGGCTGAGTTGGGCTAGGTGCCCGTGCATGTCTGGACACACTCCCTGCAGCCTGCCCCTTCGTGGGGCAGTAGCCCTGGACGCCAGGAAGGCCTGGGCAAGGCTGGCCAAGGGCAGGGGCCTCGCTGGGTTGTGCCTCTGGCCTGTGGGGCCTCCCAGCAGAACCGGCCCTCTCCCTCTGGCAGACCTCCCCGCCTGCCTCCAAAGGCCCTTTTGGAAGCACTCTGGCCGGCTGTTCCCGCAAATCGCGCACACTGCTCTGAAACCCGGGAGAAAAGTGCTTTGGGGTGGTCCTCTCTCCGGGCCCATGGCCCCGAGCCTGGGGACCAGCTCGGGGGTCCACACTCCCAGGCCAAGGCCCAACTCCATGCACACGTCTGTTCCTGCCCCCTGCCCCTTCAGAGAGCTCGGCTGAGCCAGAGTCTGTCAGGCAGCTCCCTGGCAGCCCCAGCAGCTCCGCCTGGGTGGGAAGAGGCAGAGCCGACCTAGGATCACAGTGGGCCTCTTGCTGCTCCCTGCTCCCCTGAGGCAGCTGGGGCAAAGACGGCTTGGGCATCCACCCCGTTGCTCCCCTCTTCCCTCTGCCAGAAGGCTCTGCCTCCTGGGACGTTGCAGTGTGGAGACAGCCCCTGCCAGCACCTTCCCACCCAGTAGGCCTCAGCTGAGGCCTAGGCCCAGGGGAGAGGCCCTAGCGGGGCTGAGTTGGGCTAGGTGCCCGTGCATGTCTGGACACACTCCCTGCAGCCTGCCCCTTCGTGGGGCAGTAGCCCTGGACGCCAGGAAGGCCTGGGCAAGGCTGGCCAAGGGCAGGGGCCTCGCTGGGTTGTGCCTCTGGCCTGTGGGGCCTCCCAGCAGAACCGGCCCTCTCCCTCTGGCAGACCTCCCCGCCTGCCTCCAAAGGCCCTTTTGGAAGCACTCTGGCCGGCTGTTCCCCGCAAATCGCGCACACTGCTCTGAAACCCGGGAGAAAAGTGCTTTGGGGTGGTCCTCTCTCCGGGCCCATGGCCCCGAGCCTGGGGACCAGCTCGGGGGTCCACACTCCCAGGCCAAGGCCCAACTCCATGCACACGTCTGTTCCTGCCCCCTGCCCCTTCAGAGAGCTCGGCTGAGCCAGAGTCTGTCAGGCAGCTCCCTGGCAGCCCCAGCAGCTCCGCCTGGGTGGGAAGAGGCAGAGCCGACCTAGGATCACAGTGGGCCTCTTGCTCTCCCTGCTCCCCTGAGGCAGCTGGGGCAAAGACGGCTTGGGCATCCACCCCGTTGCTCCCCTCTTCCCTCTGCCAGAAGGCTCTGCCTCCTGGGACGTTGCAGTGTGGAGACAGCCCCTGCCAGCACCTTCCCACCCAGTAGGCCTCAGCTGAGGCCTAGGCCCAGGGGAGAGGCCCTAGCGGGGCTGAGTTGGGCTAGGTGCCCGTGCATGTCTGGACACACTCCCTGCAGCCTGCCCCTTCGTGGGGCAGTAGCCCTGGACGCCAGGAAGGCCTGGGCAAGGCTGGCCAAGGGCAGGGGCCTCGCTGGGGTTGTGCCTCTGGCCTGTGGGGCCTCCCAGCAGAACCGGCCCTCTCCCTCTGGCAGACCTCCCCGCCTGCCTCCAAAGGCCCTTTTGGAAGCACTCTGGCCGGCTGTTCCCGCAAATCGCGCACACTGCTCTGAAACCCGGGAGAAAAGTGCTTTGGGGTGGTCCTCTCTCCGGGCCCATGGCCCCGAGCCTGGGGACCAGCTCGGGGGTCCACACTCCCAGGCCAAGGCCCAACTCCATGCACACGTCTGTTCCTGCCCCCTGCCCCTTCAGAGAGCTCGGCTGAGCCAGAGTCTGTCAGGCAGCTCCCTGGCAGCCCCAGCAGCTCCGCCTGGGTGGGAAGAGGCAGAGCCGACCTAGGATCACAGTGGGCCTCTTGCTCTCCCTGCTCCCCTGAGGCAGCTGGGGCAAGACGGCTTGGGCATCCACCCCGTTGCTCCCCTCTTCCCTCTGCCAGAAGGCTCTGCCTCCTGGGACGTTGCAGTGTGGAGACAGCCCCTGCCAGCACCTTCCCACCCAGTAGGCCTCAGCTGAGGCCTAGGCCCAGGGGAGAGGCCCTAGCGGGGCTGAGTTGGGCTAGGTGCCCGTGCATGTCTGGACACACTCCCTGCAGCCTGCCCCTTCGTGGGGCAGTAGCCCTGGACGCCAGGAAGGCCTGGGCAAGGCTGGCCAAGGGCAGGGGCCTCGCTGGGTTGTGCCTCTGGCCTGTGGGGCCTCCCAGCAGAACCGGCCCTCTCCCTCTGGCAGACCTCCCCGCCTGCCTCCAAAGGCCCTTTTGGAAGCACTCTGGCCGGCTGTTCCCGCAAATCGCGCACACTGCTCTGAAACCCGGGAGAAAAGTGCTTTGGGGTGGTCCTCTCTCCGGGCCCATGGCCCCGAGCCTGGGGACCAGCTCGGGGGTCCACACTCCCAGGCCAAGGCCCAACTCCATGCACACGTCTGTTCCTGCCCCCTGCCCCTTCAGAGAGCTCGGCTGAGCCAGAGTCTGTCAGGCAGCTCCCTGGCAGCCCCAGCAGCTCCGCCTGGGTGGGAAGAGGCAGAGCCGACCTAGGATCACAGTGGGCCTCTTGCTCTCCCTGCTCCCCTGAGGCAGCTGGGGCAAAGACGGCTTGGGCATCCACCCCGTTGCTCCCCTCTTCCCTCTGCCAGAAGGCTCTGCCTCCTGGGACGTTGCAGTGTGGAGACAGCCCCTGCCAGCACCTTCCCACCCAGTAGGCCTCAGCTGAGGCCTAGGCCCAGGGGAGAGGCCCTAGCGGGGCTGAGTTGGGCTAGGTGCCCGTGCATGTCTGGACACACTCCCTGCAGCCTGCCCCTTCGTGGGGCAGTAGCCCTGGACGCCAGGAAGGCCTGGGCAAGGCTGGCCAAGGGCAGGGGCCTCGCTGGGTTGTGCCTCTGGCCTGTGGGGCCTCCCAGCAGAACCGGCCCTCTCCCTCTGGCAGACCTCCCCGCCTGCCTCCAAAGGCCCTTTTGGAAGCACTCTGGCCGGCTGTTCCCGCAAATCGCGCACACTGCTCTGAAACCCGGGAGAAAAGTGCTTTGGGGTGGTCCTCTCTCCGGGCCCATGGCCCCGAGCCTGGGGACCAGCTCGGGGGTCCACACTCCCAGGCCAAGGCCCAACTCCATGCACACGTCTGTTCCTGCCCCCTGCCCCTTCAGAGAGCTCGGCTGAGCCAGAGTCTGTCAGGCAGCTCCCTGGCAGCCCCAGCAGCTCCGCCTGGGTGGGAAGAGGCAGAGCCGACCTAGGATCACAGTGGGCCTCTTGCTCTCCCTGCTCCCCTGAGGCAGCTGGGGCAAAGACGGCTTGGGCATCCACCCCGTTGCTCCCCTCTTCCCTCTGCCAGAAGGCTCTGCCTCCTGGGACGTTGCAGTGTGGAGACAGCCCCTGCCAGCACCTTCCCACCCAGTAGGCCTGCTGCTGAGGCCTAGGCCCAGGGGAGAGGCCCTAGCGGGGCTGAGTTGGGCTAGGTGCCCGTGCATGTCTGGACACACTCCCTGCAGCCTGCCCCTTCGTGGGGCAGTAGCCCTGGACGCCAGGAAGGCCTGGGCAAGGCTGGCCAAGGGCAGGGGCCTCGCTGGGTTGTGCCTCTGGCCTGTGGGGCCTCCCAGCAGAACCGGCCCTCTCCCTCTGGCAGACCTCCCCGCCTGCCTCCAAAGGCCCTTTTGGAAGCACTCTGGCCGGCTGTTCCCGCAAATCGCGCACACTGCTCTGAAACCCGGGAGAAAAGTGCTTTGGGGTGGTCCTCTCTCCGGGCCCATGGCCCCGAGCCTGGGGACCAGCTCGGGGGTCCACACTCCCAGGCCAAGGCCCAACTCCATGCACACGTCTGTTCCTGCCCCCTGCCCCTTCAGAGAGCTCGGCTGAGCCAGAGTCTGTCAGGCAGCTCCCTGGCAGCCCCAGCAGCTCCGCCTGGGTGGGAAGAGGCAGAGCCGACCTAGGATCACAGTGGGCCTCTTGCTCTCCCTGCTCCCCTGAGGCAGCTGGGGCAAAGACGGCTTGGGCATCCACCCCGTTGCTCCCCTCTTCCCTCTGCCAGAAGGCTCTGCCTCCTGGGACGTTGCAGTGTGGAGACAGCCCCTGCCAGCACCTTCCCACCCAGTAGGCCTCAGCTGAGGCCTAGGCCCAGGGGAGAGGCCCTAGCGGGGCTGAGTTGGGCTAGGTGCCCGTGCATGTCTGGACACACTCCCTGCAGCCTGCCCCTTCGTGGGGCAGTAGCCCTGGACGCCAGGAAGGCCTGGGCAAGGCTGGCCAAGGGCAGGGGCCTCGCTGGGTTGTGCCTCTGGCCTGTGGGGCCTCCCAGCAGAACCGGCCCTCTCCCTCTGGCAGACCTCCCCGCCTGCCTCCAAAGGCCCTTTTGGAAGCACTCTGGCCGGCTGTTCCCGCAAATCGCGCACACTGCTCTGAAACCGAGAAAAGTGCTTTGGGGTGGTCCTCTCTCCGGGCCCATGGCCCCGAGCCTGGGGACCAGCTCGGGGGTCCACACTCCCAGGCCAAGGCCCAACTCCATGCACACGTCTGTTCCTGCCCCCTGCCCCTTCAGAGAGCTCGGCTGAGCCAGAGTCTGTCAGGCAGCTCCCTGGCAGCCCCAGCAGCTCCGCCTGGGTGGGAAGAGGCAGAGCCGACCTAGGATCACAGTGGGCCTCTTGCTCTCCCTGCTCCCCTGAGGCAGCTGGGGCAAAGACGGCTTGGGCATCCACCCCGTTGCTCCCCTCTTCCCTCTGCCAGAAGGCTCTGCCTCCTGGGACGTTGCAGTGTGGAGACAGCCCCTGCCAGCACCTTCCCACCCAGTAGGCCTCAGCTGAGGCCTAGGCCCAGGGGAGAGGCCCTAGCGGGGCTGAGTTGGGCTAGGTGCCCGTGCATGTCTGGACACACTCCCTGCAGCCTGCCCCTTCGTGGGGCAGTAGCCTGGACGCCAGGAAGGCCTGGGCAAGGCTGGCCAAGGGCAGGGGCCTCGCTGGGTTGTGCCTCTGGCCTGTGGGGCCTCCCAGCAGAACCGGCCCTCTCCCTCTGGCAGACCTCCCCGCCTGCCTCCAAAGGCCCTTTTGGAAGCACTCTGGCCGGCTGTTCCCGCAAATCGCGCACACTGCTCTGAAACCCGGGAGAAAAGTGCTTTGGGGTGGTCCTCTCTCCGGGCCCATGGCCCCGAGCCTGGGGACCAGCTCGGGGGTCCACACTCCCAGGCCAAGGCCCAACTCCATGCACACGTCTGTTCCTGCCCCCTGCCCCTTCAGAGAGCTCGGCTGAGCCAGAGTCTGTCAGGCAGCTCCCTGGCAGCCCCAGCAGCTCCGCCTGGGTGGGAAGAGGCAGAGCCGACCTAGGATCACAGTGGGCCTCTTGCTCTCCCTGCTCCCCTGAGGCAGCTGGGGCAAAGACGGCTTGGGCATCCACCCCGTTGCTCCCCTCTTCCCTCTGCCAGAAGGCTCTGCCTCCTGGGACGTTGCAGTGTGGAGACAGCCCCTGCCAGCACCTTCCCACCCAGTAGGCCTCAGCTGAGGCCTAGGCCCAGGGGAGAGGCCCTAGCGGGGCTGAGTTGGGCTAGGTGCCCGTGCATGTCTGGACACACTCCCTGCAGCCTGCCCCTTCGTGGGGCAGTAGCCCTGGACGCCAGGAAGGCCTGGGCAAGGCTGGCCAAGGGCAGGGGCCTCGCTGGGTTGTGCCTCTGGCCTGTGGGGCCTCCCAGCAGAACCGGCCCTCTCCCTCTGGCAGACCTCCCCGCCTGCCTCCAAAGGCCCTTTTGGAAGCACTCTGGCCGGCTGTTCCCGCAAATCGCGCACACTGCTCTGAAACCCGGGAGAAAAGTGCTTTGGGGTGGTCCTCTCTCCGGGCCCATGGCCCCGAGCCTGGGGACCAGCTCGGGGGTCCACACTCCCAGGCCAAGGCCCAACTCCATGCACACGTCTGTTCCTGCCCCCTGCCCCTTCAGAGAGCTCGGCTGAGCCAGAGTCTGTCAGGCAGCTCCCTGGCAGCCCCAGCAGCTCCGCCTGGGTGGGAAGAGGCAGAGCCGACCTAGGATCACAGTGGGCCTCTTGCTCTCCCTGCTCCCCTGAGGCAGCTGGGGCAAAGACGGCTTGGGCATCCACCCCGTTGCTCCCCTCTTCCCTCTGCCAGAAGGCTCTGCCTCCTGGGACGTTGCAGTGTGGAGACAGCCCCTGCCAGCACCTTCCCACCCAGTAGGCCTCAGCTGAGGCCTAGGCCCAGGGGAGAGGCCCTAGCGGGGCTGAGTTGGGCTAGGTGCCCGTGCATGTCTGGACACACTCCCTGCAGCCTGCCCCTTCGTGGGGCAGTAGCCCTGGACGCCAGGAAGGCCTGGGCAAGGCTGGCCAAGGGCAGGGGGCCTCGCTGGGTTGTGCCTCTGGCCTGTGGGGCCTCCCAGCAGAACCGGCCCTCTCCCTCTGGCAGACCTCCCCCCTGCCTCCAAAGGCCCTTTTGGAAGCACTCTGGCCGGCTGTTCCCGCAAATCGCGCACACTGCTCTGAAACCCGGGAGAAAAGTGCTTTGGGGTGGTCCTCTCTCTCGGGCCCATGGCCCCGAGCCTGGGGACCAGCTCGGGGGTCCACACTCCCAGGCCAAGGCCCAACTCCATGCACACGTCTGTTCCTGCCCCCTGCCCCTTCAGAGAGCTCGGCTGAGCCAGAGTCTGTCAGGCAGCTCCCTGGCAGCCCCAGCAGCTCCGCCTGGGTGGGAAGAGGCAGAGCCGACCTAGGATCACAGTGGGCCTCTTGCTCTCCCTGCTCCCCTGAGGCAGCTGGGGCAAAGACGGCTTGGGCATCCACCCCGTTGCTCCCCTCTTCCCTCTGCCAGAAGGCTCTGCCTCCTGGGACGTTGCAGTGTGGAGACAGCCCCTGCCAGCACCTTCCCACCCAGTAGGCCTCAGCTGAGGCCTAGGCCCAGGGGAGAGGCCCTAGCGGGGCTGAGTTGGGCTAGGTGCCCGTGCATGTCTGGACACACTCCCTGCAGCCTGCCCCTTCGTGGGGCAGTAGCCCTGGACGCCAGGAAGGCCTGGGCAAGGCTGGCCAAGGGCAGGGGCCTCGCTGGGTTGTGCCTCTGGCCTGTGGGGCCTCCCAGCAGAACCGGCCCTCTCCCTCTGGCAGACCTCCCCGCCTGCCTCCAAAGGCCCTTTTGGAAGCACTCTGGCCGGCTGTTCCCGCAAATCGCGCACACTGCTCTGAAACCCGGGAGAAAAGTGCTTTGGGGTGGTCCTCTCTCCGGGCCCATGGCCCCGAGCCTGGGGACCAGCTCGGGGGTCCACACTCCCAGGCCAAGGCCCAACTCCATGCACACGTCTGTTCCTGCCCCCTGCCCCTTCAGAGAGCTCGGCTGAGCCAGAGTCTGTCAGGCAGCTCCCTGGCAGCCCCAGCAGCTCCGCCTGGGTGGGAAGAGGCAGAGCCGACCTAGGATCACAGTGGGCCTCTTGCTCTCTCCCTGCTCCCCTGAGGCAGCTGGGGCAAAGACGGCTTGGGCATCCACCCCGTTGCTCCCCTCTTCCCTCTGCCAGAAGGCTCTGCCTCCTGGGACGTTGCAGTGTGGAGACAGCCCCTGCCAGCACCTTCCCACCCAGTAGGCCTCAGCTGAGGCCTAGGCCCAGGGGAGAGGCCCTAGCGGGGCTGAGTTGGGCTAGGTGCCCGTGCATGTCTGGACACACTCCCTGCAGCCTGCCCCTTCGTGGGGCAGTAGCCCTGGACGCCAGGAAGGCCTGGGCAAGGCTGGCCAAGGGCAGGGGCCTCGCTGGGTTGTGCCTCTGGCCTGTGGGGCCTCCCAGCAGAACCGGCCCTCTCCCTCTGGCAGACCTCCCCGCCTGCCTCCAAAGGCCCTTTTGGAAGCACTCTGGCCGGCTGTTCCCGCAAATCGCGCACACTGCTCTGAAACCCGGGAGAAAAGTGCTTTGGGGTGGTCCTCTCTCCGGGCCCATGGCCCGAGCCTGGGGACCAGCTCGGGGGTCCACACTCCCAGGCCAAGGCCCAACTCCATGCACACGTCTGTTCCTGCCCCCTGCCCCTTCAGAGAGCTCGGCTGAGCCAGAGTCTGTCAGGCAGCTCCCTGGCAGCCCCAGCAGCTCCGCCTGGGTGGGAAGAGGCAGAGCCGACCTAGGATCACAGTGGGCCTCTTGCTCTCCCTGCTCCCCTGAGGCAGCTGGGGCAAAGACGGCTTGGGCATCCACCCCGTTGCTCCCCTCTTCCCTCTGCCAGAAGGCTCTGCCTCCTGGGACGTTGCAGTGTGGAGACAGCCCCTGCCAGCACCTTCCCACCCAGTAGGCCTCAGCTGAGGCCTAGGCCCAGGGGAGAGGCCCTAGCGGGGCTGAGTTGGGCTAGGTGCCCGTGCATGTCTGGACACACTCCCTGCAGCCTGCCCCTTCGTGGGGCAGTAGCCCTGGACGCCAGGAAGGCCTGGGCAAGGCTGGCCAAGGGCAGGGGCCTCGCTGGGTTGTGCCTCTGGCCTGTGGGGCCTCCCAGCAGAACCGGCCCTCTCCCTCTGGCAGACCTCCCCGCCTGCCTCCAAAGGCCCTTTTGGAAGCACTCTGGCCGGCTGTTCCCGCAAATCGCGCACACTGCTCTGAAACCCGGGAGAAAAGTGCTTTGGGGTGGTCCTCTCTCCGGGCCCATGGCCCCGAGCCTGGGGACCAGCTCGGGGGTCCACACTCCCAGGCCAAGGCCCAACTCCATGCACACGTCTGTTCCTGCCCCCTGCCCCTTCAGAGAGCTCGGCTGAGCCAGAGTCTGTCAGGCAGCTCCCTGGCAGCCCCAGCAGCTCCGCCTGGGTGGGAAGAGGCAGAGCCGACCTAGGATCACAGTGGGCCTCTTGCTCTCCCTGCTCCCCTGAGGCAGCTGGGGCAAAGACGGCTTGGGCATCCACCCCGTTGCTCCCCTCTTCCCTCTGCCAGAAGGCTCTGCCTCCTGGGACGTTGCAGTGTGGAGACAGCCCCTGCCAGCACCTTCCCACCCAGTAGGCCTCAGCTGAGGCCTAGGCCCAGGGGAGAGGCCCTAGCGGGGCTGAGTTGGGCTAGGTGCCCGTGCATGTCTGGACACACTCCCTGCAGCCTGCCCCTTCGTGGGGCAGTAGCCCTGGACGCCAGGAAGGCCTGGGCAAGGCTGGCCAAGGGCAGGGGCCTCGCTGGGTTGTGCCTCTGGCCTGTGGGGCCTCCCAGCAGAACCGGCCCTCTCCCTCTGGCAGACCTCCCCGCCTGCCTCCAAAGGCCCTTTTGGAAGCACTCTGGCCGGCTGTTCCCGCAAATCGCGCACACTGCTCTGAAACCCGGGAGAAAAGTGCTTTGGGGTGGTCCTCTCTCCGGGCCCATGGCCCCGAGCCTGGGGACCAGCTCGGGGGTCCACACTCCCAGGCCAAGGCCCAACTCCATGCACACGTCTGTTCCTGCCCCCTGCCCCTTCAGAGAGCTCGGCTGAGCCAGAGTCTGTCAGCAGCTCCCTGGCAGCCCCAGCAGCTCCGCCTGGGTGGGAAGAGGCAGAGCCGACCTAGGATCACAGTGGGCCTCTTGCTCTCCCTGCTCCCCTGAGGCAGCTGGGGCAAAGACGGCTTGGGCATCCACCCCGTTGCTCCCCTCTTCCCTCTGCCAGAAGGCTCTGCCTCCTGGGACGTTGCAGTGTGGAGACAGCCCCTGCCAGCACCTTCCCACCCAGTAGGCCTCAGCTGAGGCCTAGGCCCAGGGGAGAGGCCCTAGCGGGGCTGAGTTTGGGCTAGGTGCCCGTGCATGTCTGGACACACTCCCTGCAGCCTGCCCCTTCGTGGGGCAGTAGCCCTGGACGCCAGGAAGGCCTGGGCAAGGCTGGCCAAGGGCAGGGGCCTCGCTGGGTTGTGCCTCTGGCCTGTGGGGCCTCCCAGCAGAACCGGCCCTCTCCCTCTGGCAGACCTCCCCGCCTGCCTCCAAAGGCCCTTTTGGAAGCACTCTGGCCGGCTGCTGTTCCCGCAAATCGCGCACACTGCTCTGAAACCCGGGAGAAAAGTGCTTTGGGGTGGTCCTCTCTCCGGGCCCATGGCCCCGAGCCTGGGGACCAGCTCGGGGGTCCACACTCCCAGGCCAAGGCCCAACTCCATGCACACGTCTGTTCCTGCCCCCTGCCCCTTCAGAGAGCTCGGCTGAGCCAGAGTCTGTCAGGCAGCTCCCTGGCAGCCCCAGCAGCTCCGCCTGGGTGGGAAGAGGCAGAGCCGACCTAGGATCACAGTGGGCCTCTTGCTCTCCCTGCTCCCCTGAGGCAGCTGGGGCAAAGACGGCTTGGGCATCCACCCCGTTGCTCCCCTCTTCCCTCTGCCAGAAGGCTCTGCCTCCTGGGACGTTGCAGTGTGGAGACAGCCCCTGCCAGCACCTTCCCACCCAGTAGGCCTCAGCTGAGGCCTAGGCCCAGGGGAGAGGCCCTAGCGGGGCTGAGTTGGGCTAGGTGCCCGTGCATGTCTGGACACACTCCCTGCAGCCTGCCCCTTCGTGGGGCAGTAGCCCTGGACGCCAGGAAGGCCTGGGCAAGGCTGGCCAAGGGCAGGGGCCTCGCTGGGTTGTGCCTCTGGCCTGTGGGGCCTCCCAGCAGAACCGGCCCTCTCCCTCTGGCAGACCTCCCCGCCTGCCTCCAAAGGCCCTTTTGGAAGCACTCTGGCCGGCTGTTCCCGCAAATCGCGCACACTGCTCTGAAACCCGGGAGAAAAGTGCTTTGGGGTGGTCCTCTCTCCGGGCCCATGGCCCCGAGCCTGGGGACCAGCTCGGGGGTCCACACTCCCAGGCCAAGGCCCAACTCCATGCACACGTCTGTTCCTGCCCCCTGCCCCTTCAGAGAGCTCGGCTGAGCCAGAGTCTGTCAGGCAGCTCCCTGGCAGCCCCAGCAGCTCCGCCTGGGTGGGAAGAGGCAGAGCCGACCTAGGATCACAGTGGGCCTCTTGCTCTCCCTGCTCCCCTGAGGCAGCTGGGGCAAAGACGGCTTGGGCATCCACCCCGTTGCTCCCCTCTTCCCTCTGCCAGAAGGCTCTGCCTCCTGGGACGTTGCAGTGTGGAGACAGCCCCTGCCAGCACCTTCCCACCCAGTAGGCCTCAGCTGAGGCCTAGGCCCAGGGGAGAGGCCCTAGCGGGGCTGAGTTGGGCTAGGTGCCCGTGCATGTCTGGACACACTCCCTGCAGCCTGCCCCTTCGTGGGGCAGTAGCCCTGGACGCCAGGAAGGCCTGGGCAAGGCTGGCCAAGGGCAGGGGCCTCGCTGGGTTGTGCCTCTGGCCTGTGGGGCCTCCCAGCAGAACCGGCCCTCTCCCTCTGGCAGACCTCCCCGCCTGCCTCCAAAGGCCCTTTTGGAAGCACTCTGGCCGGCTGTTCCCGCAAATCGCGCACACTGCTCTGAAACCCGGGAGAAAAGTGCTTTGGGGTGGTCCTCTCTCCGGGCCCATGGCCCCGAGCCTGGGGACCAGCTCGGGGGTCCACACTCCCAGGCCAAGGCCCAACTCCATGCACACGTCTGTTCCTGCCCCCTGCCCCTTCAGAGAGCTCGGCTGAGCCAGAGTCTGTCAGGCAGCTCCCTGGCAGCCCCAGCAGCTCCGCCTGGGTGGGAAGAGGCAGAGCCGACCTAGGATCACAGTGGGCCTCTTGCTCTCCCTGCTCCCCTGAGGCAGCTGGGGCAAAGACGGCTTGGGCATCCACCCCGTTGCTCCCCTCTTCCCTCTGCCAGAAGGCTCTGCCTCCTGGGACGTTGCAGTGTGGAGACAGCCCCTGCCAGCACCTTCCCACCCAGTAGGCCTCAGCTGAGGCCTAGGCCCAGGGGAGAGGCCCTAGCGGGGCTGAGTTGGGCTAGGTGCCCGTGCATGTCTGGACACACTCCCTGCAGCCTGCCCCTTCGTGGGGCAGTAGCCCTGGACGCCAGGAAGGCCTGGGCAAGGCTGGCCAAGGGCAGGGGCCTCGCTGGGTTGTGCCTCTGGCCTGTGGGGCCTCCCAGCAGAACCGGCCCTCTCCCTCTGGCAGACCTCCCCGCCTGCCTCCAAAGGCCCTTTTGGAAGCACTCTGGCCGGCTGTTCCCGCAAATCGCGCACACTGCTCTGAAACCCGGGAGAAAAGTGCTTTGGGGTGGTCCTCTCTCCGGGCCCATGGCCCCGAGCCTGGGGACCAGCTCGGGGGTCCACACTCCCAGGCCAAGGCCCAACTCCATGCACACGTCTGTTCCTGCCCCCTGCCCCTTCAGAGAGCTCGGCTGAGCCAGAGTCTGTCAGGCAGCTCCCTGGCAGCCCCAGCAGCTCCGCCTGGGTGGG
>JAJLRB010005427.1:1676154-1845894 GCA_020976825.1 Odocoileus hemionus | reverse complement strand
GCCAGCCTTGCCCAGGCCTTCCTGGCGTCCAGGGCTACTGCCCCACGAAGGGGCAGGCTGCAGGGAGTGTGTCCAGACATGCACGGGCAGCTACCCCAACTCAGCCCCGCTAGGGCCTTTCCCCTGGGCCTAGGCCTCAGCTGAGGCCTACTGGGTGGGAAGGTGCTGGCAGGGGCTGTCTCCACACTGCAACGTCCCAGGAGGCAGAGCCTTCTGGCAGAGGGAAGAGGGGAGCAACGGGGTGGATGCCCAAGCCGTCTTTGCCCCAGCTGCCTCAGGGGAGCAGGGAGAGCAAGAGGCCCACTGTGATCCTAGGTCGGCTCTGCCTCTTCCCACCCAGGCGGAGCTGCTGGGGCTGCCAGGGAGCTGCCTGACAGACTCTGGCTCAGCCGAGCTCTCTGAAGGGGCAGGGGGCAGGAACAGACGTGTGCATGGAGTTGGGCCTTGGCCTGGGAGTGTGGACCCCCGAGCTGGTCCCCAGGCTCGGGGCCATGGGCCCGGAGAGAGGACCACCCCAAAGCACTTTTCTCCCGGGTTTCAGAGCAGTGTGCGCGATTTGCGGGAACAGCCGGCCAGAGTGCTTCCAAAACGGCCTTTGGAGGCAGGCGGGGAGGTGTGCCAGAGGGAGAGGGCCGGTTCTGCTGGGAGGCCCCACAGGCCAGAGGCACAACCCAGCGAGGCCCCCTGCCCTTGGCCAGCCTTGCCCAGGCCTTCCTGGCGTCCAGGGCTACTGCCCCACGAAGGGGCAGGCTGCAGGGAGTGTGTCCAGACATGCACGGGCAGCTACCCCAACTCAGCCCCGCTAGGGCCTTTCCCCTGGGCCTAGGCCTCAGCTGAGGCCTACTGGGTGGGAAGGTGCTGGCAGGGGCTGTCTCCACACTGCAACGTCCCAGGAGGCAGAGCCTTCTGGCAGAGGGAAGAGGGGAGCAACGGGGTGGATGCCCAAGCCGTCTTTGCCCCAGCTGCCTCAGGGGAGCAGGGAGAGCAAGAGGCCCACTGTGATCCTAGGTCGGCTCTGCCTCTTCCCACCCAGGCGGAGCTGCTGGGGCTGCCAGGGAGCTGCCTGACAGACTCTGGCTCAGCCGAGCTCTCTGAAGGGGCAGGGGGCAGGAACAGACGTGTGCATGGAGTTGGGCCTTGCCCTGGGAGTGTGGACCCCCGAGCTGGTCCCCAGGCTCGGGGCCATGGGCCCGGAGAGAGGACCACCCCAAAGCACTTTTCTCCCGGGTTTCAGAGCAGTGTGCGCGATTTGCGGGAACAGCCGGCCAGAGTGCTTCCAAAACGGCCTTTGGAGGCAGGCGGGGGAGGTGTGCCAGAGGGAGAGGGCCGGTTCTGCTGGGAGGCCCCACAGGCCAGAGGCACAACCCAGCGAGGCCCCTGCCCTTGGCCAGCCTTGCCCAGGCCTTCCTGGCGTCCAGGGCTACTGCCCCACGAAGGGGCAGGCTGCAGGGAGTGTGTCCAGACATGCACGGGCAGCTACCCCAACTCAGCCCCGCTAGGGCCTTTCCCCTGGGCCTAGGCCTCAGCTGAGGCCTACTGGGTGGGAAGGTGCTGGCAGGGGCTGTCTCCACACTGCAACGTCCCAGGAGGCAGAGCCTTCTGGCAGAGGGAAGAGGGGAGCAACGGGGTGGATGCCCAAGCCGTCTTTGCCCCAGCTGCCTCAGGGGAGCAGGGAGAGCAAGAGGCCCACTGTGATCCTAGGTCGGCTCTGCCTCTTCCCACCCAGGCGGAGCTGCTGGGGCTGCCAGGGAGCTGCCTGACAGACTCTGGCTCAGCCGAGCTCTCTGAAGGGGCAGGGGGCAGGAACAGACGTGTGCATGGAGTTGGGCCTTGGCCTGGGAGTGTGGGACCCCCGAGCTGGTCCCCAGGCTCGGGGCCATGGGCCCGGAGAGAGGACCACCCCAAAGCACTTTTCTCCCGGGTTTCAGAGCAGTGTGCGCGATTTGCGGGAGAACAGCCGGCCAGAGTGCTTCCAAAACGGCCTTTGGAGGCAGGCGGGGAGGTGTGCCAGAGGGAGAGGGCCGGTTCTGCTGGGAGGCCCCACAGGCCAGAGGCACAACCCAGCGAGGCCCCTGCCCTTGGCCAGCCTTGCCCAGGCCTTCCTGGCGTCCAGGGCTACTGCCCCACGAAGGGGCAGGCTGCAGGGAGTGTGTCCAGACATGCACGGGCAGCTACCCCAACTCAGCCCCGCTGGGGCCTTTCCCCTGGGCCTAGGCCTCAGCTGAGGCCTACTGGGTGGGAAGGTGCTGGCAGGGGCTGTCTCCACACTGCAACGTCCCAGGAGGCAGAGCCTTCTGGCAGAGGGAAGAGGGGAGCAACGGGGTGGATGCCCAAGCCGTCTTTGCCCCAGCTGCCTCAGGGGAGCAGGGAGAGCAAGAGGCCCACTGTGATCCTAGGTCGGCTCTGCCTCTTCCCACCCAGGCGGAGCTGCTGGGGGCTGCCAGGGAGCTGCCTGACAGACTCTGGCTCAGCCGAGCTCTCTGAAGGGGCAGGGGGGCAGGAACAGACGTGTGCATGGAGTTGGGCCTTGGCCTGGGAGTGTGGACCCCCGAGCTGGTCCCCAGGCTCGGGGCCATGGGCCCGGAGAGAGGAGGACCACCCCAAAGCACTTTTCTCCCGGGTTTCAGAGCAGTGTGCGCGATTTGCGGGAACAGCCGGCCAGAGTGCTTCCAAAAACGGCCTTTGGAGGCAGGCGGGGAGGTGTGCCAGAGGGAGAGGGCCGGTTCTGCTGGGAGGCCCCACAGGCCAGAGGCACAACCCAGCGAGGCCCCTGCCCTTGGCCAGCCTTGCCCAGGCCTTCCTGGCGTCCAGGGCTACTGCCCCACGAAGGGGCAGGCTGCAGGGAGTGTGTCCAGACATGCACGGGCAGCTACCCCAACTCAGCCCCGCTAGGGCCTTTCCCCTGGGCCTAGGCCTCAGCTGAGGCCTACTGGGTGGGAAGGTGCTGGCAGGGGCTGTCTCCACACTGCAACGTCCCAGGAGGCAGAGCCTTCTGGCAGAGGGAAGAGGGGAGCAACGGGGTGGATGCCCAAGCCGTCTTTGCCCCAGCTGCCTCAGGGGAGCAGGGAGAGCAAGAGGCCCACTGTGATCCTAGGTCGGCTCTGCCTCTTCCCACCCCAGGCGGAGCTGCTGGGGCTGCCAGGGAGCTGCCTGACAGACTCTGGCTCAGCCGAGCTCTCTGAAGGGGCAGGGGGCAGGAACAGACGTGTGCATGGAGTTGGGCCTTGGCCTGGGAGTGTGGACCCCCGAGCTGGTCCCCAGGCTCGGGGCCATGGGCCCGGAGAGAGGACCACCCCAAAGCACTTTTCTCCCGGGTTTCAGAGCAGTGTGCGCGATTTGCGGGAACAGCCGGCCAGAGTGCTTCCAAAACGGCCTTTGGAGGCAGGCGGGGAGGTGTGCCAGAGGGAGAGGGCCGGTTCTGCTGGGAGGCCCCACAGGCCAGAGGCACAACCCAGCGAGGCCCCTGCCCTTGGCCAGCCTTGCCCAGGCCTTCCTGGCGTCCAGGGCTACTGCCCCACGAAGGGGCAGGCTGCAGGGAGTGTGTCCAGACATGCACGGGCAGCTACCCCAACTCAGCCCCGCTGGGGCCTTTCCCCTGGGCCTAGGCCTCAGCTGAGGCCTACTGGGTGGGAAGGTGCTGGCAGGGGCTGTCTCCACACTGCAACGTCCCAGGAGGCAGAGCCTTCTGGCAGAGGGAAGAGGGGAGCAACGGGGTGGATGCCCAAGCCGTCTTTGCCCCAGCTGCCTCAGGGGAGCAGGGAGAGCAAGAGGCCCACTGTGATCCTAGGTCGGCTCTGCCTCTTCCCACCCAGGCGGAGCTGCTGGGGCTGCCAGGGAGCTGCCTGACAGACTCTGGCTCAGCAGAGCTCTCTGAAGGGGCAGGGGGCAGGAACAGACGTGTGCATGGAGTTGGGCCTTGGCCTGGGAGTGTGGACCCCCGAGCTGGTCCCCAGGCTCGGGGCCATGGGCCCGGAGAGAGGACCACCCCAAAGCACTTTTCTCCCGGGTTTCAGAGCAGTGTGCGCGATTTGCGGGAACAGCCGGCCAGAGTGCTTCCAAAAACGGCCTTTGGAGGCAGGCGGGGAGGTGTGCCAGAGGGAGAGGGCCGGTTCTGCTGGGAGGCCCCACAGGCCAGAGGCACAACCCAGCGAGGCCCCTGCCCTTGGCCAGCCTTGCCCAGGCCTTCCTGGCGTCCAGGGCTACTGCCCCACGAAGGGGCAGGCTGCAGGGAGTGTGTCCAGACATGCACGGGCAGCTACCCCAACTCAGCCCCGCTAGGGCCTTTCCCCTGGGCCTAGGCCTCAGCTGAGGCCTACTGGGTGGGAAGGTGCTGGCAGGGGCTGTCTCCACACTGCAACGTCCCAGGAGGAGAGCCTTCTGGCAGAGGGAAGAGGGGAGCAACGGGGTGGATGCCCAAGCCGTCTTTGCCCCAGCTGCCTCAGGGGAGCAGGGAGAGCAAGAGGCCCACTGTGATCCTAGGTCGGCTCTGCCTCTTCCCACCCAGGCGGAGCTGCTGGGGCTGCCAGGGAGCTGCCTGACAGACTCTGGCTCAGCCGAGCTCTCTGAAGGGGCAGGGGGCAGGAACAGACGTGTGCATGGAGTTGGGCCTTGGCCTGGGAGTGTGGACCCCCGAGCTGGTCCCCAGGCTCGGGGCCATGGGCCCGGAGAGAGGACCACCCCAAAGCACTTTTCTCCCGGGTTTCAGAGCAGTGTGCGCGATTTGCGGGAACAGCCGGCCAGAGTGCTTCCAAAACGGCCTTTGGAGGCAGGCGGGGAGGTGTGCCAGAGGGAGAGGGCCGGTTCTGCTGGGAGGCCCCACAGGCCAGAGGCACAACCCAGCGAGGGCCCTGCCCTTGGCCAGCCTTGCCCAGGCCTTCCTGGCGTCCAGGGCTACTGCCCCACGAAGGGGCAGGCTGCAGGGAGTGTGTCCAGACATGCACGGGCACTACCCCAACTCAGCCCCGCTAGGGCCTTTCCCCTGGGCCTAGGCCTCAGCTGAGGCCTACTGGGTGGGAAGGTGCTGGCAGGGGCTGTCTCCACACTGCAACGTCCCAGGAGGCAGAGCCTTCTGGCAGAGGGAAGAGGGGAGCAACGGGGTGGATGCCCAAGCCGTCTTTTGCCCCAGCTGCCTCAGGGGAGCAGGGAGAGCAAGAGGCCCACTGTGATCCTAGGTCGGCTCTGCCTCTTCCCACCCAGGCGGAGCTGCTGGGGCTGCCAGGGAGCTGCCTGACAGACTCTGGCTCAGCCGAGCTCTCTGAAGGGGCAGGGGGCAGGAACAGACGTGTGCATGGAGTTGGGCCTTGGCCTGGGAGTGTGGACCCCCGAGCTGGTCCCCAGGCTCGGGGCCATGGGCCCGGAGAGAGGGACCACCCCAAAGCACTTTTCTCCCGGGTTTCAGAGCAGTGTGCGCGATTTGCGGGAACAGCCGGCCAGAGTGCTTCCAAAAGGCCTTTGGAGGCAGGCGGGGAGGTGTGCCAGAGGGAGAGGGCCGGTTCTGCTGGGAGGCCCCACAGGCCAGAGGCACAACCCAGCGAGGCCCCTGCCCTTGGCCAGCCTTGCCCAGGCCTTCCTGGCGTCCAGGGCTACTGCCCCACGAAGGGGCAGGCTGCAGGGAGTGTGTCCAGACATGCACGGGCACCTACCCCAACTCAGCCCCGCTAGGGCCTTTCCCCTGGGCCTAGGCCTCAGCTGAGGCCTACTGGGTGGGAAGGTGCTGGCAGGGGCTGTCTCCACACTGCAACGTCCCAGGAGGCAGAGCCTTCTGGCAGAGGGAAGAGGGGAGCAACGGGGTGGATGCCCAAGCCGTCTTTGCCCCAGCTGCCTCAGGGGAGCAGGGAGAGCAAGAGGCCCACTGTGATCCTAGGTCGGCTCTGCCTCTTCCCACCCAGGCGGAGCTGCTGGGGCTGCCAGGGAGCTGCCTGACAGACTCTGGCTCAGCCGAGCTCTCTGAAGGGGCAGGGGGCAGGAACAGACGTGTGCATGGAGTTGGGCCTTGGCCTGGGAGTGTGGACCCCCGAGCTGGTCCCCAGGCTCGGGGCCATGGGCCCGGAGAGAGGACCACCCCAAAGCACTTTTCTCCCGGGTTTCAGAGCAGTGTGCGCGATTTGCGGGAACAGCCGGCCAGAGTGCTTCCAAAAGGGCCTTTGGAGGCAGGCGGGGAGGTCTGCCAGAGGGAGAGGGCCGGTTCTGCTGGGAGGCCCCACAGGCCAGAGGCACAACCCAGCGAGGCCCCTGCCCTTGGCCAGCCTTGCCCAGGCCTTCCTGGCGTCCAGGGCTACTGCCCACGAAGGGGCAGGCTGCAGGGAGTGTGTCCAGACATGCACGGGCACCTAGCCCAACTCAGCCCCGCTAGGGCCTCTCCCCTGGGCCTAGGCCTCAGCTGAGGCCTACTGGGTGGGAAGGTGCTGGCAGGGGCTGTCTCCACACTGCAACGTCCCAGGAGGCAGAGCCTTCTGGCAGAGGGAAGAGGGGAGCAACGGGGTGGATGCCCAAGCCGTCTTTGCCCCAGCTGCCTCAGGGGAGCAGGGAGAGCAAGAGGCCCACTGTGATCCTAGGTCGGCTCTGCCTCTTCCCACCCAGGCGGAGCTGCTGGGGCTGCCAGGGAGCTGCCTGACAGACTCTGGCTCAGCCGAGCTCTCTGAAGGGGCAGGGGGCAGGAACAGACGTGTGCATGGAGTTGGGCCTTGGCCTGGGAGTGTGGACCCCCGAGCTGGTCCCCAGGCTCGGGGCCATGGGCCCGGAGAGAGGACCACCCCAAAGCACTTTTCTCCCGGGTTTCAGAGCAGTGTGCGCGATTTGCGGGAACAGCCGGCCAGAGTGCTTCCAAAAGGGCCTTTGGAGGCAGGCGGGGAGGTCTGCCAGAGGGAGAGGGCCGGTTCTGCTGGGAGGCCCCACAGGCCAGAGGCACAACCCAGCGAGGCCCCTGCCCTTGGCCAGCCTTGCCCAGGCCTTCCTGGCGTCCAGGGCTACTGCCCCACGAAGGGGCAGGCTGCAGGGAGTGTGTCCAGACATGCACGGGCACCTACCCCAACTCAGCCCCGCTAGGGCCTTCCCCTGGGCCTAGGCCTCAGCTGAGGCCTACTGGGTGGGAAGGTGCTGGCAGGGGCTGTCTCCACACTGCAACGTCCCAGGAGGCAGAGCCTTCTGGCAGAGGGAAGAGGGGAGCAACGGGGTGGATGCCCAAGCCGTCTTTGCCCCAGCTGCCTCAGGGGAGCAGGGAGAGCAAGAGGCCCACTGTGATCCTAGGTCGGCTCTGCCTCTTCCCACCCAGGCGGAGCTGCTGGGGCTGCCAGGGAGCTGCCTGACAGACTCTGGCTCAGCCGAGCTCTCTGAAGGGGCAGGGGGCAGGAACAGACGTGTGCATGGAGTTGGGCCTTGGCCTGGGAGTGTGGACCCCCGAGCTGGTCCCCAGGCTCGGGGCCATGGGCCCGGAGAGAGGACCACCCCAAAGCACTTTTCTCCCGGGTTTCAGAGCAGTGTGCGCGATTTGCGGGAACAGCCGGCCAGAGTGCTTCCAAAAACGGCCTTTGGAGGCAGGCGGGGAGGTCTGCCAGAGGGAGAGGGCCGGTTCTGCTGGGAGGCCCCACAGGCCAGAGGCACAACCCAGCGAGGCCCCTGCCCTTGGCCAGCCTTGCCCAGGCCTTCCTGGCGTCCAGGGCTACTGCCCCACGAAGGGGCAGGCTGCAGGGAGTGTGTCCAGACATGCACGGGCACCTACCCCAACTCAGCCCCGCTAGGGCCTTTCCCCTGGGCCTAGGCCTCAGCTGAGGCCTACTGGGTGGGAAGGTGCTGGCAGGGGCTGTCTCCACACTGCAACGTCCCAGGAGGCAGAGCCTTCTGGCAGAGGGAAGAGGGGAGCAACGGGGTGGATGCCCAAGCCGTCTTTGCCCCAGCTGCCTCAGGGGAGCAGGGAGAGCAAGAGGCCCACTGTGATCCTAGGTCGGCTCTGCCTCTTCCCACCCAGGCGGAGCTGCTGGGGCTGCCAGGGAGCTGCCTGACAGACTCTGGCTCAGCCGAGCTCTCTGAAGGGGCAGGGGGCAGGAACAGACGTGTGCATGGAGTTGGGCCTTGGCCTGGGAGTGTGGACCCCCGAGCTGGTCCCCAGGCTCGGGGCCATGGGCCCGGAGAGAGGACCACCCCAAAGCACTTTTCTCCCGGGGTTTCAGAGCAGTGTGCGCGATTTGCGGGAACAGCCGGCCAGAGTGCTTCCAAAAGGCCTTTGGAGGCAGGCGGGGAGGTCTGCCAGAGGGAGAGGGCCGGTTCTGCTGGGAGGCCCCACAGGCCAGAGGCACAACCCAGCGAGGCCCCTGCCCTTGGCCAGCCTTGCCCAGGCCTTCCTGGCGTCCAGGGCTACTGCCCCACGAAGGGGCAGGCTGCAGGGAGTGTGTCCAGACATGCACGGGCACCTAGCCCCAACTCAGCCCCGCTAGGGCCTCTCCCCTGGGCCTAGGCCTCAGCTGAGGCCTACTGGGTGGGAAGGTGCTGGCAGGGGCTGTCTCCACACTGCAACGTCCCAGGAGGCAGAGCCTTCTGGCAGAGGGAAGAGGGGAGCAACGGGGTGGATGCCCAAGCCGTCTTTGCCCCAGCTGCCTCAGGGGAGCAGGGAGAGCAAGAGGCCCACTGTGATCCTAGGTCGGCTCTGCCTCTTCCCACCCAGGCGGAGCTGCTGGGGCTGCCAGGGAGCTGCCTGACAGACTCTGGCTCAGCCGAGCTCTCTGAAGGGGCAGGGGGCAGGAACAGACGTGTGCATGGAGTTGGGCCTTGGCCTGGGAGTGTGGACCCCCGAGCTGGTCCCCAGGCTCGGGGCCATGGGCCCGGAGAGAGGACCACCCCAAAGCACTTTTCTCCCGGGTTTCAGAGCAGTGTGCGCGATTTGCGGGAACAGCCGGCCAGAGTGCTTCCAAAAGGGCCTTTGGAGGCAGGCGGGGAGGTCTGCCAGAGGGAGAGGGCCGGTTCTGCTGGGAGGCCCCACAGGCCAGAGGCACAACCCAGCGAGGCCCCTGCCCTTGGCCAGCCTTGCCCAGGCCTTCCTGGCGTCCAGGGCTACTGCCCCACGAAGGGGCAGGCTGCAGGGAGTGTGTCCAGACATGCACGGGCACCTACCCAACTCAGCCCCGCTAGGGCCTCTCCCCTGGGCCTAGGCCTCAGCTGAGGCCTACTGGGTGGGAAGGTGCTGGCAGGGGCTGTCTCCACACTGCAACGTCCCAGGAGGCAGAGCCTTCTGGCAGAGGGAAGAGGGGAGCAACGGGGTGGATGCCCAAGCCGTCTTTGCCCCAGCTGCCTCAGGGGAGCAGGGAGAGCAAGAGGCCCACTGTGATCCTAGGTCGGCTCTGCCTCTTCCCACCCAGGCGGAGCTGCTGGGGCTGCCAGGGAGCTGCCTGACAGACTCTGGCTCAGCCGAGCTCTCTGAAGGGGCAGGGGGCAGGAACAGACGTGTGCATGGAGTTGGGCCTTGGCCTGGGAGTGTGGACCCCCGAGCTGGTCCCCAGGCTCGGGGCCATGGGCCCGGAGAGAGGACCACCCCAAAGCACTTTTCTCCCGGGTTTCAGAGCAGTGTGCGCGATTTGCGGGAACAGCCGGCCAGAGTGCTTCCAAAAGGGCCTTTGGAGGCAGGCGGGGAGGTCTGCCAGAGGGAGAGGGCCGGTTCTGCTGGGAGGCCCCACAGGCCAGAGGCACAACCCAGCGAGGCCCCTGCCCTTGGCCAGCCTTGCCCAGGCCTTCCTGGCGTCCAGGGCTACTGCCCCACGAAGGGGCAGGCTGCAGGGAGTGTGTCCAGACATGCACGGGCACCTACCCCAACTCAGCCCCGCTAGGGCCTTCCCCTGGGCCTAGGCCTCAGCTGAGGCCTACTGGGTGGGAAGGTGCTGGCAGGGGCTGTCTCCACACTGCAACGTCCCAGGAGGCAGAGCCTTCTGGCAGAGGGAAGAGGGGAGCAACGGGGTGGATGCCCAAGCCGTCTTTGCCCCAGCTGCCTCAGGGGAGCAGGGAGAGCAAGAGGCCCACTGTGATCCTAGGTCGGCTCTGCCTCTTCCCACCCAGGCGGAGCTGCTGGGGCTGCCAGGGAGCTGCCTGACAGACTCTGGCTCAGCCGAGCTCTCTGAAGGGGCAGGGGGCAGGAACAGACGTGTGCATGGAGTTGGGCCTTGGCCTGGGAGTGTGGACCCCCGAGCTGGTCCCCAGGCTCGGGGCCATGGGCCCGGAGAGAGGACCACCCCAAAGCACTTTTTTCCCGGGTTTCAGAGCAGTGTGCGCGATTTGCGGGAACAGCCGGCCAGAGTGCTTCCAAAAGGGCCTTTGGAGGCAGGCGGGGAGGTCTGCCAGAGGGAGAGGGCCGGTTCTGCTGGGAGGCCCCACAGGCCAGAGGCACAACCCAGCGAGGCCCCTGCCCTTGGCCAGCCTTGCCCAGGCCTTCCTGGCGTCCAGGGCTACTGCCCCACGAAGGGGCAGGCTGCAGGGAGTGTGTCCAGACATGCACGGGCACCTAGCCCAACTCAGCCCCGCTAGGGCCTCTCCCCTGGGCCTAGGCCTCAGCTGAGGCCTACTGGGTGGGAAGGTGCTGGCAGGGGCTGTCTCCACACTGCAACGTCCCAGGAGGCAGAGCCTTCTGGCAGAGGGAAGAGGGGAGCAACGGGGTGGATGCCCAAGCCGTCTTTGCCCCAGCTGCCTCAGGGGAGCAGGGAGAGCAAGAGGCCCACTGTGATCCTAGGTCGGCTCTGCCTCTTCCCACCCAGGCGGAGCTGCTGGGGCTGCCAGGGAGCTGCCTGACAGACTCTGGCTCAGCCGAGCTCTCTGAAGGGGCAGGGGGCAGGAACAGACGTGTGCATGGAGTTGGGCCTTGGCCTGGGAGTGTGGACCCCCGAGCTGGTCCCCAGGCTCGGGGCCATGGGCCCGGAGAGAGGACCACCCCAAAGCACTTTTTTCCCGGGTTTCAGAGCAGTGTGCGCGATTTGCGGGAACAGCCGGCCAGAGTGCTTCCAAAAGGGCCTTTGGAGGCAGGCGGGGAGGTCTGCCAGAGGGAGAGGGCCGGTTCTGCTGGGAGGCCCCACAGGCCAGAGGCACAACCCAGCGAGGCCCCTGCCCTTGGCCAGCCTTGCCCAGGCCTTCCTGGCGTCCAGGGCTACTGCCCCACGAAGGGGCAGGCTGCAGGGAGTGTGTCCAGACATGCACGGGCACCTAGCCCAACTCAGCCCCGCTAGGGCCTCTCCCCTGGGCCTAGGCCTCAGCTGAGGCCTACTGGGTGGGAAGGTGCTGGCAGGGGCTGTCTCCACACTGCAACGTCCCAGGAGGCAGAGCCTTCTGGCAGAGGGAAGAGGGGAGCAACGGGGTGGATGCCCAAGCCGTCTTTGCCCCAGCTGCCTCAGGGGAGCAGGGAGAGCAAGAGGCCCACTGTGATCCTAGGTCGGCTCTGCCTCTTCCCACCCAGGCGGAGCTGCTGGGGCTGCCAGGGAGCTGCCTGACAGACTCTGGCTCAGCCGAGCTCTCTGAAGGGGCAGGGGGCAGGAACAGACGTGTGCATGGAGTTGGGCCTTGGCCTGGGAGTGTGGACCCCCGAGCTGGTCCCCAGGCTCGGGGCCATGGGCCCGGAGAGAGGACCACCCCAAAGCACTTTTCTCCCGGGTTTCAGAGCAGTGTGCGCGATTTGCGGGAACAGCCGGCCAGAGTGCTTCCAAAAGGGCCTTTGGAGGCAGGCGGGGAGGTCTGCCAGAGGGAGAGGGCCGGTTCTGCTGGGAGGCCCCACAGGCCAGAGGCACAACCCAGCGAGGCCCCTGCCCTTGGCCAGCCTTGCCCAGGCCTTCCTGGCGTCCAGGGCTACTGCCCCACGAAGGGGCAGGCTGCAGGGAGTGTGTCCAGACATGCACGGGCACCTAGCCCAACTCAGCCCCGCTAGGGCCTTTCCCCTGGGCCTAGGCCTCAGCTGAGGCCTACTGGGTGGGAAGGTGCTGGCAGGGGCTGTCTCCACACTGCAACGTCCCAGGAGGCAGAGCCTTCTGGCAGAGGGAAGAGGGGAGCAACGGGGTGGATGCCCAAGCCGTCTTTGCCCCAGCTGCCTCAGGGGAGCAGGGAGAGCAAGAGGCCCACTGTGATCCTAGGTCGGCTCTGCCTCTTCCCACCCAGGCGGAGCTGCTGGGGCTGCCAGGGAGCTGCCTGACAGACTCTGGCTCAGCCGAGCTCTCTGAAGGGGCAGGGGGCAGGAACAGACGTGTGCATGGAGTTGGGCCTTGGCCTGGGAGTGTGGACCCCCGAGCTGGTCCCCAGGCTCGGGGCCATGGGCCCGGAGAGAGGACCACCCCAAAGCACTTTTCTCCCGGGTTTCAGAGCAGTGTGCGCGATTTGCGGGAACAGCCGGCCAGAGTGCTTCCAAAAGGGCCTTTGGAGGCAGGCGGGGAGGTCTGCCAGAGGGAGAGGGCCGGTTCTGCTGGGAGGCCCCACAGGCCAGAGGCACAACCCAGCGAGGCCCCTGCCCTTGGCCAGCCTTGCCCAGGCCTTCCTGGCGTCCAGGGCTACTGCCCCACGAAGGGGCAGGCTGCAGGGAGTGTGTCCAGACATGCACGGGCACCTACCCCAACTCAGCCCCGCTAGGGCCTCTCCCCTGGGCCTAGGCCTCAGCTGAGGCCTACTGGGTGGGAAGGTGCTGGCAGGGGCTGTCTCCACACTGCAACGTCCCAGGAGGCAGAGCCTTCTGGCAGAGGGAAGAGGGGAGCAACGGGGTGGATGCCCAAGCCGTCTTTGCCCCAGCTGCCTCAGGGGAGCAGGGAGAGCAAGAGGCCCACTGTGATCCTAGGTCGGCTCTGCCTCTTCCCACCCAGGCGGAGCTGCTGGGGCTGCCAGGGAGCTGCCTGACAGACTCTGGCTCAGCCGAGCTCTCTGAAGGGGCAGGGGGCAGGAACAGACGTGTGCATGGAGTTGGGCCTTGGCCTGGGAGTGTGGACCCCCGAGCTGGTCCCCAGGCTCGGGGCCATGGGCCCGGAGAGAGGACCACCCCAAAGCACTTTTCTCCCGGGTTTCAGAGCAGTGTGCGCGATTTGCGGGAACAGCCGGCCAGAGTGCTTCCAAAAGGGCCTTTGGAGGCAGGCGGGGAGGTCTGCCAGAGGGAGAGGGCCGGTTCTGCTGGGAGGCCCCACAGGCCAGAGGCACAACCCAGCGAGGCCCCTGCCCTTGGCCAGCCTTGCCCAGGCCTTCCTGGCGTCCAGGGCTACTGCCCCACGAAGGGGCAGGCTGCAGGGAGTGTGTCCAGACATGCACGGGCACCTAGCCCAACTCAGCCCCGCTAGGGCCTTTCCCCTGGGCCTAGGCCTCAGCTGAGGCCTACTGGGTGGGAAGGTGCTGGCAGGGGCTGTCTCCACACTGCAACGTCCCAGGAGGCAGAGCCTTCTGGCAGAGGGAAGAGGGGAGCAACGGGGTGGATGCCCAAGCCGTCTTTGCCCCAGCTGCCTCAGGGGAGCAGGGAGAGCAAGAGGCCCACTGTGATCCTAGGTCGGCTCTGCCTCTTCCCACCCAGGCGGAGCTGCTGGGGCTGCCAGGGAGCTGCCTGACAGACTCTGGCTCAGCCGAGCTCTCTGAAGGGGCAGGGGGCAGGAACAGACGTGTGCATGGAGTTGGGCCTTGGCCTGGGAGTGTGGACCCCCGAGCTGGTCCCCAGGCTCGGGGCCATGGGCCCGGAGAGAGGACCACCCCAAAGCACTTTTCTCCCGGGTTTCAGAGCAGTGTGCGCGATTTGCGGGAACAGCCGGCCAGAGTGCTTCCAAAAGGGCCTTTGGAGGCAGGCGGGGAGGTCTGCCAGAGGGAGAGGGCCGGTTCTGCTGGGAGGCCCCACAGGCCAGAGGCACAACCCAGCGAGGCCCCTGCCCTTGGCCAGCCTTGCCCAGGCCTTCCTGGCGTCCAGGGCTACTGCCCCACGAAGGGGCAGGCTGCAGGGAGTGTGTCCAGACATGCACGGGCACCTACCCAACTCAGCCCCGCTAGGGCCTTCCCCTGGGCCTAGGCCTCAGCTGAGGCCTACTGGGTGGGAAGGTGCTGGCAGGGGCTGTCTCCACACTGCAACGTCCCAGGAGGCAGAGCCTTCTGGCAGAGGGAAGAGGGGAGCAACGGGGTGGATGCCCAAGCCGTCTTTGCCCCAGCTGCCTCAGGGGAGCAGGGAGAGCAAGAGGCCCACTGTGATCCTAGGTCGGCTCTGCCTCTTCCCACCCAGGCGGAGCTGCTGGGGGGCTGCCAGGGAGCTGCCTGACAGACTCTGGCTCAGCCGAGCTCTCTGAAGGGGCAGGGGGCAGGAACAGACGTGTGCATGGAGTTGGGCCTTGGCCTGGGAGTGTGGACCCCCGAGCTGGTCCCCAGGCTCGGGGCCATGGGCCCGGAGAGAGGACCACCCCAAAGCACTTTTCTCCCGGGTTTCAGAGCAGTGTGCGCGATTTGCGGGAACAGCCGGCCAGAGTGCTTCCAAAAGGGCCTTTGGAGGCAGGCGGGGAGGTCTGCCAGAGGGAGAGGGCCGGTTCTGCTGGGAGGCCCCACAGGCCAGAGGCACAACCCAGCGAGGCCCCTGCCCTTGGCCAGCCTTGCCCAGGCCTTCCTGGCGTCCAGGGCTACTGCCCCACGAAGGGGCAGGCTGCAGGGAGTGTGTCCAGACATGCACGGGCACCTAGCCCAACTCAGCCCCGCTAGGGCCTCTCCCCTGGGCCTAGGCCTCAGCTGAGGCCTACTGGGTGGGAAGGTGCTGGCAGGGGCTGTCTCCACACTGCAACGTCCCAGGAGGGCAGAGCCTTCTGGCAGAGGGAAGAGGGGAGCAACGGGGTGGATGCCCAAGCCGTCTTTGCCCCAGCTGCCTCAGGGGAGCAGGGAGAGCAAGAGGCCCACTGTGATCCTAGGTCGGCTCTGCCTCTTCCCACCCAGGCGGAGCTGCTGGGGCTGCCAGGGAGCTGCCTGACAGACTCTGGCTCAGCCGAGCTCTCTGAAGGGGC
The DNA here is from genome assembly GCA_020976825.1 of Odocoileus hemionus. NCBI lineage: Eukaryota > Metazoa > Chordata > Mammalia > Artiodactyla > Cervidae > Odocoileus > Odocoileus hemionus. Next base: position 1,830,943 of record JAJLRB010005427.1, on the reverse strand, counting down.
AGGGGGCAGGAACAGACGTGTGCATGGAGTTGGGCCTTGGCCTGGGAGTGTGGACCCCCGAGCTGGTCCCCAGGCTCGGGGCCATGGGCCCGGAGAGAGGACCACCCCAAAGCACTTTTCTCCCGGGTTTCAGAGCAGTGTGCGCGATTTGCGGGAACAGCCGGCCAGAGTGCTTCCAAAAGGGCCTTTGGAGGCAGGCGGGGAGGTCTGCCAGAGGGAGAGGGCCGGTTCTGCTGGGAGGCCCCACAGGCCAGAGGCACAACCCAGCGAGGCCCCTGCCCTTGGCCAGCCTTGCCCAGGCCTTCCTGGCGTCCAGGGCTACTGCCCCACGAAGGGGCAGGCTGCAGGGAGTGTGTCCAGACATGCACGGGCACCTAGCCCAACTCAGCCCCGCTAGGGCCTCTCCCCTGGGCCTAGGCCTCAGCTGAGGCCTACTGGGTGGGAAGGTGCTGGCAGGGGCTGTCTCCACACTGCAACGTCCCAGGAGGCAGAGCCTTCTGGCAGAGGGAAGAGGGGAGCAACGGGGTGGATGCCCAAGCCGTCTTTGCCCCAGCTGCCTCAGGGGAGCAGGGAGAGCAAGAGGCCCACTGTGATCCTAGGTCGGCTCTGCCTCTTCCCACCCAGGCGGAGCTGCTGGGGCTGCCAGGGAGCTGCCTGACAGACTCTGGCTCAGCCGAGCTCTCTGAAGGGGCAGGGGGCAGGAACAGACGTGTGCATGGAGTTGGGCCTTGGCCTGGGAGTGTGGACCCCCGAGCTGGTCCCCAGGCTCGGGGCCATGGGCCCGGAGAGAGGACCACCCCAAAGCACTTTTCTCCCGGGTTTCAGAGCAGTGTGCGCGATTTGCGGGAACAGCCGGCCAGAGTGCTTCCAAAAGGGCCTTTGGAGGCAGGCGGGGAGGTCTGCCAGAGGGAGAGGGCCGGTTCTGCTGGGAGGCCCCACAGGCCAGAGGCACAACCCAGCGAGGCCCCTGCCCTTGGCCAGCCTTGCCCAGGCCTTCCTGGCGTCCAGGGCTACTGCCCCACGAAGGGGCAGGCTGCAGGGAGTGTGTCCAGACATGCACGGGCACCTAGCCCAACTCAGCCCCGCTAGGGCCTCTCCCCTGGGCCTAGGCCTCAGCTGAGGCCTACTGGGTGGGAAGGTGCTGGCAGGGGCTGTCTCCACACTGCAACGTCCCAGGAGGCAGAGCCTTCTGGCAGAGGGAAGAGGGGAGCAACGGGGTGGATGCCCAAGCCGTCTTTGCCCCAGCTGCCTCAGGGGAGCAGGGAGAGCAAGAGGCCCACTGTGATCCTAGGTCGGCTCTGCCTCTTCCCACCCAGGCGGAGCTGCTGGGGCTGCCAGGGAGCTGCCTGACAGACTCTGGCTCAGCCGAGCTCTCTGAAGGGGCAGGGGGCAGGAACAGACGTGTGCATGGAGTTGGGCCTTGGCCTGGGAGTGTGGACCCCCGAGCTGGTCCCCAGGCTCGGGGCCATGGGCCCGGAGAGAGGACCACCCCAAAGCACTTTTCTCCCGGGTTTCAGAGCAGTGTGCGCGATTTGCGGGAACAGCCGGCCAGAGTGCTTCCAAAAGGGCCTTTGGAGGCAGGCGGGGAGGTCTGCCAGAGGGAGAGGGCCGGTTCTGCTGGGAGGCCCCACAGGCCAGAGGCACAACCCAGCGAGGCCCCTGCCCTTGGCCAGCCTTGCCCAGGCCTTCCTGGCGTCCAGGGCTACTGCCCCACGAAGGGGCAGGCTGCAGGGAGTGTGTCCAGACATGCACGGGCACCTAGCCCAACTCAGCCCCGCTAGGGCCTCTCCCCTGGGCCTAGGCCTCAGCTGAGGCCTACTGGGTGGGAAGGTGCTGGCAGGGGCTGTCTCCACACTGCAACGTCCCAGGAGGCAGAGCCTTCTGGCAGAGGGAAGAGGGGAGCAACGGGGTGGATGCCCAAGCCGTCTTTGCCCCAGCTGCCTCAGGGGAGCAGGGAGAGCAAGAGGCCCACTGTGATCCTAGGTCGGCTCTGCCTCTTCCCACCCAGGCGGAGCTGCTGGGGCTGCCAGGGAGCTGCCTGACAGACTCTGGCTCAGCCGAGCTCTCTGAAGGGGCAGGGGGCAGGAACAGACGTGTGCATGGAGTTGGGCCTTGGCCTGGGAGTGTGGACCCCCGAGCTGGTCCCCAGGCTCGGGGCCATGGGCCCGGAGAGAGGACCACCCCAAAGCACTTTTCTCCCGGGTTTCAGAGCAGTGTGCGCGATTTGCGGGAACAGCCGGCCAGAGTGCTTCCAAAAGGGCCTTTGGAGGCAGGCGGGGAGGTCTGCCAGAGGGAGAGGGCCGGTTCTGCTGGGAGGCCCCACAGGCCAGAGGCACAACCCAGCGAGGCCCCTGCCCTTGGCCAGCCTTGCCCAGGCCTTCCTGGCGTCCAGGGCTACTGCCCCACGAAGGGGCAGGCTGCAGGGAGTGTGTCCAGACATGCACGGGCACCTAGCCCAACTCAGCCCCGCTAGGGCCTCTCCCCTGGGCCTAGGCCTCAGCTGAGGCCTACTGGGTGGGAAGGTGCTGGCAGGGGCTGTCTCCACACTGCAACGTCCCAGGAGGCAGAGCCTTCTGGCAGAGGGAAGAGGGGAGCAACGGGGTGGATGCCCAAGCCGTCTTTGCCCCAGCTGCCTCAGGGGAGCAGGGAGAGCAAGAGGCCCACTGTGATCCTAGGTCGGCTCTGCCTCTTCCCACCCAGGCGGAGCTGCTGGGGCTGCCAGGGAGCTGCCTGACAGACTCTGGCTCAGCCGAGCTCTCTGAAGGGGCAGGGGGCAGGAACAGACGTGTGCATGGAGTTGGGCCTTGGCCTTGGCCTGGGAGTGTGGACCCCCGAGCTGGTCCCCAGGCTCGGGGCCATGGGCCCGGAGAGAGGACCACCCCAAAGCACTTTTCTCCCGGGTTTCAGAGCAGTGTGCGCGATTTGCGGGAACAGCCGGCCAGAGTGCTTCCAAAAGGGCCTTTGGAGGCAGGCGGGGAGGTCTGCCAGAGGGAGAGGGCCGGTTCTGCTGGGAGGCCCCACAGGCCAGAGGCACAACCCAGCGAGGCCCCTGCCCTTGGCCAGCCTTGCCCAGGCCTTCCTGGCGTCCAGGGCTACTGCCCCACGAAGGGGCAGGCTGCAGGGAGTGTGTCCAGACATGCACGGGCACCTAGCCCAACTCAGCCCCGCTAGGGCCTCTCCCCTGGGCCTAGGCCTCAGCTGAGGCCTACTGGGTGGGAAGGTGCTGGCAGGGGCTGTCTCCACACTGCAACGTCCCAGGAGGCAGAGCCTTCTGGCAGAGGGAAGAGGGGAGCAACGGGGTGGATGCCCAAGCCGTCTTTGCCCCAGCTGCCTCAGGGGAGCAGGGAGAGCAAGAGGCCCACTGTGATCCTAGGTCGGCTCTGCCTCTTCCCACCCAGGCGGAGCTGCTGGGGCTGCCAGGGAGCTGCCTGACAGACTCTGGCTCAGCCGAGCTCTCTGAAGGGGCAGGGGGCAGGAACAGACGTGTGCATGGAGTTGGGCCTTGGCCTGGGAGTGTGGACCCCCGAGCTGGTCCCCAGGCTCGGGGCCATGGGCCCGGAGAGAGGACCACCCCAAAGCACTTTTCTCCCGGGTTTCAGAGCAGTGTGCGCGATTTGCGGGAACAGCCGGCCAGAGTGCTTCCAAAAGGGCCTTTGGAGGCAGGCGGGGAGGTCTGCCAGAGGGAGAGGGCCGGTTCTGCTGGGAGGCCCCACAGGCCAGAGGCACAACCCAGCGAGGCCCCTGCCCTTGGCCAGCCTTGCCCAGGCCTTCCTGGCGTCCAGGGCTACTGCCCCACGAAGGGGCAGGCTGCAGGGAGTGTGTCCAGACATGCACGGGCACCTACCCCAACTCAGCCCCGCTAGGGCCTCTCCCCTGGGCCTAGGCCTCAGCTGAGGCCTACTGGGTGGGAAGGTGCTGGCAGGGGCTGTCTCCACACTGCAACGTCCCAGGAGGCAGAGCCTTCTGGCAGAGGGAAGAGGGGAGCAACGGGGTGGATGCCCAAGCCGTCTTTGCCCCAGCTGCCTCAGGGGAGCAGGGAGAGCAAGAGGCCCACTGTGATCCTAGGTCGGCTCTGCCTCTTCCCACCCAGGCGGAGCTGCTGGGGCTGCCAGGGAGCTGCCTGACAGACTCTGGCTCAGCCGAGCTCTCTGAAGGGGCAGGGGGCAGGAACAGACGTGTGCATGGAGTTGGGCCTTGGCCTGGGAGTGTGGACCCCCGAGCTGGTCCCCAGGCTCGGGGCCATGGGCCCGGAGAGAGGACCACCCCAAAGCACTTTTCTCCCGGGTTTCAGAGCAGTGTGCGCGATTTGCGGGAACAGCCGGCCAGAGTGCTTCCAAAAGGGCCTTTGGAGGCAGGCGGGGAGGTCTGCCAGAGGGAGAGGGCCGGTTCTGCTGGGAGGCCCCACAGGCCAGAGGCACAACCCAGCGAGGCCCCTGCCCTTGGCCAGCCTTGCCCAGGCCTTCCTGGCGTCCAGGGCTACTGCCCCACGAAGGGGCAGGCTGCAGGGAGTGTGTCCAGACATGCACGGGCACCTAGCCCAACTCAGCCCCGCTAGGGCCTCTCCCCTGGGCCTAGGCCTCAGCTGAGGCCTACTGGGTGGGAAGGTGCTGGCAGGGGCTGTCTCCACACTGCAACGTCCCAGGAGGCAGAGCCTTCTGGCAGAGGGAAGAGGGGAGCAACGGGGTGGATGCCCAAGCCGTCTTTGCCCCAGCTGCCTCAGGGGAGCAGGGAGAGCAAGAGGCCCACTGTGATCCTAGGTCGGCTCTGCCTCTTCCCACCCAGGCGGAGCTGCTGGGGCTGCCAGGGAGCTGCCTGACAGACTCTGGCTCAGCCGAGCTCTCTGAAGGGGCAGGGGGCAGGAACAGACGTGTGCATGGAGTTGGGCCTTGGCCTGGGAGTGTGGACCCCGAGCTGGTCCCCAGGCTCGGGGCCATGGGCCCGGAGAGAGGACCACCCCAAAGCACTTTTCTCCCGGGTTTCAGAGCAGTGTGCGCGATTTGCGGGAACAGCCGGCCAGAGTGCTTCCAAAAGGGCCTTTGGAGGCAGGCGGGGAGGTCTGCCAGAGGGAGAGGGCCGGTTCTGCTGGGAGGCCCCACAGGCCAGAGGCACAACCCAGCGAGGCCCCTGCCCTTGGCCAGCCTTGCCCAGGCCTTCCTGGCGTCCAGGGCTACTGCCCCACGAAGGGGCAGGCTGCAGGGAGTGTGTCCAGACATGCACGGGCACCTAGCCCAACTCAGCCCCGCTAGGGCCTCTCCCCTGGGCCTAGGCCTCAGCTGAGGCCTACTGGGTGGGAAGGTGCTGGCAGGGGCTGTCTCCACACTGCAACGTCCCAGGAGGCAGAGCCTTCTGGCAGAGGGAAGAGGGGAGCAACGGGGTGGATGCCCAAGCCGTCTTTGCCCCAGCTGCCTCAGGGGAGCAGGGAGAGCAAGAGGCCCACTGTGATCCTAGGTCGGCTCTGCCTCTTCCCCACCCAGGCGGAGCTGCTGGGGCTGCCAGGGAGCTGCCTGACAGACTCTGGCTCAGCCGAGCTCTCTGAAGGGGCAGGGGGCAGGAACAGACGTGTGCATGGAGTTGGGCCTTGGCCTGGGAGTGTGGACCCCGAGCTGGTCCCCAGGCTCGGGGCCATGGGCCCGGAGAGAGGACCACCCCAAAGCACTTTTCTCCCGGGTTTCAGAGCAGTGTGCGCGATTTGCGGGAACAGCCGGCCAGAGTGCTTCCAAAAGGGCCTTTGGAGGCAGGCGGGGAGGTCTGCCAGAGGGAGAGGGCCGGTTCTGCTGGGAGGCCCCACAGGCCAGAGGCACAACCCAGCGAGGCCCCTGCCCTTGGCCAGCCTTGCCCAGGCCTTCCTGGCGTCCAGGGCTACTGCCCCACGAAGGGGCAGGCTGCAGGGAGTGTGTCCAGACATGCACGGGCACCTACCCCAACTCAGCCCCGCTAGGGCCTTCCCCTGGGCCTAGGCCTCAGCTGAGGCCTACTGGGTGGGAAGGTGCTGGCAGGGGCTGTCTCCACACTGCAACGTCCCAGGAGGCAGAGCCTTCTGGCAGAGGGAAGAGGGGAGCAACGGGGTGGATGCCCAAGCCGTCTTTGCCCCAGCTGCCTCAGGGGAGCAGGGAGAGCAAGAGGCCCACTGTGATCCTAGGTCGGCTCTGCCTCTTCCCACCCAGGCGGAGCTGCTGGGGCTGCCAGGGAGCTGCCTGACAGACTCTGGCTCAGCCGAGCTCTCTGAAGGGGCAGGGGGCAGGAACAGACGTGTGCATGGAGTTGGGCCTTGGCCTGGGAGTGTGGACCCCCGAGCTGGTCCCCAGGCTCGGGGCCATGGGCCCGGAGAGAGGACCACCCCAAAGCACTTTTCTCCCGGGTTTCAGAGCAGTGTGCGCGATTTGCGGGAACAGCCGGCCAGAGTGCTTCCAAAAGGGCCTTTGGAGGCAGGCGGGGAGGTCTGCCAGAGGGAGAGGGCCGGTTCTGCTGGGAGGCCCCACAGGCCAGAGGCACAACCCAGCGAGGCCCCTGCCCTTGGCCAGCCTTGCCCAGGCCTTCCTGGCGTCCAGGGCTACTGCCCCACGAAGGGGCAGGCTGCAGGGAGTGTGTCCAGACATGCACGGGCACCTAGCCCAACTCAGCCCCGCTAGGGCCTCTCCCCTGGGCCTAGGCCTCAGCTGAGGCCTACTGGGTGGGAAGGTGCTGGCAGGGGCTGTCTCCACACTGCAACGTCCCAGGAGGCAGAGCCTTCTGGCAGAGGGAAGAGGGGAGCAACGGGGTGGATGCCCAAGCCGTCTTTGCCCCAGCTGCCTCAGGGGAGCAGGGAGAGCAAGAGGCCCACTGTGATCCTAGGTCGGCTCTGCCTCTTCCCACCCAGGCGGAGCTGCTGGGGCTGCCAGGGAGCTGCCTGACAGACTCTGGCTCAGCCGAGCTCTCTGAAGGGGCAGGGGGCAGGAACAGACGTGTGCATGGAGTTGGGCCTTGGCCTGGGAGTGTGGACCCCCGAGCTGGTCCCCAGGCTCGGGGCCATGGGCCCGGAGAGAGGACCACCCCCCAAAGCACTTTTCTCCCGGGTTTCAGAGCAGTGTGCGCGATTTGCGGGAACAGCCGGCCAGAGTGCTTCCAAAAGGGCCTTTGGAGGCAGGCGGGGAGGTCTGCCAGAGGGAGAGGGCCGGTTCTGCTGGGAGGCCCACAGGCCAGAGGCACAACCCAGCGAGGCCCCTGCCCTTGGCCAGCCTTGCCCAGGCCTTCCTGGCGTCCAGGGCTACTGCCCCACGAAGGGGCAGGCTGCAGGGAGTGTGTCCAGACATGCACGGGCACCTAGCCCAACTCAGCCCCGCTAGGGCCTCTCCCCTGGGCCTAGGCCTCAGCTGAGGCCTACTGGGTGGGAAGGTGCTGGCAGGGGCTGTCTCCACACTGCAACGTCCCAGGAGGCAGAGCCTTCTGGCAGAGGGAAGAGGGGAGCAACGGGGTGGATGCCCAAGCCGTCTTTGCCCCAGCTGCCTCAGGGGAGCAGGGAGAGCAAGAGGCCCACTGTGATCCTAGGTCGGCTCTGCCTCTTCCCACCCAGGCGGAGCTGCTGGGGCTGCCAGGGAGCTGCCTGACAGACTCTGGCTCAGCCGAGCTCTCTGAAGGGGCAGGGGGCAGGAACAGACGTGTGCATGGAGTTGGGCCTTGGCCTGGGAGTGTGGACCCCCGAGCTGGTCCCAGGCTCGGGGCCATGGGCCCGGAGAGAGAGAGGACCACCCCAAAGCACTTTTCTCCCGGGTTTCAGAGCAGTGTGCGCGATTTGCGGGAACAGCCGGCCAGAGTGCTTCCAAAAGGGCCTTTGGAGGCAGGCGGGGAGGTCTGCCAGAGGGAGAGGGCCGGTTCTGCTGGGAGGCCCCACAGGCCAGAGGCACAACCCAGCGAGGCCCCTGCCCTTGGCCAGCCTTGCCCAGGCCTTCCTGGCGTCCAGGGCTACTGCCCCACGAAGGGGCAGGCTGCAGGGAGTGTGTCCAGACATGCACGGGCACCTAGCCCAACTCAGCCCCGCTAGGGCCTCTCCCCTGGGCCTAGGCCTCAGCTGAGGCCTACTGGGTGGGAAGGTGCTGGCAGGGGCTGTCTCCACACTGCAACGTCCCAGGAGGCAGAGCCTTCTGGCAGAGGGAAGAGGGGAGCAACGGGGTGGATGCCCAAGCCGTCTTTGCCCCAGCTGCCTCAGGGGAGCAGGGAGAGCAAGAGGCCCACTGTGATCCTAGGTCGGCTCTGCCTCTTCCCACCCAGGCGGAGCTGCTGGGGCTGCCAGGGAGCTGCCTGACAGACTCTGGCTCAGCCGAGCTCTCTGAAGGGGCAGGGGGCAGGAACAGACGTGTGCATGGAGTTGGGCCTTGGCCTGGGAGTGTGGACCCCCGAGCTGGTCCCCAGGCTCGGGGCCATGGGCCCGGAGAGAGGACCACCCCAAAGCACTTTTCTCCCGGGTTTCAGAGCAGTGTGCGCGATTTGCGGGAACAGCCGGCCAGAGTGCTTCCAAAAGGGCCTTTGGAGGCAGGCGGGGAGGTCTGCCAGAGGGAGAGGGCCGGTTCTGCTGGGAGGCCCCACAGGCCAGAGGCACAACCCAGCGAGGCCCCTGCCCTTGGCCAGCCTTGCCCAGGCCTTCCTGGCGTCCAGGGCTACTGCCCCACGAAGGGGCAGGCTGCAGGGAGTGTGTCCAGACATGCACGGGCACCTAGCCCAACTCAGCCCCGCTAGGGCCTCTCCCCTGGGCCTAGGCCTCAGCTGAGGCCTACTGGGTGGGAAGGTGCTGGCAGGGGCTGTCTCCACACTGCAACGTCCCAGGAGGCAGAGCCTTCTGGCAGAGGGAAGAGGGAGCAACGGGGTGGATGCCCAAGCCGTCTTTGCCCCAGCTGCCTCAGGGGAGCAGGGAGAGCAAGAGGCCCACTGTGATCCTAGGTCGGCTCTGCCTCTTCCCACCCAGGCGGAGCTGCTGGGGCTGCCAGGGAGCTGCCTGACAGACTCTGGCTCAGCCGAGCTCTCTGAAGGGGCAGGGGGCAGGAACAGACGTGTGCATGGAGTTGGGCCTTGGCCTGGGAGTGTGGACCCCCGAGCTGGTCCCCAGGCTCGGGGCCATGGGCCCGGAGAGAGGACCACCCAAAGCACTTTTCTCCCGGGTTTCAGAGCAGTGTGCGCGATTTGCGGGAACAGCCGGCCAGAGTGCTTCCAAAAGGGCCTTTGGAGGCAGGCGGGAGGTCTGCCAGAGGGAGAGGGCCGGTTCTGCTGGGAGGCCCCACAGGCCAGAGGCACAACCCAGCGAGGCCCCTGCCCTTGGCCAGCCTTGCCCAGGCCTTCCTGGCGTCCAGGGCTACTGCCCCACGAAGGGGCAGGCTGCAGGGAGTGTGTCCAGACATGCACGGGCACCTAGCCCAACTCAGCCCCGCTAGGGCCTCTCCCCTGGGCCTAGGCCTCAGCTGAGGCCTACTGGGTGGGAAGGTGCTGGCAGGGGCTGTCTCCACACTGCAACGTCCCAGGAGGCAGAGCCTTCTGGCAGAGGAAGAGGGGAGCAACGGGGTGGATGCCCAAGCCGTCTTTGCCCCAGCTGCCTCAGGGGAGCAGGGAGAGCAAGAGGCCCACTGTGATCCTAGGTCGGCTCTGCCTCTTCCCACCCAGGCGGAGCTGCTGGGGCTGCCAGGGAGCTGCCTGACAGACTCTGGCTCAGCCGAGCTCTCTGAAGGGGCAGGGGGCAGGAACAGACGTGTGCATGGAGTTGGGCCTTGGCCTGGGAGTGTGGACCCCCCGAGCTGGTCCCCAGGCTCGGGGCCATGGGCCCGGAGAGAGGACCACCCCAAAGCACTTTTCTCCCGGGTTTCAGAGCAGTGTGCGCGATTTGCGGGAACAGCCGGCCAGAGTGCTTCCAAAAGGGCCTTTGGAGGCAGGCGGGGAGGTCTGCCAGAGGGAGAGGGCCGGTTCTGCTGGGAGGCCCCACAGGCCAGAGGCACAACCCAGCGAGGCCCCTGCCCTTGGCCAGCCTTGCCCAGGCCTTCCTGGCGTCCAGGGCTACTGCCCCACGAAGGGGCAGGCTGCAGGGAGTGTGTCCAGACATGCACGGGCACCTAGCCCAACTCAGCCCCGCTAGGGCCTCTCCCCCTGGGCCTAGGCCTCAGCTGAGGCCTACTGGGTGGGAAGGTGCTGGCAGGGGCTGTCTCCACACTGCAACGTCCCAGGAGGCAGAGCCTTCTGGCAGAGGGAAGAGGGGAGCAACGGGGTGGATGCCCAAGCCGTCTTTGCCCCAGCTGCCTCAGGGGAGCAGGGAGAGCAAGAGGCCCACTGTGATCCTAGGTCGGCTCTGCCTCTTCCCACCCAGGCGGAGCTGCTGGGGCTGCCAGGGAGCTGCCTGACAGACTCTGGCTCAGCCGAGCTCTCTGAAGGGGCAGGGGGCAGGAACAGACGTGTGCATGGAGTTGGGCCTTGGCCTGGGAGTGTGGACCCCCGAGCTGGTCCCCAGGCTCGGGGCCATGGGCCCGGAGAGAGGACCACCCCAAAGCACTTTTCTCCCGGGTTTCAGAGCAGTGTGCGCGATTTGCGGGAACAGCCGGCCAGAGTGCTTCCAAAAAGGCCTTTGGAGGCAGGCGGGGAGGTCTGCCAGAGGGAGAGGGCCGGTTCTGCTGGGAGGCCCCACAGGCCAGAGGCACAACCCAGCGAGGCCCCTGCCCTTGGCCAGCCTTGCCCAGGCCTTCCTGGCGTCCAGGGCTACTGCCCCACGAAGGGGCAGGCTGCAGGGAGTGTGTCCAGACATGCACGGGCACCTAGCCCAACTCAGCCCCGCTAGGGCCTTTCCCCTGGGCCTAGGCCTCAGCTGAGGCCTACTGGGTGGGAAGGTGCTGGCAGGGGCTGTCTCCACACTGCAACGTCCCAGGAGGCAGAGCCTTCTGGCAGAGGGAAGAGGGGAGCAACGGGGTGGATGCCCAAGCCGTCTTTGCCCCAGCTGCCTCAGGGAGCAGGGAGAGCAAGAGGCCCACTGTGATCCTAGGTCGGCTCTGCCTCTTCCCACCCAGGCGGAGCTGCTGGGGCTGCCAGGGAGCTGCCTGACAGACTCTGGCTCAGCCGAGCTCTCTGAAGGGGCAGGGGGCAGGAACAGACGTGTGCATGGAGTTGGGCCTTGGCCTGGGAGTGTGGACCCCCGAGCTGGTCCCCAGGCTCGGGCCATGGGCCCGGAGAGAGGACCACCCCAAAGCACTTTTTCTCCCGGGGTTTCAGAGCAGTGTGCGCGATTTGCGGGAACAGCCGGCCAGAGTGCTTCCAAAAGGGCCTTTGGAGGCAGGCGCGGGAGGTCTGCCAGAGGGGAGAGGGCCGGTTCTGCTGGGAGGCCCCACAGGCCAGAGGCACAACCCAGCGAGGCCCCTGCCCTTGGCCAGCCTTGCCCAGGCCTTCCTGGCGTCCAGGGCTACTGCATCCACGAAGGGGCAGGCTGCAGGGAGTGTGTGTCCAGACATGCACGGGCAGCTACCCCAACTCAGCCCCGCTAGGGCCTCTCCCCTGGGCCTAGGCCCTCAGCTGAGGCCTACTGGGTGGGAAGGTGCTGGCAGGGGCTGTCTCCACACTGCAAACGTCCCAGGAGGCAGAGCCTTCTGGCAGAGGGAAGAGGGGAGCAACGGGGTGGATGCCCAAGCCGTCTTTGCCCCAGCTGCCTCAGGGGAGCAGGGAGAGCAAGAGGCCCACTGTGATCCTAGGTCGGCTCTGCCTCTTCCCACCCAGGCGGAGCTGCTGGGGCTGCCAGGGAGCTGCCTGACAGACTCTGGCTCAGCGAGCTCTCTGAAGGGGCAGGGGGCAGGAACAGACGTGTGCATGGAGTTGGGCCTTGGCCTGGGAGTGTGGGACGCCCCCCCGAGCTGGTCCCCAGGCTCGGGGCCATGGGCCCGGAGAGAGGACCACCCCAAAGCACTTTTCTCCCGGGTTTCAGAGCAGTGTGCGCGATTTGCGGGAACAGCCGGCCAGAGTGCTTCCAAAACGGCCTTTGGAGGCAGGCGGGGAGGTCTGCCAGAGGGAGAGGGCCGTTCTGCTGGGAGGCCCCACAGGGCCAGAGGCACAACCCAGCGAGGCCCTGCCCTTGTCCAGCCTTGCCCAGGCCTTCCTGGCGTCCAGGGCTACTGCCCCACGAAGGGGCAGGCTGCAGGGAGTGTGTCCAGACATGCACGGGCAGCTACCCCAACTCAGCCCCGCTAGGGCCTTTCCCCTGGGCCTAGGCCTCAGCTGAGGCCTACTGGGTGGGAAGGTGCTGGCAGGGGCTGTCTCCACACTGCAACGTCCCAGGAGGCAGAGCCTTCTGGCAGAGGGAAGAGGGGAGCAACGGGGTGGATGCCCAAGCCGTCTTTGCCCCAGCTCTCTCAGGGGAGCAGGGAGAGCAAGAGGCCCACTGTGATCCTAGGTCGGCTCTGCCTCTTCCCACCCAGGCGGAGCTGCTGGGGCTGCCAGGGAGCTGCCTGACAGACTCTGGCTCAGCCGAGCTCTCTGAAGGGGCAAGGGGGCAGGAACAGACGTGTGCATGGAGTTGGGCCTTGGCCTGGGGAGTGTGGACCCCCGAGCTGGTCCCCAGGCTCGGGGCCATGGGCCCGGAGAGAGGACCACCCCAAAGCACTTTTTTCTCCCGGGTTTCAGAGCAGTGTGCGCGATTTTCGGGAACAGCCGGCCAGAGTGCTTCCAAAAGGGCCTTTGGAGGCAGGCGGGGAGGTCTGCCAGAGGTAGAGGGCCGGTTCTGCTGGGAGGCCCCACAGGCCAGAGGCACAACCCAGCGAGGCCCCTGCCCTTGGCCAGCCTTGCCCAGGCCTTCCTGGCGTCCAGGGCTACTGCCCCACGAAGGGGCAGGCTGCAGGGAGTGTGTCCAGACATGCACGGGCACCTACCCAACTCAGCCCCGCTAGGGCCTTTCCCCTGGGCCTAGGCCTCAGCTGAGGCCTACTGGGTGGGAAGGTGCTGGCAGGGGCTGTCTCCACACTGCAACGTCCCAGGAGGCAGAGCCTTCTGGCAGAGGGAAGAGGGGAGCAACGGGGTGGATGCCCAAGCCGTCTTTGCCCCAGCTGCCTCAGGGGAGCAGGGAGAGCAAGAGGCCCACTGTGATCCTAGGTCGGCTCTGCCTCTTCCCACCCAGGCGGAGCTGCTGGGCTGCCAGGGAGCTGCCTGACAGACTCTGGCTCAGCCGAGCTCTCTGAAGGGGCCCCAGGGGGCAGGAACAGACGTGTGCATGGAGTTGGGCCTTGGCCTGGGAGTGTGGACCCCCCGAGCTGGTCCCCCAGGCTCGGGGGCCATGGGCCCGCGCCCCAGAGAGAGGGACCACCCCAAAGCACTTTTCTCCCGGGTTTCAGAGCAAGTGTGCGCGATTTGCGGGAAAACAGCCGGCCAGAGTGCTTCCAAAACGGCCTTTGGAGGCAGGCGGGGAGAGGTCTGCCAGAGGGAGAGGGCCGGTTCTGCTGGGTAGGCCCCACAGGCCAGAGGCAAACCCAGCGAGGCCCCTGCCCTTGGCCAGCCTTGCCCAGGCCTTCCGGGCGTCCAGGGCTACTGCCCCACGATAGGGGCAGGCTGCAGGGAGTATGTGTCCAGACATGCACGGGCACCTAGCCCAACTCAGCCCCCGCTAGGGCCTCCATTCCCTGGGCCTAGGCCTCAGCTGAGGCCTACTGGTGTGGAAGGTGCTGGCAGGGGCTTGTCTCCACACTGCAAACGTCCCAGGAGGCAGAGCCTTCTGGCAGAGGGAAGAGGGGAGCAACGGGTTTGGATGCCCAAGCCGTCTTTGCCCCAGCTGCCTCAGGGGAGCAGAGGAGAGCAAGAGGCCACTGTGATCCTAGGTCGGCTCTGCCTCTTCCCAACCAGGCGGAGCCCGGGTTTCAGAGCAGTGTGCGCGATTTGCGGGAACAGCCGGCCAGAGTGCTTCCAAAACGGCCTTTGGAGGCAGGCGGGGAGGTGTGCCAGAGGGAGAGGGCCGGTTCTGCTGGGAGGCCCCACAGGCCAGAGGCACAACCCAGCGAGGCCCCTGCCCTTGGCCAGCCTTGCCCAGGCCTTCCTGGCGTCCAGGGCTACTGCCCCACGAAGGGGCAGGCTGCAGGGAGTGTGTCCAGACATGCACGGGCAGCTACCCCAACTCAGCCCCGCTAGGGCCTTTCCCCTGGGCCTAGGCCTCAGCTGAGGCCTACTGTGTCTCCACACTGCAACGTCCCAGGAGGCAGAGCCTTCTGGCAGAGGGAAGAGGGGAGCAACGGGGTGGATGCCCAAGCCGTCTTTGCCCCAGCTGCCTCAGGGGAGCAGGGAGAGCAAGAGGCCCACTGTGATCCTAGGTCGGCTCTGCCTCTTCCCACCCAGGCGGAGCTGCTGGGGCTGCCAGGGAGCTGCCTGACAGACTCTGGCTCAGCCGAGCTCTCTGAAGGGGCAGGGGGCAGGAACAGACGTGTGCATGGAGTTGGGCCTTGGCCTGGGAGTGTGGACCCCCGAGCTGGTCCCCAGGCTCGGGGCCATGGGCCCGGAGAGAGGACCACCCCAAAGCACTTTTCTCCCGGGTTTCAGAGCAGTGTGCGCGATTTGCGGGAACAGCCGGCCAGAGTGCTTCCAAAACGGCCTTTGGAGGCAGGCGGGGAGGTGTGCCAGAGGGAGAGGGCCGGTTCTGCTGGGAGGCCCCACAGGCCAGAGGCACAACCCAGCGAGGCCCCTGCCCTTGGCCAGCCTTGCCCAGGCCTTCCTGGCGTCCAGGGCTACTGCCCCACGAAGGGGCAGGCTGCAGGGAGTGTGTCCAGACATGCACGGGCAGCTACCCCAACTCAGCCCCGCTAGGGCCTTTCCCCTGGGCCTAGGCCTCAGCTGAGGCCTACTGGGTGGGAAGGTGCTGGCAGGGGCTGTCTCCACACTGCAACGTCCCAGGAGGCAGAGCCTTCTGGCAGAGGGAAGAGGGGGAGCAACGGGGTGGATGCCCAAGCCGTCTTTGCCCCAGCTGCCTCAGGGGAGCAGGGAGAGCAAGAGGCCCACTGTGATCCTAGGTCGGCTCTGCCTCTTCCCACCCAGGCGGAGCTGCTGGGGCTGCCAGGGAGCTGCCTGACAGACTCTGGCTCAGCCGAGCTCTCTGAAGGGGCAGGGGGCAGGAACAGACGTGTGCATGGAGTTGGGCCTTGGCCTGGGAGTGTGTGGACCCCCGAGCTGGTCCCCAGGCTCGGGGCCATGGGCCCGGAGAGAGGACCACCCCAAAGCACTTTTCTCCCGGGTTTCAGAGCAGTGTGCGCGATTTGCGGGAACAGCCGGCCAGAGTGCTTCCAAAACGGCCTTTGGAGGCAGGCGGGGAGGTGTGCCAGAGGGAGAGGGCCGGTTCTGCTGGGAGGCCCCACAGGCCAGAGGCACAACCCAGCGAGGCCCCTGCCCTTGGCCAGCCTTGCCCAGGCCTTCCTGGCGTCCAGGGCTACTGCCCCACGAAGGGGCAGGCTGCAGGGAGTGTGTCCAGACATGCACGGGCAGCTACCCCAACTCAGCCCCGCTAGGGCCTTTCCCCTGGGCCTAGGCCTCAGCTGAGGCCTACTGGGTGGGAAGGTGCTGGCAGGGGCTGTCTCCACACTGCAACGTCCCAGGAGGCAGAGCCTTCTGGCAGAGGGAAGAGGGGAGCAACGGGGTGGATGCCCAAGCCGTCTTTGCCCCAGCCAGGGAGAGCAAGAGGCCCACTGTGATCCTAGGTCGGCTCTGCCTCTTCCCACCCAGGCGGAGCTGCTGGGGCTGCCAGGGAGCTGCCTGACAGACTCTGGCTCAGCCGAGCTCTCTGAAGGGGCAGGGGGCAGGAACAGACGTGTGCATGGAGTTGGGCCTTGGCCTGGGAGTGTGGACCCCCGAGCTGGTCCCCAGGCTCGGGGCCATGGGCCCGGAGAGAGGACCACCCCAAAGCACTTTTCTCCCGGGTTTCAGAGCAGTGTGCGCGATTTGCGGGAACAGCCGGCCAGAGTGCTTCCAAAACGGCCTTTGGAGGCAGGCGGGGAGGTGTGCCAGAGGGAGAGGGCCGGTTCTGCTGGGAGGCCCCACAGGCCAGAGGCACAACCCAGCGAGGCCCCTGCCCTTGGCCAGCCTTGCCCAGGCCTTCCTGGCGTCCAGGGCTACTGCCCCACGAAGGGGCAGGCTGCAGGGAGTGTGTCCAGACATGCACGGGCAGCTACCCCAACTCAGCCCCGCTAGGGCCTTTCCCCTGGGCCTAGGCCTCAGCTGAGGCCTACTGGGTGGGAAGGTGCTGGCAGGGGCTGTCTCCACACTGCAACGTCCCAGGAGGCAGAGCCTTCTGGCAGAGGGAAGAGGGGAGCAACGGGGTGGATGCCCAAGCCGTCTTTGCCCCAGCTGCCTCAGGGGAGCAGGGAGAGCAAGAGGCCCACTGTGATCCTAGGTCGGCTCTGCCTCTTCCCACCCAGGCGGAGCTGCTGGGGGGCTGCCAGGGAGCTGCCTGACAGACTCTGGCTCAGCCGAGCTCTCTGAAGGGGCAGGGGGCAGGAACAGACGTGTGCATGGAGTTGGGCCTTGGCCTGGGAGTGTGGACCCCCGAGCTGGTCCCCAGGCTCGGGGCCATGGGCCCGGAGAGAGGACCACCCCAAAGCACTTTTCTCCCGGGTTTCAGAGCAGTGTGCGCGATTTGCGGGAACAGCCGGCCAGAGTGCTTCCAAAACGGCCTTTGGAGGCAGGCGGGGAGGTGTGCCAGAGGGAGAGGGCCGGTTCTGCTGGGAGGCCCCACAGGCCAGAGGCACAACCCAGCGAGGCCCCTGCCCTTGGCCAGCCTTGCCCAGGCCTTCCTGGCGTCCAGGGCTACTGCCCCACGAAGGGGCAGGCTGCAGGGAGTGTGTCCAGACATGCACGGGCAGCTACCCCAACTCAGCCCCGCTAGGGCCTTTCCCCCTGGGCCTAGGCCTCAGCTGAGGCCTACTGGGTGGGAAGGTGCTGGCAGGGGCTGTCTCCACACTGCAACGTCCCAGGAGGCAGAGCCTTCTGGCAGAGGGAAGAGGGGAGCAACGGGGTGGATGCCCAAGCCGTCTTTGCCCCAGCTGCCTCAGGGGAGCAGGGAGAGCAAGAGGCCCACTGTGATCCTAGGTCGGCTCTGCCTCTTCCCACCCAGGCGGAGCTGCTGGGGCTGCCAGGGAGCTGCCTGACAGACTCTGGCTCAGCCGAGCTCTCTGAAGGGGCAGGGGGCAGGAACAGACGTGTGCATGGAGTTGGGCCTTGGCCTGGGAGTGTGGACCCCCGAGCTGGTCCCCAGGCTCGGGGCCATGGGCCCGGAGAGAGGACCACCCCAAAGCACTTTTCTCCCGGGTTTCAGAGCAGTGTGCGCGATTTGCGGGAACAGCCGGCCAGAGTGCTTCCAAAACGGCCTTTGGAGGCAGGCGGGGAGGTGTGCCAGAGGGAGAGGGCCGGTTCTGCTGGGAGGCCCCACAGGCCAGAGGCACAACCCAGCGAGGCCCCTGCCCTTGGCCAGCCTTGCCCAGGCCTTCCTGGCGTCCAGGGCTACTGCCCCACGAAGGGGCAGGCTGCAGGGAGTGTGTCCAGACATGCACGGGCAGCTACCCCAACTCAGCCCCGCTAGGGCCTTTCCCCTGGGCCTAGGCCTCAGCTGAGGCCTACTGGGTGGGAAGGTGCTGGCAGGGGCTGTCTCCACACTGCAACGTCCCAGGAGGCAGAGCCTTCTGGCAGAGGGAAGAGGGGAGCAACGGGGTGGATGCCCAAGCCGTCTTTGCCCCAGCTGCCTCAGGGGAGCAGGGAGAGCAAGAGGCCCACTGTGATCCTAGGTCGGCTCTGCCTCTTCCCACCCAGGCGGAGCTGCTGGGGCTGCCAGGGAGCTGCCTGACAGACTCTGGCTCAGCCGAGCTCTCTGAAGGGGCAGGGGGCAGGAACAGACGTGTGCATGGAGTTGGGCCTTGGCCTGGGAGTGTGGACCCCCGAGCTGGTCCCCAGGCTCGGGGCCATGGGCCCGGAGAGAGGACCACCCCAAAGCACTTTTCTCCCGGGTTTCAGAGCAGTGTGCGCGATTTTCGGGAACAGCCGGCCAGAGTGCTTCCAAAACGGCCTTTGGAGGCAGGCGGGGAGGTGTGCCAGAGGGAGAGGGCCGGTTCTGCTGGGAGGCCCCACAGGCCAGAGGCACAACCCAGCGAGGCCCCTGCCTTGGCCAGGCCAGCCTTGCCCAGGCCTTCCTGGCGTCCAGGGCTACTGCCCCACGAAGGGGCAGGCTGCAGGGAGTGTGTCCAGACATGCACGGGCAGCTACCCCAACTCAGCCCCGCTAGGGCCTTTCCCCTGAGGCTAGGCCTCAGCTGAGGCCTACTGGGTGGGAAGGTGCTGGCAGGGGCTGTCTCCACACTGCAACGTCCCAGGAGGCAGAGCCTTCTGGCAGAGGGAAGAGGGGAGCAACGGGGTGGATGCCCAAGCCGTCTTTGCCCCAGCTGCCTCAGGGGAGCAGGGAGAGCAAGAGGCCCACTGTGATCCTAGGTCGGCTCTGCCTCTTCCCACCCAGGCGGAGCTGCTGCTGGGGCTGCCAGGGAGCTGCCTGACAGACTCTGGCTCAGCCGAGCTCTCTGAAGGGGCAGGGGGCAGGAACAGACGTGTGCATGGAGTTGGGCCTTGGCCTGGGAGTGTGGACCCCCGAGCTGGTCCCCCCAGCTCGGGGCCATGGCCCGGAGAGAGGACCACCCCAAAGCACTTTTCTCCCGGGTTTTCAGGGGTTTCAGAGCAGTGTGCGCGATTTGCGGGAACAGCCGGCCAGAGTGCTTCCAAAACGGCCTTGGAGGCAGGCGGGGAGGTGTGCCAGAGGGAGAGGGCCGGTTCTGCTGGGAGGCCCCACAGGCCAGAGGCACAACCCAGCGAGGCCCCTGCCCTTGGCCAGCCTTGCCCAGGCCTTCCTGGCGTCCAGGGCTACTGCCCCACGAAGGGGCAGGCTGCAGGGAGTGTGTCCAGACATGCACGGGCAGCTACCCCAACTCAGCCCCGCTAGGGCCTTTCCCCTGGGCCTAGGCCTCAGCTGAGGCCTACTGGGTGGGAAGGTGCTGGCAGGGGCTGTCTCCACACTGCAACGTCCCAGGAGGCAGAGCCTTCTGGCAGAGGGAAGAGGGGAGCAACGGGGTGGATGCCCAAGCCGTCTTTGCCCCAGCTGCCTCAGGGGAGCAGGGAGAGCAAGAGGCCCACTGTGATCCTAGGTCGGCTCTGCCTCTTCCCCCCCAGGCGGAGCTGCTGGGGCTGCCAGGGAGCTGCCTGACAGACTCTGGCTCAGCCGAGCTCTCTGAAGGGGCAGGGGGCAGGAACAGACGTGTGCATGGAGTTGGGCCTTGGCCTGGGAGTGTGGACCCCCGAGCTGGTCCCCAGGCTCGGGGCCATGGGCCCGGAGAGAGGACCACCCCAAAGCACTTTTCTCCCGGGTTTCAGAGCAGTGTGCGCGATTTGCGGGAACAGCCGGCCAGAGTGCTTCCAAAACGGCCTTTGGAGGCAGGCGGGGGGTGTGCCAGAGGGAGAGGGCCGGTTCTGCTGGGAGGCCCCACAGGCCAGAGGCACAACCCAGCGAGGCCCCTGCCCTTGGCCAGCCTTGCCCAGGCCTTCCTGGCCCAGGGCTACTGCCCCACGAAGGGGGCTACTGCCCCACGAAGGGGCAGGCTGCAGGGAGTGTGTCCAGACATGCACGGGCAGCTACCCCAACTCAGCCCCGCTAGGGCCTTTCCCCTGGGCCTAGGCCTCAGCTGAGGCCTACTGGGTGGGAAGGTGCTGGCAGGGGCTGTCTCCACACTGCAACGTCCCAGGAGGCAGAGCCTTCTGGCAGAGGGAAGAGGGGAGCAACGGGGTGGATGCCCAAGCCGTCTTTGCCCCAGCTGCCTCAGGGGAGCAGGGAGAGCAAGAGGCCCACTGTGATCCTAGGTCGGCTCTGCTCTGCCTCTTCCCACCCAGGCGGAGCTGCTGCTGGCCAGGCTGCTGCAGGGAGCTGCCTGACAGACTCTGGCTCAGCCGAGCTCTCTGAAGGGGCAGGGGGCAGGAACAGACGTGTGCATGGAGTTGGGCC
This sequence comes from Odocoileus hemionus, assembly GCA_020976825.1. NCBI lineage: Eukaryota > Metazoa > Chordata > Mammalia > Artiodactyla > Cervidae > Odocoileus > Odocoileus hemionus. The sequence continues at coordinate 1,810,960 of JAJLRB010005427.1, read as the reverse complement.
TTGGCCTGGGAGTGTGACCCGAGCGAGCTGGTCCCCAGGCTCGGGGCCATGGGCCCGGAGAGAGGACCACCCCAAAGCACTTTTCTCCCGGGTTTCAGAGCAGTGTGCGCGATTTGCGGGAACAGCCGGCCAGAGTGCTTCCAAAACGGCCTTTGGAGGCAGGCGGGGAGGTGTGCCAGAGGGAGAGGGCCGGTTCTGCTGGGAGGCCCCACAGGCCAGAGGCACAACCCAGCGAGGCCCCCCCTGCCCTTGGCCAGCCTTGCCCAGGCCTTCCTGGCGTCCAGGGCTACTGCCCCACGAAGGGGCAGGCTGCAGGGAGGGTGTGTGTCAGACATGCACGGGCAGCTACCCCAACTCAGCCCCCTAGGGCCTTTCCCCCCTGGGCCTAGGCCTCAGCTGAGGCCTACTGGGTGGGAAGGTGCTGGCAGGGGCTGTCTCCACACTGCAACGTCCCAGGAGGCAGAGCCTTCTGGCAGAGGGAAGAGGGGAGCAACGGGGTGATGCCCAAGCCGTCTTTGCCCCAGCTGCCTCAGGGGAGCAGGGAGAGCAAGAGGCCCACTGTGATCCTAGGTCGGCTCTGCCTCTTCCCCACCCAGGCGGAGCTGCTGGGGCTGCCAGGGAGCTGCCTGACAGACTCTGGCTCAGCCGAGCTCTCTGAAGGGGCAGGGGGCAGGAACAGACGTGTGTGCATGGAGTTGGGGGCTTGGCCTGGGAGTGTGGACCCCCGAGCTGGTCCCCAGGCTCGGGGCCATGGGCCCGGAGAGAGGACCCACCCCAAAGCACTTTTCTCCCGGGTTTTTTCAGAGCAGTGTGCGCGATTTGCGGGAACAGCCGGCCAGAGTGCTTCCAAAACGGCCTTTGGAGGCAGGCGGGGGGTGTGGTGTGAGAGGGAGAGGGCCGGTTCTGCTGGGAGGCCCCACAGGCCAGAGGCACAACACAACACAGCGAGGCCCCTGCCCTTGGCCAGCCTTGCCCAGGCCCAGGCCTTCCTGGCGTCCAGGGCTACTGCCCCACGAAGGGGCAGGCTGCAGGGAGTGTGTCCAGACATGCACGGGCAGCTACCCCAACTCAGCCCCGCTAGGGCCTTTCCCCTGGGCCTAGGCCTCAGCTGAGGCCTACTGGGTGGGAAGGTGCTGGCAGGGGCTGTCTCCACACTGCAACGTCCCAGGAGGCAGAGCCTTCTGGCAGAGGGAAGAGGGGAGCAACGGGGTGGATGCCCAAGCCGTCTTTGCCCCAGCTGCCTCAGGGGAGCAGGGAGAGCAAGAGGCCCACTGTGATCCCTAGGTCGGCTCTGCTCTCCCACCCAGGCGGAGCTGCTGGGGCTGCTGCAGGGAGCTGCCTGACAGACTCTGGCTCAGCCGAGCTCTCTGAAGGGGCAGGGGGCAGGAGGAACAGACGTGTGCATGGAGTTGGGCCTTGGCCTGGGAGTGTGGACCCCCCGAGCTGAGTCTGGTCCCCAGGCTCGGGGCCATGGGCCCGGAGAGAGGACCACCCCAAAGCACTTTTCTCCCCCGGTTTCAGAGCAGTGTGCGCGATTTGCGGGAACAGCCGGCCAGAGTGCTTCCAAAAACGGCCTTTGGAGGCAGGCGGGGAGGTGTGCCAGAGGGAGAGGGCCGGTTCTGCTGGGAGGCCCCACAGGCCAGAGGCACAACCCAGCGAGGCCCCTGCCCTTGGCCAGCCTTGCCCAGGCCTTCCTGGCGTCCAGGGCTACTGCCCCACGAAGGGGCAGGCTGCAGGGGGAGTGTGTCCAGACATGCACGGGCAGCTACCCCAACTCAGCCCCCCCTAGGGCCTTTCCCCTGGGCCTAGGCCTCAGCTGAGGCCTACTGGGTGGGAAGGTGCTGGCAGGGGCTGTCTCCACACTGCAACACGTCCCAGGAGGCAGAGCCTTCTGGCAGAGGGAAGAGGGAGGGGGAACGGGGGGTGGATGCCCAAGCCGTCTTTGCCCCAGCTGCCTCAGGGGAGCAGGGAGAGCAAGAGGCCCACTGTGATCCTAGGTCGGCTCTGCCTCTTCCCACCCAGGCGGAGCTGCTGGGGCTGCCAGGGAGCTGCCTGACTGACTCTGGCTCAGCCGAGCTCTCTGAAGGGGCAGGGGGCAGGGGGGCGTGTGCATGGAGTTGGGCCTTGGCCTGGGAGTGTGGACCCCCGAGCTGGTCCCCAGGCTCGGGGCCATGGGCCCGGAGAGAGGACCACCCCAAAGCACTTTTCCAAAGGTTTTCAGAGCAGTGTGCGCGATTTGCGGGATTTGCGGGAACAGCCGGCCAGAGTGCTTCCAAAACGGCCTTTTTGGAGGCAGGCGGGGAGGTGTGCCAGAGGGAGAGGGCCGGTTCTGCTGGGAGGCCCCACAGGCCAGAGGCACAGGCCCCAGCGAGGCCCCCCCCCCTGGCCCCTGCCTTGCCCGGCCTTCCTGGCGTCCAGGGCTACTGCCCCACGAAGGGGCAGGCTGCAGGGAGTGTGTCCAGACATGCACGGGCAGCTACCCCAACTCAGCCCCCCCGCTAGGGCCTTTCCCCTGGGCCTAGGCCTCAGCTGAGGCCTACTGGGTGGGAAGGTGCTGGCAGGGGCTGGGGCTCCACACTGCAACGTCACCAGTCCCAGGAGGCAGAGCCTTCTGGCAGAGGGAGAGGGGAGCAGGGGGGGGTGGATGCCCAAGCCGTCTTTGCCCCAGCTGCCTCAGGGGAGCAGGGAGAGCAAGAGGCCCACTGTGATCCTAGGTCGGCTCTGCCTCTTCCCACCCAGGCGGAGCTGCTGGGGCTGCCCAGGGAGCTGCCTGACAGACTCTGGCTCAGCCGAGCTCTCTGAAGGGGCAGGGGGCAGGAACAGACGTGTGCATGGAGTTGGGCCTTGGCCTGGGAGTGGGCCTGGACCCCCCCCGAGCTGCCCCAGGCTCGGGGCCATGGGCCCGGAGAGAGGACCCCCCCACTTTTCACTTTTCTCCCGGGTTTCAGAGCAGTGTGCGCGATTTGCGGGAACAGCCGGCCAGAGTGCTTCCAAAACGGCCTTTGGAGGCAGGCGGGGAGGGTGGGCCAGAGGGAGAGGGGGCGGTTCTGCTGGGGGAGGCCCCACAGGCCAGAGGCACAACCCAGCGAGGCCCCTGCCCTTGGCCAGCCTTGCCCAGGCCTTCCTGGCCTTCCAGGGCTACTGCCCCACGAAGGGGCAGGCTGCAGGGAGTGTGTCCAGACATGCACGGGCAGCTACACCCCACTCAGCCCCGCTAGGGCCTTTCCCCTGGGCCTAGGCCTCAGCTGAGGCCTACTGGGTGGGAAGGGTGCTGGCAGGGGCTGTCTCCACACTGCTCACGTCCCAGGAGGCAGAGAGCCTTCTGGCAGAGGGAAGAGGGGGAGCAACGGGGTGGATGCCCAAGCCGTCTTTGCCCCAGCTGCCTCAGGGGAGCAGGGAGAGCAAGAGGCCCACTGTGATCCTAGGTCGGCTCTGCCTCTTCCCACCCAGGCGGAGCTGCTGGGGCTGCCAGGGAGCTGCCTGACAGACTCTGGCTCAGCCGAGCTCTCTGAAGGGGCAGGGGGCAGGAACAGACGTGTGCATGGATGGAGTTGGGCCTGGGCCTGGGAGTGTGGACCCCCGAGCTGGTCCCCAGGCTCGGGGCCATGGGCCCGGAGAGAGGAGGACCCCACCCCAAAGCACTTTTTTCTCCCCAGGTTTCAGAGCAGTGTGCGCGATTTGCGGGAACAGCCGGCCAGAGTGCTTCCAAAACGGCCTTTGGAGGCAGGCGGGGAGGTGGGGCCCAGAGGGAGAGGGCCGGTTCTGCTGGGAGGCCCCACAGGCCAGAGGCACAACAGAGGCAGCCCAGCGGCCCCTGCCCTTGGCCAGCCTTGCCCAGGCCTTCCTGGCGTCCAGGGCTACTGCCCCACGAAGGGGCAGGCTGCAGGGAGTGTGTCCAGACATGCACGGGCAGCTACCCCAACTCAGCCCCGCTAGGGCCTTTCCCCTGGGCCTAGGCCTCAGCTGAGGCCTACTGGGTGGGAAGGTGCTGGCAGGGGCTGTCTCCACACTGCAACGTCCCAGGAGGCAGAGCCTTCTGGCAGAGGGAAGAGGGGAGCAACGGGGGGGATGCCCAAGCCGTCTTTGCCCCAGCTGCCTCAGGGGAGCAGGGAGAGCAGAGGCCCACTGTGATCCTAGGTCGGCTCTGCCTCTTCCCACCCAGGCGGCTGCTGCTGGGGCTGCTGCCAGGGAGCTGCCTGACAGACTCTGGCTCAGCCGAGCTCTCTGAAGGGGCAGGGGGCAGGAACAGACAGAGTGCATGGAGAGTTGGGCATTGGCCCTGGGAGTGTGGACCCCCGAGCTGGTCCCCAGGCTCGGGGCCATGGGCCCGGAGAGAGGACCACCCCAAAGCACTTTTCTCCCGGGTTTCAGAGCAGTGTGCGCGCGATTTGCGGGAACAGCCGGCCAGAGTGCTTCCAAAACGGCCTTTGGAGGCAGGCGGGGAGGTGTGCCAGAGGGAGAGGGCCGGTTCTGCTGGGAGGCCCCACAGGCCAGAGGCACAACCCAGCGAGGCCCCCCCCTGCCAGCCTTGCCCAGGCCTTCCTGGCGTCCAGGGCTACTGCCCCACGAAGGGGCAGGCTGCAGGGAGTGTGTCCAGACATGCACGGGCAGCTACCCCAACTCAGCCCCCCTAGGGCCTTTCCCCTGGGCCTAGGCCTCAGGGCTGAGGCCTAGCTGGGTGGGAAGGGGCTGGGTGGGGCTGTCTCCACACTGCAACACTGCAACCCCCAGGAGGCAGAGCCTTCTGGCAGAGGGGCAAGAGGGGAGCAACGGGGTGGATGCCCAAGCCGTCTTTGCCCCAGCTGCCTCAGGGGAGCAGGGAGAGCAAGAGGCCCACTGTGATCCTAGGTCGGCTCTGCCTCTTCCCCCACCCAGGCGGAGCTGCTGCTGGGGCTGCCAGGGAGCTGCCTGACAGACTCTGGCTCAGCCGAGCTCTCTGAAGGGGCAGGGGGCAGGAACAGACGTGTGCATGGAGTTGGGCCTTGGCCTGGGAGTGTGGACCCCCGAGCTGGTCCCCAGGCTCGGGGCCATGGGCCCGGAGAGAGGACCACCCCAAAGCACTTTTCTCCCGGGTTTTTCAGAGCAGTGTGCGCGCGATTTGCGGGAACAGCCGGCCAGAGTGCTTCCAAAACGGCCTTTGGAGGCAGGCGGGGAGGTGTGCCAGAGGGAGAGGGCCGGTTCTGCTGGGAGGCCCCACAGGCCAGAGGCACAACCCAGCGAGGCCCCCTGCCCTGGCCAGCCAGCCTTGCCCAGGCCTTCCTGGCGTCCAGGGCTACTGCCCCACGAAGGGGCAGGCTGCAGGGAGTGTGTCCAGACATGCACGGGCAGCTACCCCAACTCAGCCCCCCGCTAGGGCCCCTTTCCCCTGGGGCCTAGGCCTCAGCTGAGGCCTACTGGGTGGGAAGGTGCTGGCAGGGGGGCTGTCTCCACACTGCAACGTCCCAGGAGGCAGAGCCTTCTGGCAGAGGGAAGAGGGGAGCAACGGGGTGGATGCCCAAGCCGTCTTTGCCCCAGCCTCAGGGGAGCAGGGAGAGCAAGAGGCCCACTGTGATCCTAGGTCGGCTCTCTGCTCTCTTCCCCCCCAGGCGGAGCTGCTGGGGCTGCCAGGGAGCTGCCTGACAGACTCTGGCTCAGCCGCTCAGCTCTCTGAAGGGGCAGGGGGCAGGAACAGACGTGTGCATGGAGTTGGGCCTTGGCCTGGGAGTGTGGGGACCCCCCCCCTGGTCCCCCCCAGGCTCGGGGCCATGGGCCCGGAGAGAGGACCACCCCAAAGCACTTTTCTCCCGGGTTTCAGAGCAGTGTGCGCGATTTGCGGGAACAGCCGGCCAGAGTGCTTCCAAAACGGCCTTTGGAGGCAGGCGGGGAGGTGTGCCAGAGGGAGAGGGCCGGTTCTGCTGGGAGGCCCCACAGGCCAGAGGCACAACCCAGCGAGGCCCCTGCCCTTGGCCAGCCTTGCCCAGGCCTTCCTGGCCAGTCCAGGGCTACTGCCCCACGAAGGGGCAGGCTGCAGGGAGTGTGTCCAGACATGCACGGGCAGCTACCCCAACTCAGCCCCGCTAGGGCCTTTCCCCTGGGCCTAGGCCTCAGCTGAGGCCTAGGCTGGGTGGGAGGTGCTGGGCAGGGGGGGTGCTGTCTCCACACTGCAACGTCACCAGGAGGCAGAGCCTTCTGGCAGAGGGAAGAGGGGAGAGGCAGAGGGGTGGATGCCCAAGCCGTCTTTGCCCCAGCTGCCCCAGGGGAGCAGGGAGAGCAGAGAGAGAGGCCACTGTGATCCTAGGTCGGCTCTGCCTCTTCCCACCCAGGCGGAGCTGCTGGGGCTGCCAGGGAGCTGCCTGACAGACTCTGGCTCAGCCGAGCTCTCTGAAGGGGCAGGGGGCAGGAACAGACGTGTGCATGGAGTTGGGCCTTGGCCTGGGAGTGGAGGACCCCCGAGCTGGTCCCCAGGCTCGGGGCCATGGGCCCGGAGAGAGGACCACCCCAAAGCACTTTTCTCCCCCGGTTTCAGAGCAGTGTGCGCGATTTGCGGGAACAGCCGGCCAGAGTGCTTCCAAAACGGCCTTTGGAGGCAGGCGGGGGGTGCCAGAGGGAGAGGGCCGGTTCTGCTGGGAGGCCCCACAGGCCAGAGGCACAACCCAGCGAGGGCCCCTGCCCTTGGCCAGCCTTGCCCAGGCCCCTCCTGGCGTCCCAGGGCTACCTGCCCCACTGAAGGGGCAGGCTGCAGGGGTGTGGCAGGCCAGGGATGCACGGGCAGCTACCCCCCACTCAGCCCGCTAGGGCCTTTCCCCTGGGCCTAGGCCTCAGCTGAGGCCTACTGGGTGGGAAGGTGCTGGCAGGGGCTGTCTCCACACTGCAACGTCCCAGGAGGCAGAGCCTTCTGGCAGAGGGAAGAGGGGAGCAACGGGGTGGATGCCCAAGCCGTCTTTGCCCCAGCTGCCTCAGGGGAGCAGGGAGAGCAAGAGGCCCACTGTGATCCTAGGTCGGCTCTGCCTCTTCCCACCCAGGCGGAGCTGCTGGGGCTGCCAGGGAGCTGCCTGACAGACTCTGGCTCAGCCGAGCTCTCTGAAGGGGCAGGGGGCAGGAACAGACGTGTGCATGGAGTTGGGCCTTGGCCTGGGAGTGTGGACCCCCGAGCTGGTCCCCCAGGCTCGGGGCCATGGGCCCGGGGCCATGAGAGGACCACCCCAAAGCACCCCAAAGCACTTTTCTCCCGGGTTTCAGAGCAGTGTGCGCGATTTGCGGGAACAGCCGGCCAGAGTGCTTCCAAAACGGCCTTTTGGGGCAGGCGGGGAGGTGTGCCAGAGGGAGAGGGCCGGTTCTGCTGGGAGGCCCCACAGGCCAGAGGCACAACCCAGCGAGGCCCCTGCCCTTGGCCAGCCTTGCCCAGGCCTTCCTGGCGTCCAGGGCTACTGCCCCACGAAGGGGCAGGCTGCAGGGAGTGTGTCCAGACATGCACGGGCAGCTACCCCAACTCAGCCCCGCTAGGGCCTTTCCCCCCCCCTGGGCCTAGGCCTCAGCTGAGGCCTACTGGGTGGGAAGGTGCTGGCAGGGGCTGTCTCCACACTGCAACGTCCCAGGAGGCAGAGCCTTCTGGCAGAGGGAAGAGGGGAGCAACGGGGTGGATGCCCAAGCCGTCTTTGCCCCAGCTGCCTCAGGGGAGCAGGGAGAGCAAGAGGCCCACTGTGATCCTAGGTCGGCTCTGCCTCTTCCCACCCAGGCGGAGCTGCTGGGGCTGCCAGGGAGCTGCCTGACAGACTCTGGCTCAGCCGAGCTCTCTGAAGGGGCAGGGGGGGGCAGGGGGCAGGAACAGACGTGTGCATGGAGTTGGGCCTTGGCCTGGCCTGGGAGTGTGGACCCCCGAGCTGGTCCCCAGGCTCGGGGCCATGGGCCCCGGAGAGAGGACCACCCCAAAGCACTTTTCTCCCGGGTTTCAGAGCAGTGTGCGCGATTTGCGGGAACAGCCGGCCAGAGTGCTTCCAAAACGGCCTTTGGAGGCAGGCGGGGAGGTGTGCCAGAGGGAGAGGGCCGGTTCTGCTGGGGGAGGCCCCACAGGCCAGAGGCACAACCCAGCGAGGCCCCCCTGCCCTTGGCCAGCCTTGCCCAGGCCTTCCTGGCCTCCAGGGCTACTGCCCCACGAAGGGGCAGGCTGCAGGGAGTGTGTCCAGACATGCACGGGCAGCTACCCCAACTCAGCCCCGCTAGGGCCTTTCCCCTGGGCCTAGGCCTCAGCTGAGGCCTACTGGGTGGGAAGGTGCTGGCAGGGGGGCTGTCTCCACACTGCAACGTCCCAGGAGGCAGAGCCTTCTGGCAGGGGAAGAGGGGAGCAACGGGGTGGATGCCCAAGCCGTCTTTGCCCCAGCTGCCTCAGGGGAGCAGGGAGAGCAAGAGGCCCACTGTGATCCTAGGTCGGCTCTGCCTCTTCCCCACCCAGGCGGAGCTGCTGGGGCTGCCAGGGAGCTGCCTGACAGACTCTGGCTCAGCCGAGCTCTCTGAAGGGGCAGGGGGCAGGAACAGACGTGTGCATGGAGTTGGGCCTTGGCCTGGGAGTGTGGACCCCCGAGCTGGTCCCCAGGCTCGGGGCCATGGGCCCGGAGAGAGGACCACCCCAAAGCACTTTTCTCCCGGGTTTTCAGAGCAGTGTGCGCGATTTGCGGGAACAGCCGGCCAGAGTGCTTCCAAAACGGCCTTTGGAGGCAGGCGGGGAGGTGTGCCAGAGGGAGAGGGCCGGTTCTGCTGGGAGGCCCCACAGGCCAGAGGCACAACCCAGCGAGGCCCCTGCCCTTGGCCAGCCTTGCCCAGGCCTTCCTGGCCTTCCAGGGGGCTACTGCCCCACGAAGGGGCAGGCTGCAGGGAGTGTGTCCAGACATGCACGGGCAGCTACCCCAACTCAGCCCCGCTAGGGCCTTTCCCCTGGGCCTAGGCCTCAGCTGAGGCCTACTGGGTGGGAAGGTGCTGGCAGGGGCTGTCTCCACACTGCAACGTCCCAGGAGGCAGAGCCTTCTGGCAGAGGGAAGAGGGGAGCAACGGGGGGGTGGATGCCCAAGCCGTCTTTGCCCCAGCTGCCTCAGGGGAGCAGGGAGAGCAAGAGGCCCACTGTGATCCTAGGTCGGCTCTGCCTCTTCCCACCCAGGCGGAGCTGCTGGGGCTGCCAGGGAGCTGCCTGACAGACTCTGGCTCAGCCGAGCTCTCTGAAGGGGCAGGGGGCAGGAACAGACGTGTGCATGGAGTTGGGCCTTGGCCTGGGAGTGTGGACCCCCGAGCTGGTCCCCAGGCTCGGGGCCATGGGGCCCGGAGAGAGAGAGAGACCCCCCCAAAGCACTTTTCTTTTCTCCCCGGGTTTCAGAGCAGTGTGCGCGATTTGCGGGAACAGCCGGCCAGAGTGCTTCCAAAACGGCCTTTGGAGGCAGGCGGGGAGGTGTGCCAGAGGGAGAGGGCCGGTTCTGCTGGGAGGCCCCACAGGCCAGAGGCACAACCCAGCGAGGCCCCTGCCCTTGGCCAGCCTTGCCCAGGCCTTCCTGGCGTCCAGGGCTACTGCCCCCACGAAGGGGCAGGCTGCAGGGAGTGTGTCCAGACATGCACGGGCAGCTACCCCAACTCAGCCCCGCTAGGGCCTTTCCCCTGGGCCTAGGCCTCAGCTGAGGCCTACTGGGTGGGAAGGTGCTGGGGCAGGGGGGCTGTCTCCACACTGCAACGTCCCAGGAGGCAGAGCCTTCTGGCAGAGGGAAGAGGGGAGCAACGGGGTGGATGCCCAAGCCGTCTTTGCCCCAGCTGCCTCAGGGGAGCAGGGAGAGCAAGAGGCCCACTGTGATCCTAGGTCGGCTCTGCCTCTTCCCACCCAGGCGGAGCTGCTGGGGCTGCCAGGGAGCTGCCTGACAGACTCTGGCTCAGCCGAGCTCTCTGAAGGGGCAGGGGGCAGGAACAGACGTGTGCATGGAGTTGGGCCTTGGCCTGGGAGTGTGGACCCCCGAGCTGGTCCCCAGGCTCGGGGCCATGGGCCCGGAGAGAGGACCACCCCAAAGCACTTTTCTCCCCGGTTTCAGAGCAGTGTGCGCGATTTGCGGGAACAGCCGGCCAGAGTGCTTCCAAAACGGCCTTTGGAGGCAGGCGGGGAGGTGGTGTGCCAGAGGGAGAGGGCCGGTTCTGCTGGGAGGCCCCACAGGCCAGAGGCACAACCCAGCGAGGCCCCTGCCCTTGGCCAGCCTTGCCCAGGCCTTCCTGGCGTCCAGGGCTACTGCCCCACGAAGGGGCAGGCTGCAGGGAGTGTGTCCAGACATGCACGGGCAGCTACCCCAACTCAGCCCCGCTAGGGCCTAGGGCCTTTCGGGCCTAGGCCTCAGCTGAGGCCTACTGGGTGGGAAGGTGCTGGCAGGGGCTGTCTCCACACTGCAACGTCCCAGGAGGCAGAGCCTTCTGGCAGAGGGAAGAGGGGAGCAACGGGGTGGATGCCCAAGCCGTCTTTGCCCCAGCTGCCTCAGGGGAGCAGGGAGAGCAAGAGGCCCACTGTGATCCTAGGTCGGCTCTGCCTCTTCCCACCCAGGCGGAGCTGCTGGGGCTGCCAGGGAGCTGCCTGACAGACTCTGGCTCAGCCGAGCTCTCTGAAGGGGCAGGGGGCAGGAACAGACGTGTGCATGGAGTTGGGCCTTGGCCTGGGAGTGTGGACCCCCGAGCTGGTCCCCAGGCTCGGGGCCATGGGCCCGGAGAGAGGACCACCCCAAAGCACTTTTCTCCCGGGTTTCAGAGCAGTGTGCGCGATTTGCGGGAACAGCCGGCCAGAGTGCTTCCAAAACGGCCTTTGGAGGCAGGCGGGGAGGTGGGCCAGAGGGAGAGGGCCGGTTCTGCTGGGAGGCCCCACAGGCCAGAGGCACAACCCAGCGAGGCCCCTGCCCTTGGCCAGCCTTGCCCAGGCCTTCCTGGCGTCCAGGGCTACTGCCCCACGAAGGGGCAGGCTGCAGGGAGTGTGTCCAGACATGCACGGGCAGCTACCCCAACTCAGCCCCGCTAGGGCCTTTCCCCTGGGCCTAGGCCTCAGCTGAGGCCTACTGGGTGGGAAGGTGCTGGCAGGGGCTGTCTCCACACTGCAACGTCCCAGGAGGCAGAGCCTTCTGGCAGAGGGAAGAGGGGAGCAACGGGGTGGATGCCCAAGCCGTCTTTGCCCCAGCTGCCTCAGGGGAGCAGGGAGAGCAAGAGGCCCACTGTGATCCTAGGTCGGCTCTGCCTCTTCCCACCCAGGCGGAGCTGCTGGGGCTGCCAGGGAGCTGCCTGACAGACTCTGGCTCAGCCTCAGCTCTCTGAAGGGGCAGGGGGGGGCAGGAACAGGAACAGACGTGTGAGTTGGGCCTTGGCCTGGGAGTGTGGACCCCCGAGCTGGTCCCCAGGCTCGGGGCCATGGGCCCGGGAGAGGACCACCCCAAAGCACTTTTCTCCCGGGTTTCAGAGCAGTGTGCGCGATTTGCGGGAACAGCCGGCCAGAGTGCTTCCAAAACGGCCTTTGGAGGCAGGCGGGGGGAGGTGTGCCAGAGGGAGAGGGCCGGTTCTGCTGGGAGGCCCCACAGGCCAGAGGCACAACCCAGCGAGGCCCCTGCCCTTGGCCAGCCTTGCCCAGGCCTTCCTGGCGTCCAGGGCTACTGCCCCACGAAGGGGCAGGCTGCAGGGAGTGTGTCCAGACATGCACGGGCAGCTACCCCAACTCAGCCCCGCTAGGGCCTTTCCCCTGGGCCTAGGCCTCAGCCTGAGGCCTACTGGGTGGGAAGGTGCTGGCAGGGGCTGCTGTCTCCACACTGCAACGTCCCAGGAGGCAGAGCCTTCTGGCAGAGGGAAGAGGGGGAGCAACGGGGTGGATGCCCAAGCCGTCTTTGCCCCAGCTGCCTCAGGGGAGCAGGGAGAGCAAGAGGCCCACTGTGATCCTAGGTCGGCTCTGCCTCTTCCCACCCAGGCGGAGCTGCTGGGGCTGCCAGGGAGCTGCCTGACAGACTCTGGCTCAGCCGAGCTCTCTGAAGGGGCAGGGGGCAGGAACAGACGTGTGCATGGAGTTGGGCCTTGGCCTGGGAGTGTGGACCCCCGAGCTGGTCCCCAGGCTCGGGGCCATGGGCCCGGAGAGAGGACCACCCCAAAGCACTTTTCTCCCGGGTTTCAGAGCAGTGTGCGCGATTTGCGGGAACAGCCGGCCAGAGTGCTTCCAAAACGGCCTTTGGAGGCAGGCGGGGAGGTGTGCCAGAGGGAGAGGGCCGGGTCTGCTGCTGGGAGGCCCCAGGCCAGGGCACAAGGCACCAGCCCAGGCCCCTGCCCTTGGCCAGCCTTGCCCAGGCCTTCCCCAGGCGTCCAGGGCTAGGGCTACTGCCCACGAAGGGGCAGGCTGCAGGGAGTGTGTCCAGACATGCACGGGCAGCTACCCCAACTCAGCCCCGCTAGGGCCTTTCCCCTGGGCCTAGGCCTCAGCTGAGGCCTACTGGGTGGGAAGGTGCTGGCAGGGGCTGTCTCCACACTGCAACGTCCCAGGAGGCAGAGCCTTCTGGCAGAGGGAAGAGGGGAGCAACGGGGTGGATGCCCAAGCCGTCTTTGCCCCAGCTGCCTCAGGGGAGCAGGGAGAGCAAGAGGCCCACTGTGATCCTAGGTCGGCTCTGCCTCTTCCCACCCAGGCGGAGCTGCTGGGGCTGCCAGGGAGCTGCCTGACAGACTCTGGCTCAGCCGAGCTCTCTGAAGGGGCAGGGGGCAGGAACAGACGTGTGCATGGAGTTGGGCCTTGGCCTGGGAGTGTGGACCCCCGAGCTGGTCCCCAGGCTCGGGGCCATGGGCCCGGAGAGAGGACCACCCCAAAGCACTTTTCTCCCGGGTTTCAGAGCAGTGTGCGCGATTTGCGGGAACAGCCGGCCAGAGTGCTTCCAAAACGGCCTTTGGGGGCAGGCGGGGAGGTGTGCCAGAGGGAGAGGGCCGGTTCTGCTGGGAGGCCCCACAGGCCAGAGGCACAACCCAGCGAGGCCCCTGCCCTTGGCCAGCCTTGCCCAGGCCTTCCTGGCGTCCAGGGCTACTGCCCCACGAAGGGGCAGGCTGCAGGGAGTGTGTCCAGACATGCACGGGCAGCTACCCCAACTCAGCCCCGCTAGGGCCTTTCCCCTGGGCCTAGGCCTCAGCTGAGGCCTACTGGGTGGGAAGGTGCTGGCAGGGGCTGTCTCCACACTGCAACGTCCCAGGAGGCAGAGCCTTCTGGCAGAGGGAAGAGGGGGAGCAACGGGGGGGAGGATGCCCAAGCCGTCTTTGCCCCAGCTGCCTCAGGGGAGCAGGGAGAGCAAGAGGCCCACTGTGATCCTAGGTCGGCTCTGCCTCTTCCCACCCAGGCGGAGCTGCTGCTGCTGGGGCTGCCAGGGAGCTGCCTGACAGACTCTGGCTCAGCCGAGCTCTCTGAAGGGGCAGGGGGCAGGAACAGACGTGTGCATGGAGTTGGGCCTTGGCCTGGGAGTGTGGACCCCCGAGCTGGTCCCCAGGCTCGGGGCCATGGGCCCGGAGAGAGGACCACCCCAAAGCACTTTTCTCCCGGGTTTCAGAGCAGTGTGCGCGATTTGCGGGAACAGCCGGCCAGAGTGCTTCCAAAACGGCCTTTGGAGGCAGGCGGGGAGGTGTGCCAGAGGGAGAGGGCCGGTTCTGCTGGGAGGCCCCACAGGCCAGAGGCACAACCCAGCGAGGCCCCTGCCCTTGGCCAGCCTTGCCCAGGCCTTCCTGGCCTGTCCAGGGCTACTGCCCCACGAAGGGGCAGGCTGCAGGGAGTGTGTCCAGACATGCACGGGCAGCTACCCCAACTCAGCCCCCCGCTAGGGCCTTTCCCCTGGGCCTAGGCCTCAGCTGAGGCCTAGCTGGGTGGGGGGGGTGCTGGCAGGGGGGGTCTGTCTCCACACTGCAACGTCCCAGGAGGCAGAGCCTTCTGGCAGAGGGAAGAGGGGAGCAACGGGGTGGATGCCCAAGCCGTCTTTGCCCCAGCTGCCTCAGGGGAGCAGGGAGAGCAAGAGGCCCACTGTGATCCTAGGTCGGCTCTGCCTCTTCCCACCCAGGCGGAGCTGCTGGGGCTGCCAGGGAGCTGCCTGACAGACTCTGGCTCAGCCGAGCTCTCTGAAGGGGCAGGGGGCAGGAACAGACGTGTGCATGGAGTTGGGCCTTGGCCTGGGAGTGTGGACCCCCCCCCGCTGGTCCCCAGGCTCGGGGCCATGGGCCCGGAGAGAGGACCACCCCAAAGCACTTTTCTCCCGGGTTTCAGAGCAGTGTGCGCGATTTGCGGGAACAGCCGGCCAGAGTGCTTCCAAAACGGCCTTTGGAGGCAGGCGGGGAGGTGTGCCAGAGGGAGAGGGCCGGTTCTGCTGGGAGGCCCCCAGGCCAGAGGCACAACCCAGCGAGGCCCCTGCCCTTGGCCAGCCTTGCCCAGGCCTTCCTGGCGTCCAGGGCTACTGCCCCACGAAGGGGCAGGCTGCAGGGAGTGTGTCCAGACATGCACGGGCAGCAGCTACCCCAACCAACTCAGCCCCGCTAGGGCCTTTCCCCTGGGCCTAGGCCTCAGCTGAGGCCTACTGGGTGGGAAGGTGCTGGCAGGGGCTGTCTCCACACTGCAACGTCCCAGGAGGCAGAGCCTTCTGGCAGAGGGAAGAGGGGAGCAACGGGGGATGCCCAAGCCGTCTTTCTTTGCCCCAGCTGCCTCAGGGGAGCAGGGAGAGGGAGAGCAAGAGTGAGCCCACTGTGATCCTAGGTCGGCTCTCTGCCTCTTCCCACCCAGGCGGAGCTGCTGGGGCTGCCAGGGAGCTGCCTGACAGACTCTGGCTCAGCCGAGCTCTCTGAAGGGGCAGGGGGCAGGAACAGACGTGTGCATGGAGTTGGGCCTTGGCCTGGGAGTGTGGACCCCCGAGCTGGTCCCCAGGCTCGGGGCCATGGGCCCGGAGAGAGGACCACCCCAAAGCACTTTTCTCCCGGGTTTCAGAGCAGTGTGCGCGATTTGCGGGAACAGCCGGCCAGAGTGCTTCCAAAACGGCCTTTGGAGGCAGGCGGGGGGAGGTGTGCCAGAGGGAGAGGGCCGGTTCTGCTGGGAGGCCCCACAGGCCAGAGGCACAACCCAGCGAGGCCCCCCTGCCCTTGGCCAGCCTTGCCCAGGCCTTCCTGGCGTCCAGGGCTACTGCCCCCACGAAGGGGCAGGCTGCAGGGAGTGTGTCCAGACATGCACGGGCAGCTACCCCAACTCAGCCCCGCTAGGGCCTTTCCCCTGGGCCTAGGCCTCAGCTGAGGCCTACTGGGTGGGAAGGTGCTGGCAGGGGCTGTCTCCACACTGCAACGTCCCAGGAGGCAGAGCCTTCTGGCAGAGGGAAGAGGGGAGCAACGGGGTGGATGCCCAAGCCGTCTTTGCCCCAGCTGCCTCAGGGGAGCAGGGAGAGCAAGAGGCCCACTGTGATCCTAGGTCGGCTCTGCCTCTTCCCACCCAGGCGGAGCTGCTGGGGCTGCCAGGGAGCTGCCTGACAGACTCTGGCTCAGCCGAGCTCTCTGAAGGGGCAGGGGGCAGGAACAGACGTGTGCATGGAGTTGGGCCTTGGCCTGGGAGTGTGGACCCCCGAGCTGGTCCCCCCAGGCTCGGGGCCATGGGCCCGGAGAGAGGACCACCCCCCAAGCACTTTTCACTTTTCTCCCGGGGTTTCAGAGCAGTGTGCGCGATTTGCGGGCCCGCCAGCCAGAGTGCTTCCAAAACGGCCTTTGGAGGCAGGCGGGGAGGTGTGCCAGAGGGAGAGGGCCGGTTCTGCTGGGAGGCCCCACAGGCCAGAGGCACAACCCAGCGAGGCCCCTGCCCTTGGCCAGCCTTGCCCAGGCCTTCCTGGCGTCCAGGGCTACTGCCCCACGAAGGGGCAGGCTGCAGGGAGTGTGTGTCCAGACATGCACGGGCAGCTACCCCAACTCAGCCCCGCTAGGGCCTTTCCCCTTTCCCCTGGGCCTAGGCTCAGCTGAGGCCTACTGGGTGGGAAGGTGGGCAGGGGGGGCTGTCTCCACACTGCAACGTCCCAGGAGGCAGAGCCTTCTGGCAGAGGGAAGAGGGGAGCAACGGGGTGGATGCCCAAGCCGTCTTTGCCCCAGCTGCCTCAGGGGAGCAGGGAGAGAGCAAGAGGCCCACTGTGATCCTAGGTCGGCTCTGCCTCTCTGCCTCTCTTCCCACCCAGGCGGAGCTGCTGGGGCTGCCAGGGAGCTGCCTGACAGACTCTGGCTCAGCCGAGCTCTCTGAAGGGGCAGGGGGCAGGAACAGACGTGTGCATGGAGTTGGGGGCCTTGGCCTTGGCCTGGGAGTGTGGACCCCCCCCCGAGCTGGTCCCCAGGCTCGGGGCCATGGGCCCGGAGAGAGGACCACCCCAAAGCACTTTTCTCCCGGGTTTCAGAGCAGTGTGCGCGATTTGCGGGAACAGCCGGCCAGAGTGCTTCCAAAACGGCCTTTGGAGGCAGGCGGGGAGGTGTGCCAGAGGGAGAGGGCCGGTTCTGCTGGGAGGCCCCACAGGCCAGAGGCACAACCCAGCGAGGCCCCTGCCCTTGGCCAGCCTTGCCCAGGCCTTCCTGGCGTCCAGGGCTACTGCCCCACGAAGGGGCAGGCTGCAGGGAGTGTGTCCAGACATGCACGGGCAGCTACCCCAACTCAGCCCCGCTAGGGCCTTTCCCCCCTGGGCCTAGGCCTCAGCTGAGGCCTACTGGGTGGGAAGGTGCTGGCAGGGGCTGTCTCCACACTGCAACGTCCCAGGAGGCAGAGCCTTCTGGCAGAGGGAAGAGGGGAGCAACGGGGTGGATGCCCAAGCCGTCTTTGCCCCAGCTGCCTCAGGGGAGCAGGGAGAGCAAGAGGCCCACTGTGATCCTAGGTCGGCTCTGCCTCTTCCCACCCAGGCGGCTGCTGGGGGCTGCCAGGGAGCTGCTGCCTGACAGACTCTGGCTCAGCCGAGCTCTCTCTGAAGGGGCAGGGGGCAGGAACAGACGTGTGCATGGAGTTGGGCCTTGGCCTGGGGTGTGGACCCCCGAGCTGGTCCCCAGGCTCGGGGCGGGGCCATGGGCCCGGAGAGAGGACCACCCCAAAGCACTTTTCTCCCGGGTTTCAGAGCAGTGTGCGCGCGATTTGCGGGAACAGCCGGCCAGAGTGCTTCCAAAACGGCCTTTGGAGGCAGGCGGGGAGGTGTGCCAGAGGGAGAGGGCCGGTTCTGCTGGGAGGCCCCACAGGCCAGAGGCACAACCCAGCGAGGCCCCTGCCCTTGGCCAGCCTTGCCCAGGCCTTCCTGGCGTCCAGGGCTACTGCCCCACGAAGGGGCAGGCTGCAGGGAGTGTGTCCAGACATGCACGGGCAGCTACCCCAACTCAGCCCCGCTAGGGCCTTTCCCCTGGGCCTAGGCCTCAGCTGAGGCCTACTGGGTGGGAAGGTGCTGGCAGGGGCTGTCTCCACACTGCAACGTCCCAGGAGGCAGAGCCTTCTGGCAGAGGGAAGAGGGGAGCAACGGGGTGGATGCCCAAGCCGTCTTTGCCCCAGCTGCCTCAGGGGAGCAGGGAGAGCAAGAGGCCCACTGTGATCCTAGGTCGGCTCTGCCTCTTCCCACCCAGGCGGAGCTGCTGGGGCTGCCAGGGAGCTGCCTGACAGACTCTGGCTCAGCCGAGCTCTCTGAAGGGGCAGGGGGCAGGAACAGACGTGTGCATGGAGTTGGGCCTTGGCCTGGGAGTGTGGACCCCCGAGCTGGTCCCCAGGCTCGGGGCCATGGGCCCGGAGAGAGGACCACCCCAAAGCACTTTTCTCCCCCCAAAGCACTTTTCTCCCCGGTTTCAGAGCAGTGTGCGCGATTTGCGGGAACAGCCGGCCAGAGTGCTTCCAAAAAACGGCCTTTGGAGGCAGGCGGGGAGGTGTGCCAGAGGGAGAGGGCCGGTTCTGCTGGGAGGCCCCACAGGCCAGAGGCACAACCCAGCGAGGCCCCTGCCCTTGGCCAGCCTTGCCCAGGCCTTCCTGGCGTCCAGGGCTACTGCCCCACGAAGGGGCAGGCTGCAGGGAGTGTGTCCAGACATGCACGGGCAGCTACCCCAACTCAGCCCCGCTAGGGCCTTTCCCCTGGGCCTAGGCCTCAGCTGAGGCCTACTGGGTGGGAAGGTGCTGGCAGGGGGGCTGGCTGTCTCCACACTGCAACGTCCCAGGAGGCAGAGCCTTCTGGCAGAGGGAAGAGGGGAGCAACGGGGGGGATGCCCAAGCCGTCTTTGCCCCAGCTGCCTCAGGGGAGCAGGGAGAGCAAGAGGCCCACTGTGATCCTAGGTCGGCTCTGCCTCTTCCCACCCAGGCGGAGCTGCTGGGGCTGCCAGGGAGCTGCCTGACAGACTCTGGCTCAGCCGAGCTCTCTCTGAAGGGGCAGGGGGCAGGAACAGACGTGTGCATGGAGTTGGGCCTTGGCCTGGGAGTGTGGACCCCCGAGCTGGTCCCCAGGCTCGGGGCCATGGGCCCGGAGAGAGAGACCACCCCAAAGCACTTTTCTCCCGGGTTTCAGAGCAGTGTGCGCGATTTGCGGGAACAGCCGGCCAGAGTGCTTCCAAAACGGCCTTTGGAGGCAGGCGGGGAGGTGTGCCAGAGGGAGAGGGCCGGTTCTGCTGGGAGGCCCCACAGGCCAGAGGCACAACCCAGCCAGCGAGGCCCCTGCCCTTGGCCAGCCTTGCCCAGGCCTTCCTGGCGTCCAGGGCTACTGCCCCACGAAGGGGCAGGCTGCAGGGAGTGTGTCCAGACATGCACGGGCAGCTACCCCAACTCAGCCCCGCTAGGGCCTTTCCCCTGGGCCTAGGCCTCAGCTGAGGCCTACTGGGTGGGAAGGTGCTGGCAGGGGCTGTCTCCACACTGCAACGTCCCAGGAGGCAGAGCCTTCTGGCAGAGGGAAGAGGGGAGCAACGGGGTGGGGGATGCCCAAGCCGTCTTTGCCCCAGCTGCCTCAGGGGAGCAGGGAGAGCAAGAGGCCCACTGTGATCCTAGGTCGGCTCTGCCTCTTCCCACCCAGGCGGAGCTGCTGGGGCTGCCAGGGAGCTGCCTGACAGACTCTGGCTCAGCCGAGCTCTCTGAAGGGGCAGGGGGCAGGAACAGACGTGTGCATGGAGTTGGGCCTTGGCCTGGGAGTGTGGACCCCCGAGCTGGTCCCCCCCAGGCTGGCTCGGCCATGGGCCCGGAGAGAGGACCACCCCAAAGCACTTTTCTCCCGGGTTTCAGAGCAGTGTGCGCGATTTGCGGGAACAGCCGGCCAGAGTGCTTCCAAAACGGCCTTTGGAGGCAGGCGGGGAGGTGTGCCAGAGGGAGAGGGCCGGTTCTGCTGGGAGGGCCCCACAGGCCAGAGGCACAACCCAGCGAGGCCCCTGCCCTTGGCCAGCCTTGCCCAGGCCTTCCTGGCGTCCAGGGCTACTGCCCCACGAAGGGGCAGGCTGCAGGGAGTGTGTCCAGACATGCACGGGCAGCAGCTACCCCAACTCAGCCCCCGCTAGGGCCTTTCCCCTGGGCCTAGGCCTCAGCTGAGGCCTACTGGGTGGGAAGGTGCTGGCAGGGGCTGTCTCCACACTGCAACGTCCCAGGAGGCAGAGCCTTCTGGCAGAGGGAAGAGGGGAGCAACGGGGTGGATGCCCAAGCCGTCTTTGCCCCAGCTGCCTCAGGGGAGCAGGGAGAGCAAGAGCCCACTGTGTGATCCTAGGTCGGCTCTGCCTCTTCCCACCCAGGCGGAGCTGCTGGGGCTGCCAGGGAGCTGCCTGACAGACTCTGGCTCAGCCGAGCTCTCTGAAGGGGCAGGGGGCAGGAACAGACGTGTGCATGGAGTTGGGCCTTGGCCTGGGAGTGTGGACCCCCGAGCTGGTCCCCAGGCTCGGGGCCATGGGCCCGGAGAGAGGACCACCCCAAAGCACTTTTCTCCCGGGTTTCAGAGCAGTGTGCGCGATTTGCGGGAACAGCCGGCCAGAGTGCTTCCAAAACGGCCTTTGGAGGCAGGCGGGGGAGGTGTGCCAGAGGGAGAGGGCCGGTTCTGCTGGGAGGCCCCACAGGCCAGAGGCACAACCCAGCGAGGCCCCTGCCCTTGGCCAGCCTTGCCCAGGCCTTCCTGGCGTCCAGGGCTACTGCCCCACGAAGGGGCAGGCTGCAGGGAGTGTGTCCAGACATGCACGGGCACCTACCCCCCACTCAGCCCCGCTAGGGCCTTTCCCCTGGGCCTAGGCCTCAGCTGAGGCCTACTGGGTGGGAAGGTGCTGGCAGGGGCTGTCTCCACACTGCAACGTCCCAGGAGGCAGAGCCTTCTGGCAGAGGGAAGAGGGGAGCAACGGGGTGGATGCCCAAGCCGTCTTTGCCCCAGCTGCCTCAGGGGAGCAGGGAGAGCAAGAGGCCCACTGTGATCCTAGGTCGGCTCTGCCTCTTCCCACCCAGGCGGAGCTGCTGGGGCTGCCAGGGAGCTGCCTGACTGACAGACTCTGGCTCAGCCGAGCTCTCTGAAGGGGCAGGGGGCAGGAACAGACGTGTGCATGGAGTTGGGCCTTGGCCTGGGAGTGTGGACCCCCCCCTGGTCCCCAGGCTCGGGGCCATGGGCCCGGAGAGAGGACCACCCCAAAGCACTTTTCTCCCGGGTTTCAGAGCAGTGTGCGCGATTTGCGGGAACAGCCGGCCAGAGTGCTTCCAAAACGGCCTTTGGAGGCAGGCGGGGAGGTGTGCCAGAGGGAGAGGGCCGGTTCTGCTGGGAGGCCCCACAGGCCAGAGGCACAACCCAGCGAGGCCCCTGCCCTTGGCCAGCCTTGCCCAGGCCTTCCTGGCGTCCAGGGCTACTGCCCCACGAAGGGGGGCAGGCTGCAGGGAGTGTGTCCAGACATGCACGGGCAGCTACCCCAACTCAGCCCCGCTAGGGCCTTTCCCCTGGGCCTAGGCCTCAGCTGAGGCCTACTGGGTGGGAAGGTGCTGGCAGGGGCTGTCTCCACACTGCAACGTCCCAGGAGGCAGAGCCTTCTGGCAGAGGGAAGAGGGGAGCAACGGGGTGGATGCCCAAGCCGTCTTTGCCCCAGCTGCCTCAGGGGAGCAGGGAGAGCAAGAGGCCCACTGTGATCCTAGGTCGGCTCTGCCTCTTCCCACCCAGGCGGAGCTGCTGGGGCTGCCAGGGAGCTGCCTGACAGACTCTGGCTCAGCCGAGCTCTCTGAAGGGGCAGCAGGGGGCAGGAACAGACGTGTGCATGGAGTTGGGCCTTGGCCTGGGAGTGTGGACCCCCGAGCTGGTCCCCAGGCTCGGGGCCATGGGCCCGGAGAGAGGACCACCCCAAAGCACTTTTCTCCCGGGTTTCAGAGCAGTGTGCGCGATTTGCGGGGGAGCCGGCCAGAGTGCTTCCAAAACGGCCTTTGGAGGCAGGCGGGGAGGTGTGCCAGAGGGAGAGGGCCGGTTCTGCTGGGAGGCCCCACAGGCCAGAGGCACAACCCAGCGAGGCCCCTGCCCTTGGCCAGCCTTGCCCAGGCCTTCCTGGCGTCCAGGGCTACTGCCCCACGAAGGGGCAGGCTGCAGGGAGTGTGTCCAGACATGCACGGGCAGCTACCCCAACTCAGCCCCGCTAGGGCCTTTCCCCTGGGCCTAGGCCTCAGCTGAGGCCTACTGGGTGGGAAGGTGCTGGCAGGGGCTGTCTCCACACTGCAACGTCCCAGGAGGCAGAGCCTTCTGGAGAGGGAAGAGGGGAGCAACGGGGTGGATGCCCAAGCCGTCTTTGCCCCAGCTGCCTCAGGGGAGCAGGGAGAGCAAGAGGCCCACTGTGATCCTAGGTCGGCTCTGCCTCTTCCCACCCAGGCGGAGCTGCTGGGGCTGCCAGGGAGCTGCCTGACAGACTCTGGCTCAGCCGAGCTCTCTGAAGGGGCAGGGGGCAGGAACAGACGTGTGCATGGAGTTGGGCCTTGGCCTGGGAGTGTGGACCCCCGAGCTGGTCCCCAGGCTCGGGGCCATGGGCCCGGAGAGAGGACCACCCCAAAGCACTTTTCTCCCGGGTTTCAGAGCAGTGTGCGCGATTTGCGGGAACAGCCGGCCAGAGTGCTTCCAAAACGGCCTTTGGAGGCAGGCGGGGAGGTGTGCCAGAGGGAGAGGGCCGGTTCTGCTGGGAGGCCCCACAGGCCAGAGGCACAACCCAGCGAGGCCCCTGCCCTTGGCCAGCCTTGCCCAGGCCTTCCTGGCGTCCAGGGCTACTGCCCCACGAAGGGGCAGGCTGCAGGGAGTGTGTCCAGACATGCACGGGCACCTACCCCAACTCAGCCCCGCTAGGGCCTTTCCCCTGGGCCTAGGCCTCAGCTGAGGCCTACTGGGTGGGAAGGTGCTGGCAGGGGCTGTCTCCACACTGCAACGTCCCAGGAGGCAGAGCCTTCTGGCAGAGGGAAGAGGGGAGCAACGGGGTGGATGCCCAAGCCGTCTTTGCCCCAGCTGCCTCAGGGGAGCAGGGAGAGCAAGAGGCCCACTGTGATCCTAGGTCGGCTCTGCCTCTTCCCACCCAGGCGGAGCTGCTGGGGCTGCCAGGGAGCTGCCTGACAGACTCTGGCTCAGCCGAGCTCTCTGAAGGGGCAGGGGGCAGGAACAGACGTGTGCATGGAGTTGGGCCTTGGCCTGGGAGTGTGGACCCCCGAGCTGGTCCCCAGGCTCGGGGCCATGGGCCCGGAGAGAGGACCACCCCAAAGCACTTTTCCCGGGTTTCAGAGCAGTGTGCGCGATTTGCGGGAACAGCCGGCCAGAGTGCTTCCAAAACGGCCTTTGGAGGCAGGCGGGGAGGTGTGCCAGAGGGAGAGGGCCGGTTCTGCTGGGAGGCCCCACAGGCCAGAGGCACAACCCAGCGAGGCCCCTGCCCTTGGCCAGCCTTGCCCAGGCCTTCCTGGCGTCCAGGGCTACTGCCCCACGAAGGGGCAGGCTGCAGGGAGTGTGTCCAGACATGCACGGGCACCTACCCCAACTCAGCCCCGCTAGGGCCTTTCCCCTGGGCCTAGGCCTCAGCTGAGGCCTACTGGGTGGGAAGGTGCTGGCAGGGGCTGTCTCCACACTGCAACGTCCCAGGAGGCAGAGCCTTCTGGCAGAGGGAAGAGGGGAGCAACGGGGTGGATGCCCAAGCCGTCTTTGCCCCAGCTGCCTCAGGGGAGCAGGGAGAGCAAGAGGCCCACTGTGATCCTAGGTCGGCTCTGCCTCTTCCCACACCCAGGCGGAGCTGCTGGGGCTGCCAGGGAGCTGCCTGACAGACTCTGGCTCAGCCGAGCTCTCTGAAGGGGCAGGGGGCAGGAACAGACGTGTGCATGGAGTTGGGCCTTGGCCTGGGAGTGTGGACCCCCGAGCTGGTCCCCAGGCTCGGGGCCATGGGCCCGGAGAGAGGACCACCCCAAAGCACTTTTCTCCCGGGTTTCAGAGCAGTGTGCGCGATTTGCGGGAACAGCCGGCCAGAGTGCTTCCAAAACGGCCTTTGGAGGCAGGCGGGGAGGTGTGCCAGAGGGAGAGGGCCGGTTCTGCTGGGAGGCCCCACAGGCCAGAGGCACAACCCAGCGAGGCCCCTGCCCTTGGCCAGCCTTGCCCAGGCCTTCCTGGCGTCCAGGGCTACTGCCCCACGAAGGGGCAGGCTGCAGGGAGTGTGTCCAGACATGCACGGGCACCTACCCCAACTCAGCCCCGCTAGGGCCTTTCCCCTGGGCCTAGGCCTCAGCTGAGGGCTACTGGGTGGGAAGGTGCTGGCAGGGGCTGTCTCCACACTGCAACGTCCCAGGAGGCAGAGCCTTCTGGCAGAGGGAAGAGGGGAGCAACGGGGTGGATGCCCAAGCCGTCTTTGCCCCAGCTGCCTCAGGGGAGCAGGGAGAGCAAGAGGCCCACTGTGATCCTAGGTCGGCTCTGCCTCTTCCCACCCAGGCGGAGCTGCTGGGGCTGCCAGGGAGCTGCCTGACAGACTCTGGCTCAGCCGAGCTCTCTGAAGGGGCAGGGGGCAGGAACAGACGTGTGCATGGAGTTGGGCCTTGGCCTGGCCTGGGAGTGTGGACCCCCGAGCTGGTCCCCAGGCTCGGGGCCATGGGCCCGGAGAGAGGACCACCCCAAAGCACTTTTCTCCCGGGTTTCAGAGCAGTGTGCGCGATTTGCGGGAACAGCCGGCCAGAGTGCTTCCAAAACGGCCTTTGGAGGCAGGCGGGGAGGTGTGCCAGAGGGAGAGGGCCGGTTCTGCTGGGAGGCCCCACAGGCCAGAGGCACAACCCAGCGAGGCCCCTGCCCTTGGCCAGCCTTGCCCAGGCCTTCCTGGCGTCCAGGGCTACTGCCCCACGAAGGGGCAGGCTGCAGGGAGTGTGTCCAGACATGCACGGGCACCTACCCCAACTCAGCCCCGCTAGGGCCTTTCCCCTGGGCCTAGGCCTCAGCTGAGGCCTACTGGGTGGGAAGGTGCTGGCAGGGGCTGTCTCCACACTGCAACGTCCCAGGAGGCAGAGCCTTCTGGCAGAGGGAAGAGGGGAGCAACGGGGTGGATGCCCAAGCCGTCTTTGCCCCAGCTGCCTCAGGGGAGCAGGGAGAGCAAGAGGCCCACTGTGATCCTAGGTCGGCTCTGCCTCTTCCCACCCAGGCGGAGCTGCTGGGGCTGCCAGGGAGCTGCCTGACAGACTCTGGCTCAGCCGAGCTCTCTGAAGGGGCAGGGGGCAGGAACAGACGTGTGCATGGAGTTGGGCCTTGGCCTGGGAGTGTGGACCCCCGAGCTGGTCCCCAGGCTCGGGGCCATGGGCCCGGAGAGAGGACCACCCCAAAGCACTTTTCTCCCGGGTTTCAGAGCAGTGTGCGCGATTTGCGGGAACAGCCGGCCAGAGTGCTTCCAAAACGGCCTTTGGAGGCAGGCGGGGAGGTGTGCCAGAGGGAGAGGGCCGGTTCTGCTGGGAGGCCCCACAGGCCAGAGGCACAACCCAGCGAGGCCCCTGCCCTTGGCCAGCCTTGCCCAGGCCTTCCTGGCGTCCAGGGCTACTGCCCCACGAAGGGGCAGGCTGCAGGGAGTGTGTCCAGACATGCACGGGCACCTACCCCAACTCAGCCCCGCTAGGGCCTTTCCCCTGGGCCTAGGCCTCAGCTGAGGCCTACTGGGTGGGAAGGTGCTGGCAGGGGCTGTCTCCACACTGCAACGTCCCAGGAGGCAGAGCCTTCTGGCAGAGGGAAGAGGGGAGCAACGGGGTGGATGCCCAAGCCGTCTTTGCCCCAGCTGCCTCAGGGGAGCAGGGAGAGCAAGAGGCCCACTGTGATCCTAGGTCGGCTCTGCCTCTTCCCACCCAGGCGGAGCTGCTGGGGCTGCCAGGGAGCTGCCTGACAGACTCTGGCTCAGCCGAGCTCTCTGAAGGGGCAGGGGGCAGGAACAGACGTGTGCATGGAGTTGGGCCTTGGCCTGGGAGTGTGGACCCCCGAGCTGGTCCCCAGGCTCGGGGCCATGGGCCCGGAGAGAGGACCACCCCAAAGCACTTTTCTCCCGGGTTTCAGAGCAGTGTGCGCGATTTGCGGGAACAGCCGGCCAGAGTGCTTCCAAAACGGGCTTTGGAGGCAGGCGGGGAGGTGTGCCAGAGGGAGAGGGCCGGTTCTGCTGGGAGGCCCCACAGGCCAGAGGCACAACCCAGCGAGGCCCCTGCCCTTGGCCAGCCTTGCCCAGGCCTTCCTGGCGTCCAGGGCTACTGCCCCCCACGAAGGGGGGAGGCTGCAGGGAGTGTGTCCAGACATGCACGGGCACCTACCCCAACTCAGCCCCGCTAGGGCCTTTCCCCTGGGCCTAGGCCTCAGCTGAGGCCTACTGGGTGGGAAGGTGCTGGCAGGGGCTGTCTCCACACTGCAACGTCCCAGGAGGCAGAGCCTTCTGGCAGAGGGAAGAGGGGAGCAACGGGGTGGATGCCCAAGCCGTCTTTGCCCCAGCTGCCTCAGGGGAGCAGGGAGAGCAAGAGGCCCACTGTGATCCTAGGTCGGCTCTGCCTCTTCCCACCCAGGCGGAGCTGCTGGGGCTGCCAGGGAGCTGCCTGACAGACTCTGGCTCAGCCGAGCTCTCTGAAGGGGCAGGGGGCAGGAACAGACGTGTGCATGGAGTTGGGCCTTGGCCTGGGAGTGTGGACCCCCGAGCTGGTCCCCAGGCTCGGGGCCATGGGCCCGGAGAGAGGACCACCCCAAAGCACTTTTCTCCCGGGTTTCAGAGCAGTGTGCGCATTTGCGGGAACAGCCGGCCAGAGTGCTTCCAAAACGGCCTTTGGAGGCAGGCGGGGAGGTCTGCCAGAGGGAGAGGGCCGGTTCTGCTGGGAGGCCCCACAGGCCAGAGGCACAACCCAGCGAGGCCCCTGCCCTTGGCCAGCCTTGCCCAGGCCTTCCTGGCGTCCAGGGCTACTGCCCCACGAAGGGGCAGGCTGCAGGGAGTGTGTCCAGACATGCACGGGCACCTACCCCAACTCAGCCCCGCTAGGGCCTTTCCCCTGGGCCTAGGCCTCAGCTGAGGCCTACTGGGTGGGAAGGTGCTGGCAGGGGCTGTCTCCACACTGCAACGTCCCAGGAGGCAGAGCCTTCTGGCAGAGGGAAGAGGGGAGCAACGGGGTGGATGCCCAAGCCGTCTTTGCCCCAGCTGCCTCAGGGGAGCAGGGAGAGCAAGAGGCCCACTGTGATCCTAGGTCGGCTCTGCCTCTTCCCACCCAGGCGGAGCTGCTGGGGCTGCCAGGGAGCTGCCTGACAGACTCTGGCTCAGCCGAGCTCTCTGAAGGGGCAGGGGGCAGGAACAGACGTGTGCATGGAGTTGGGCCTTGGCCTGGGAGTGTGGACCCCCGAGCTGGTCCCCAGGCTCGGGGCCATGGGCCCGGAGAGAGGACCACCCCAAAGCACTTTTCTCCCGGGTTTCAGAGCAGTGTGCGCGATTTGCGGGAACAGCCGGCCAGAGTGCTTCCAAAACGGCCTTTGGAGGCAGGCGGGGAGGTGTGCCAGAGGGAGAGGGCCGGTTCTGCTGGGAGGCCCCACAGGCCAGAGGCACAACCCAGCGAGGCCCCTGCCCTTGGCCAGCCTTGCCCAGGCCTTCCTGGCGTCCAGGGCTACTGCCCCACGAAGGGGCAGGCTGCAGGGAGTGTGTCCAGACATGCACGGGCACCTACCCCAACTCAGCCCCGCTAGGGCCTTTCCCCTGGGCCTAGGCCTCAGCTGAGGCCTACTGGGTGGGAAGGGGCGGCAGGGGCTGTCTCCACACTGCAACGTCCCAGGAGGCAGAGCCTTCTGGCAGAGGGAAGAGGGGAGCAACGGGGTGGATGCCCAAGCCGTCTTTGCCCCAGCTGCCTCAGGGGAGCAGGGAGAGCAAGAGGCCCACTGTGATCCTAGGTCGGCTCTGCCTCTTCCCACCCAGGCGGAGCTGCTGGGGCTGCCAGGGAGCTGCCTGACAGACTCTGGCTCAGCCGAGCTCTCTGAAGGGGCAGGGGGCAGGAACAGACGTGTGTGCATGGAGTTGGGCCTTGGCCTGGGAGTGTGGACCCCCGAGCTGGTCCCCAGGCTCGGGGCCATGGGCCCGGAGAGAGGACCACCCCAAAGCACTTTTCTCCCGGTTTTTCAGAGCAGTGTGCGCGATTTGCGGGAACAGCCGGCCAGAGTGCTTCCAAAAGGCCTTTGGAGGCAGGCGGGGAGGTCTGCCAGAGGGAGAGGGCCGGTTCTGCTGGGAGGCCCCACAGGCCAGAGGCACAACCCAGCGAGGCCCCTGCCCTTGGCCAGCCTTGCCCAGGCCTTCCTGGCGTCCAGGGCTACTGCCCCACGAAGGGGCAGGCTGCAGGGAGTGTGTCCAGACATGCACGGGCACCTACCCCAACTCAGCCCCGCTAGGGCCTTTCCCCTGGGCCTAGGCCTCAGCTGAGGCCTACTGGGTGGGAAGGTGCTGGCAGGGGCTGTCTCCACACTGCAACGTCCCAGGAGGCAGAGCCTTCTGGCAGAGGGAAGAGGGGAGCAACGGGGTGGATGCCCAAGCCGTCTTTGCCCCAGCTGCCTCAGGGGAGCAGGGAGAGCAAGAGGCCCACTGTGATCCTAGGTCGGCTCTGCCTCTTCCCACCCAGGCGGAGCTGCTGGGGCTGCCAGGGAGCTGCCTGACAGACTCTGGCTCAGCCGAGCTCTCTGAAGGGGCAGGGGGCAGGAACAGACGTGTGCATGGAGTTGGGCCTTGGCCTGGGAGTGTGGACCCCCGAGCTGGTCCCCAGGCTCGGGGCCATGGGCCCGGAGAGAGGACCACCCCAAAGCACTTTTCTCCCGGGTTTCAGAGCAGTGTGCGCGATTTGCGGGAACAGCCGGCCAGAGTGCTTCCAAAACGGCCTTTGGAGGCAGGCGGGGAGGTCTGCCAGAGGGAGAGGGCCGGTTCTGCTGGGAGGCCCCACAGGCCAGAGGCACAACCCAGCGAGGCCCCTGCCCTTGGCCAGCCTTGCCCAGGCCTTCCTGGCGTCCAGGGCTACTGCCCCACGAAGGGGCAGGCTGCAGGGAGTGTGTCCAGACATGCACGGGCACCTACCCCAACTCAGCCCCGCTAGGGCCTTTCCCCTGGGCCTAGGCCTCAGCTGAGGCCTACTGGGTGGGAAGGTGCTGGCAGGGGCTGTCTCCACACTGCAACGTCCCAGGAGGCAGAGCCTTCTGGCAGAGGGAAGAGGGGAGCAACGGGGTGGATGCCCAAGCCGTCTTTGCCCCAGCTGCCTCAGGGGAGCAGGGAGAGCAAGAGGCCCACTGTGATCCTAGGTCGGCTCTGCCTCTTCCCACCCAGGCGGAGCTGCTGGGGCTGCCAGGGAGCTGCCTGACAGACTCTGGCTCAGCCGAGCTCTCTGAAGGGGCAGGGGGCAGGAACAGACGTGTGCATGGAGTTGGGCCTTGGCCTGGGAGTGTGGACCCCCGAGCTGGTCCCCAGGCTCGGGGCCATGGGCCCGGAGAGAGGACCACCCCAAAGCACTTTTCTCCCGGGTTTCAGAGCAGTGTGCGCGATTTGCGGGAACAGCCGGCCAGAGTGCTTCCAAAAGGGCCTTTGGAGGCAGGCGGGGAGGTCTGCCAGAGGGAGAGGGCCGGTTCTGCTGGGAGGCCCCACAGGCCAGAGGCACAACCCAGCGAGGCCCCTGCCCTTGGCCAGCCTTGCCCAGGCCTTCCTGGCGTCCAGGGCTACTGCCCCACGAAGGGGCAGGCTGCAGGGAGTGTGTCCAGACATGCACGGGCACCTACCCCAACTCAGCCCCGCTAGGGCCTTTCCCCTGGGCCTAGGCCTCAGCTGAGGCCTACTGGGTGGGAAGGTGCTGGCAGGGGCTGTCTCCACACTGCAACGTCCCAGGAGGCAGAGCCTTCTGGCAGAGGGAAGAGGGGAGCAACGGGGTGGATGCCCAAGCCGTCTTTGCCCCAGCTGCCTCAGGGGAGCAGGGAGAGCAAGAGGCCCACTGTGATCCTAGGTCGGCTCTGCCTCTTCCCACCCAGGCGGAGCTGCTGGGGCTGCCAGGGAGCTGCCTGACAGACTCTGGCTCAGCCGAGCTCTCTGAAGGGGCAGGGGGCAGGAACAGACGTGTGCATGGAGTTGGGCCTTGGCCTGGGAGTGTGGACCCCCGAGCTGGTCCCCAGGCTCGGGGCCATGGGCCCGGAGAGAGGACCACCCCAAAGCACTTTTCTCCCCCGGGTTTCAGAGCAGTGTGCGCGATTTGCGGGAACAGCCGGCCAGAGTGCTTCCAAAAGGGCCTTTGGAGGCAGGCGGGGAGGTCTGCCAGAGGGAGAGGGCCGGTTCTGCTGGGAGGCCCCACAGGCCAGAGGCACAACCCAGCGAGGCCCCTGCCCTTGGCCAGCCTTGCCCAGGCCTTCCTGGCGTCCAGGGCTACTGCCCCACGAAGGGGCAGGCTGCAGGGAGTGTGTCCAGACATGCACGGGCACCTACCCCAACTCAGCCCCGCTAGGGCCTTTCCCCTGGGCCTAGGCCTCAGCTGAGGCCTACTGGGTGGGAAGGTGCTGGCAGGGGCTGTCTCCACACTGCAACGTCCCAGGAGGCAGAGCCTTCTGGCAGAGGGAAGAGGGGAGCAACGGGGTGGATGCCCAAGCCGTCTTTGCCCCAGCTGCCTCAGGGGAGCAGGGAGAGCAAGAGGCCCACTGTGATCCTAGGTCGGCTCTGCCTCTTCCCACCCAGGCGGAGCTGCTGGGGCTGCCAGGGAGCTGCCTGACAGACTCTGGCTCAGCCGAGCTCTCTGAAGGGGCAGGGGGCAGGAACAGACGTGTGCATGGAGTTGGGCCTTGGCCTGGGAGTGTGGACCCCCGAGCTGGTCCCCAGGCTCGGGGCCATGGGCCCGGAGAGAGGACCACCCCAAAGCACTTTTCTCCCGGGTTTCAGAGCAGTGTGCGCGATTTGCGGGAACAGCCGGCCAGAGTGCTTCCAAAACGGCCTTTGGAGGCAGGCGGGGAGGTCTGCCAGAGGGAGAGGGCCGGTTCTGCTGGGAGGCCCCACAGGCCAGAGGCACAACCCAGCGAGGCCCCTGCCCTTGGCCAGCCTTGCCCAGGCCTTCCTGGCGTCCAGGGCTACTGCCCCACGAAGGGGCAGGCTGCAGGGAGTGTGTCCAGACATGCACGGGCACCTACCCCAACTCAGCCCCGCTAGGGCCTTTCCCCTGGGCCTAGGCCTCAGCTGAGGCCTACTGGGTGGGAAGGTGCTGGCAGGGGCTGTCTCCACACTGCAACGTCCCAGGAGGCAGAGCCTTCTGGCAGAGGGAAGAGGGGAGCAACGGGGTGGATGCCCAAGCCGTCTTTGCCCCAGCTGCCTCAGGGGAGCAGGGAGAGCAAGAGGCCCACTGTGATCCTAGGTCGGCTCTGCCTCTTCCCACCCAGGCGGAGCTGCTGGGGCTGCCAGGGAGCTGCCTGACAGACTCTGGCTCAGCCGAGCTCTCTGAAGGGGCAGGGGGCAGGAACAGACGTGTGCATGGAGTTGGGCCTTGGCCTGGGAGTGTGGACCCCCGAGCTGGTCCCCAGGCTCGGGGCCATGGGCCCGGAGAGAGGACCACCCCAAAGCACTTTTCTCCCGGGTTTCAGAGCAGTGTGCGCGATTTGCGGGAACAGCCGGCCAGAGTGCTTCCAAAAGGGCCTTTGGAGGCAGGCGGGGAGGTCTGCCAGAGGGAGAGGGCCGGTTCTGCTGGGAGGCCCCACAGGCCAGAGGCACAACCCAGCGAGGCCCCTGCCCTTGGCCAGCCTTGCCCAGGCCTTCCTGGCGTCCAGGGCTACTGCCCCACGAAGGGGCAGGCTGCAGGGAGTGTGTCCAGACATGCACGGGCACCTACCCCAACTCAGCCCCGCTAGGGCCTTTCCCCTGGGCCTAGGCCTCAGCTGAGGCCTACTGGGTGGGAAGGTGCTGGCAGGGGCTGTCTCCACACTGCAACGTCCCAGGAGGCAGAGCCTTCTGGCAGAGGGAAGAGGGGAGCAACGGGGTGGATGCCCAAGCCGTCTTTGCCCCAGCTGCCTCAGGGGAGCAGGGAGAGCAAGAGGCCCACTGTGATCCTAGGTCGGCTCTGCCTCTTCCCACCCAGGCGGAGCTGCTGGGGCTGCCAGGGAGCTGCCTGACAGACTCTGGCTCAGCCGAGCTCTCTGAAGGGGCAGGGGGCAGGAACAGACGTGTGCATGGAGTTGGGCCTTGGCCTGGGAGTGTGGACCCCCGAGCTGGTCCCCAGGCTCGGGGCCATGGGCCCGGAGAGAGGACCACCCCAAAGCACTTTTCTCCCGGGTTTCAGAGCAGTGTGCGCGATTTGCGGGAACAGCCGGCCAGAGTGCTTCCAAAACGGCCTTTGGAGGCAGGCGGGGAGGTCTGCCAGAGGGAGAGGGCCGGTTCTGCTGGGAGGCCCCACAGGCCAGAGGCACAACCCAGCGAGGCCCCTGCCCTTGGCCAGCCTTGCCCAGGCCTTCCTGGCGTCCAGGGCTACTGCCCCACGAAGGGGCAGGCTGCAGGGAGTGTGTCCAGACATGCACGGGCACCTACCCCAACTCAGCCCCGCTAGGGCCTTTCCCCTGGGCCTAGGCCTCAGCTGAGGCCTACTGGGTGGGAAGGTGCTGGCAGGGGCTGTCTCCACACTGCAACGTCCCAGGAGGCAGAGCCTTCTGGCAGAGGGAAGAGGGGAGCAACGGGGTGGATGCCCAAGCCGTCTTTGCCCCAGCTGCCTCAGGGGAGCAGGGAGAGCAAGAGGCCCACTGTGATCCTAGGTCGGCTCTGCCTCTTCCCACCCAGGCGGAGCTGCTGGGGCTGCCAGGGAGCTGCCTGACAGACTCTGGCTCAGCCGAGCTCTCTGAAGGGGCAGGGGGCAGGAACAGACGTGTGCATGGAGTTGGGCCTTGGCCTGGGAGTGTGGACCCCCGAGCTGGTCCCCAGGCTCGGGGCCATGGGCCCGGAGAGAGGACCACCCCAAAGCACTTTTCTCCCGGGTTTCAGAGCAGTGTGCGCGATTTGCGGGAACAGCCGGCCAGAGTGCTTCCAAAACGGCCTTTGGAGGCAGGCGGGGAGGTCTGCCAGAGGGAGAGGGCCGGTTCTGCTGGGAGGCCCCACAGGCCAGAGGCACAACCCAGCGAGGCCCCTGCCCTTGGCCAGCCTTGCCCAGGCCTTCCTGGCGTCCAGGGCTACTGCCCCACGAAGGGGCAGGCTGCAGGGAGTGTGTCCAGACATGCACGGGCACCTACCCCAACTCAGCCCCGCTAGGGCCTTTCCCCTGGGCCTAGGCCTCAGCTGAGGCCTACTGGGTGGGAAGGTGCTGGCAGGGGCTGTCTCCACACTGCAACGTCCCAGGAGGCAGAGCCTTCTGGCAGAGGGAAGAGGGGAGCAACGGGGTGGATGCCCAAGCCGTCTTTGCCCCAGCTGCCTCAGGGGAGCAGGGAGAGCAAGAGGCCCACTGTGATCCTAGGTCGGCTCTGCCTCTTCCCACCCAGGCGGAGCTGCTGGGGCTGCCAGGGAGCTGCCTGACAGACTCTGGCTCAGCCGAGCTCTCTGAAGGGGCAGGGGGCAGGAACAGACGTGTGCATGGAGTTGGGCCTTGGCCTGGGAGTGTGGACCCCCGAGCTGGTCCCCAGGCTCGGGGCCATGGGCCCGGAGAGAGGACCACCCCAAAGCACTTTTCTCCCGGGTTTCAGAGCAGTGTGCGCGATTTGCGGGAACAGCCGGCCAGAGTGCTTCCAAAACGGCCTTTGGAGGCAGGCGGGGAGGTCTGCCAGAGGGAGAGGGCCGGTTCTGCTGGGAGGCCCCACAGGCCAGAGGCACAACCCAGCGAGGCCCCTGCCCTTGGCCAGCCTTGCCCAGGCCTTCCTGGCGTCCAGGGCTACTGCCCCACGAAGGGGCAGGCTGCAGGGAGTGTGTCCAGACATGCACGGGCACCTACCCCAACTCAGCCCCGCTAGGGCCTTTCCCCTGGGCCTAGGCCTCAGCTGAGGCCTACTGGGTGGGAAGGTGCTGGCAGGGGCTGTCTCCACACTGCAACGTCCCAGGAGGCAGAGCCTTCTGGCAGAGGGAAGAGGGGAGCAACGGGGTGGATGCCCAAGCCGTCTTTGCCCCAGCTGCCTCAGGGGAGCAGGGAGAGCAAGAGGCCCACTGTGATCCTAGGTCGGCTCTGCCTCTTCCCACCCAGGCGGAGCTGCTGGGGCTGCCAGGGAGCTGCCTGACAGACTCTGGCTCAGCCGAGCTCTCTGAAGGGGCAGGGGGCAGGAACAGACGTGTGCATGGAGTTGGGCCTTGGCCTGGGAGTGTGGACCCCCGAGCTGGTCCCCAGGCTCGGGGCCATGGGCCCGGAGAGAGGACCACCCCAAAGCACTTTTCTCCCGGGTTTCAGAGCAGTGTGCGCGATTTGCGGGAACAGCCGGCCAGAGTGCTTCCAAAACGGCCTTTGGAGGCAGGCGGGGAGGTGTGCCAGAGGGAGAGGGCCGGTTCTGCTGGGAGGCCCCACAGGCCAGAGGCACAACCCAGCGAGGCCCCTGCCCTTGGCCAGCCTTGCCCAGGCCTTCCTGGCGTCCAGGGCTACTGCCCCACGAAGGGGCAGGCTGCAGGGAGTGTGTCCAGACATGCACGGGCAGCTACCCCAACTCAGCCCCGCTAGGGCCTTTCCCCTGGGCCTAGGCCTCAGCTGAGGCCTACTGGGTGGGAAGGTGCTGGCAGGGGCTGTCTCCACACTGCAACGTCCCAGGAGGCAGAGCCTTCTGGCAGAGGGAAGAGGGGAGCAACGGGGTGGATGCCCAAGCCGTCTTTGCCCCAGCTGCCTCAGGGGAGCAGGGAGAGCAAGAGGCCCACTGTGATCCTAGGTCGGCTCTGCCTCTTCCCACCCAGGCGGAGCTGCTGGGGCTGCCAGGGAGCTGCCTGACAGACTCTGGCTCAGCCGAGCTCTCTGAAGGGGCAGGGGGCAGGAACAGACGTGTGCATGGAGTTGGGCCTTGGCCTGGGAGTGTGGACCCCCGAGCTGGTCCCCAGGCTCGGGGCCATGGGCCCGGAGAGAGGACCACCCCAAAGCACTTTTCTCCCGGGTTTCAGAGCAGTGTGCGCGATTTGCGGGAACAGCCGGCCAGAGTGCTTCCAAAACGGCCTTTGGAGGCAGGCGGGGAGGTGTGCCAGAGGGAGAGGGCCGGTTCTGCTGGGAGGCCCCACAGGCCAGAGGCACAACCCAGCGAGGCCCCTGCCCTTGGCCAGCCTTGCCCAGGCCTTCCTGGCGTCCAGGGCTACTGCCCCACGAAGGGGCAGGCTGCAGGGAGTGTGTCCAGACATGCACGGGCAGCTACCCCAACTCAGCCCCGCTAGGGCCTTTCCCCTGGGCCTAGGCCTCAGCTGAGGCCTACTGGGTGGGAAGGTGCTGGCAGGGGCTGTCTCCACACTGCAACGTCCCAGGAGGCAGAGCCTTCTGGCAGAGGGAAGAGGGGAGCAACGGGGTGGATGCCCAAGCCGTCTTTGCCCCAGCTGCCTCAGGGGAGCAGGGAGAGCAAGAGGCCCACTGTGATCCTAGGTCGGCTCTGCCTCTTCCCACCCAGGCGGAGCTGCTGGGGCTGCCAGGGAGCTGCCTGACAGACTCTGGCTCAGCCGAGCTCTCTGAAGGGGCAGGGGGCAGGAACAGACGTGTGCATGGAGTTGGGCCTTGGCCTGGGAGTGTGGACCCCCGAGCTGGTCCCCAGGCTCGGGGCCATGGGCCCGGAGAGAGGACCACCCCAAAGCACTTTTCTCCCGGGTTTCAGAGCAGTGTGCGCATTTGCGGGAACAGCCGGCCAGAGTGCTTCCAAAACGGCCTTTGGAGGCAGGCGGGGAGGTGTGCCAGAGGGAGAGGGCCGGTTCTGCTGGGAGGCCCCACAGGCCAGAGGCACAACCCAGCGAGGCCCCTGCCCTTGGCCAGCCTTGCCCAGGCCTTCCTGGCGTCCAGGGCTACTGCCCCACGAAGGGGCAGGCTGCAGGGAGTGTGTCCAGACATGCACGGGCAGCTACCCCAACTCAGCCCCGCTAGGGCCTTTCCCCTGGGCCTAGGCCTCAGCTGAGGCCTACTGGGTGGGAAGGTGCTGGCAGGGGCTGTCTCCACACTGCAACGTCCCAGGAGGCAGAGCCTTCTGGCAGAGGGAAGAGGGGAGCAACGGGGTGGATGCCCAAGCCGTCTTTGCCCCAGCTGCCTCAGGGGAGCAGGGAGAGCAAGAGGCCCACTGTGATCCTAGGTCGGCTCTGCCTCTTCCCACCCAGGCGGAGCTGCTGGGGCTGCCAGGAGCTGCCTGACAGACTCTGGCTCAGCCGAGCTCTCTGAAGGGGCAGGGGGCAGGAACAGACGTGTGCATGGAGTTGGGCCTTGGCCTGGGAGTGTGGACCCCCGAGCTGGTCCCCAGGCTCGGGGCCATGGGCCCGGAGAGAGGACCACCCCAAAGCACTTTTCTCCCGGGTTTCAGAGCAGTGTGCGCGATTTGCGGGAACAGCCGGCCAGAGTGCTTCCAAAACGGGCTTTGGAGGCAGGCGGGGAGGTGTGCCAGAGGGAGAGGGCCGGTTCTGCTGGGAGGCCCCACAGGCCAGAGGCACAACCCAGCGAGGCCCCTGCCCTTGGCCAGCCTTGCCCAGGCCTTCCTGGCGTCCAGGGCTACTGCCCCACGAAGGGGCAGGCTGCAGGGAGTGTGTCCAGACATGCACGGGCAGCTACCCCAACTCAGCCCCGCTAGGGCCTTTCCCCTGGGCCTAGGCCTCAGCTGAGGCCTACTGGGTGGGAAGGTGCTGGCAGGGGCTGTCTCCACACTGCAACGTCCCAGGAGGCAGAGCCTTCTGGCAGAGGGAAGAGGGGAGCAACGGGGTGGATGCCCAAGCCGTCTTTGCCCCAGCTGCCTCAGGGGAGCAGGGAGAGCAAGAGGCCCACTGTGATCCTAGGTCGGCTCTGCCTCTTCCCACCCAGGCGGAGCTGCTGGGGCTGCCAGGGAGCTGCCTGACAGACTCTGGCTCAGCCGAGCTCTCTGAAGGGGCAGGGGGCAGGAACAGACGTGTGCATGGAGTTGGGCCTTGGCCTGGGAGTGTGGACCCCCGAGCTGGTCCCCAGGCTCGGGGCCATGGGCCCGGAGAGAGGACCACCCCAAAGCACTTTTCTCCCGGGTTTCAGAGCAGTGTGCGCGATTTGCGGGAACAGCCGGCCAGAGTGCTTCCAAAACGGCCTTTGGAGGCAGGCGGGGAGGTGTGCCAGAGGGAGAGGGCCGGTTCTGCTGGGAGGCCCCACAGGCCAGAGGCACAACCCAGCGAGGCCCCTGCCCTTGGCCAGCCTTGCCCAGGCCTTCCTGGCGTCCAGGGCTACTGCCCCACGAAGGGGCAGGCTGCAGGGAGTGTGTCCAGACATGCACGGGCAGCTACCCCAACTCAGCCCCGCTAGGGCCTTTCCCCTGGGCCTAGGCCTCAGCTGAGGCCTACTGGGTGGGAAGGTGCTGGCAGGGGGGCTGTCTCCACACTGCAACGTCCCAGGAGGCAGAGCCTTCTGGCAGAGGGAAGAGGGGAGCAACGGGGTGGATGCCCAAGCCGTCTTTGCCCCAGCTGCCTCAGGGGAGCAGGGAGAGCAAGAGGCCCACTGTGATCCTAGGTCGGCTCTGCCTCTTCCCACCCAGGCGGAGCTGCTGGGGCTGCCAGGGAGCTGCCTGACAGACTCTGGCTCAGCCGAGCTCTCTGAAGGGGCAGGGGGCAGGAACAGACGTGTGCATGGAGTTGGGCCTTGGCCTGGGAGTGTGGACCCCCGAGCTGGTCCCCAGGCTCGGGGCCATGGGCCCGGAGAGAGGACCACCCCAAAGCACTTTTCTCCCGGGTTTCAGAGCAGTGTGCGCGATTTGCGGGAACAGCCGGCCAGAGTGCTTCCAAAAACGGCCTTTGGAGGCAGGCGGGGAGGTGTGCCAGAGGGAGAGGGCCGGTTCTGCTGGGAGGCCCCACAGGCCAGAGGCACAACCCAGCGAGGCCCCTGCCCTTGGCCAGCCTTGCCCAGGCCTTCCTGGCGTCCAGGGCTACTGCCCCACGAAGGGGCAGGCTGCAGGGAGTGTGTCCAGACATGCACGGGCAGCTACCCCAACTCAGCCCCGCTAGGGCCTTTCCCCTGGGCCTAGGCCTCAGCTGAGGCCTACTGGGTGGGAAGGTGCTGGCAGGGGCTGTCTCCACACTGCAACGTCCCAGGAGGCAGAGCCTTCTGGCAGAGGGAAGAGGGGAGCAACGGGGTGGATGCCCAAGCCGTCTTTGCCCCAGCTGCCTCAGGGGAGCAGGAGAGAGCAAGAGGCCCACTGTGATCCTAGGTCGGCTCTGCCTCTTCCCACCCAGGCGGAGCTGCTGGGGGGCTGCCAGGGAGCTGCCTGACAGACTCTGGCTCAGCCGAGCTCTCTGAAGGGGCAGGGGGCAGGAACAGACGTGTGCATGGAGTTGGGCCTTGGCCTGGGAGTGTGGACCCCCGAGCTGGTCCCCAGGCTCGGGGCCATGGGCCCGGAGAGAGGACCACCCCAAAGCACTTTTCTCCCGGGTTTCAGAGCAGTGTGCGCGATTTGCGGGAACAGCCGGCCAGAGTGCTTCCAAAACGGCCTTTGGAGGCAGGCGGGGAGGTGTGCCAGAGGGAGAGGGCCGGTTCTGCTGGGAGGCCCCACAGGCCAGAGGCACAACCCAGCGAGGCCCCTGCCCTTGGCCAGCCTTGCCCAGGCCTTCCTGGCGTCCAGGGCTACTGCCCCACGAAGGGGCAGGCTGCAGGGAGTGTGTCCAGACATGCACGGGCAGCTACTACCCCAACTCAGCCCCGCTAGGGCCTTTCCCCTGGGCCTAGGCCTCAGCTGAGGCCTACTGGGTGGGAAGGTGCTGGCAGGGGCTGTCTCCACACTGCAACGTCCCAGGAGGCAGAGCCTTCTGGCAGAGGGAAGAGGGGAGCAACGGGGTGGATGCCCAAGCCGTCTTTGCCCCAGCTGCCTCAGGGGAGCAGGGAGAGCAAGAGGCCCACTGTGATCCTAGGTCGGCTCTGCCTCTTCCCACCCAGGCGGAGCTGCTGGGGCTGCCAGGGAGCTGCCTGACAGACTCTGGCTCAGCCGAGCTCTCTGAAGGGGCAGGGGGCAGGAACAGACGTGTGCATGGAGTTGGGCCTTGGCCTGGGAGTGTGGACCCCCGAGCTGGTCCCCAGGCTCGGGGCCATGGGCCCGGAGAGAGGACCACCCCAAAGCACTTTTCTCCCGGGTTTCAGAGCAGTGTGCGCGATTTGCGGGAACAGCCGGCCAGAGTGCTTCCAAAACCTCTTGGAGGCAGGCGGGGAGGTGTGCCAGAGGGAGAGGGCCGGTTCTGCTGGGAGGCCCCACAGGCCAGAGGCACAACCCAGCGAGGCCCCTGCCCTTGGCCAGCCTTGCCCAGGCCTTCCTGGCGTCCAGGGCTACTGC
The DNA here is from genome assembly GCA_020976825.1 of Odocoileus hemionus. Classification (NCBI taxonomy): domain Eukaryota; kingdom Metazoa; phylum Chordata; class Mammalia; order Artiodactyla; family Cervidae; genus Odocoileus; species Odocoileus hemionus. The sequence continues at coordinate 1,772,159 of JAJLRB010005427.1, read as the reverse complement.
CCCACGAAGGGGCAGGCTGCAGGGAGTGTGTCCAGACATGCACGGGCAGCTACCCCAACTCAGCCCCGCTAGGGCCTTTCCCCTGGGCCTAGGCCTCAGCTGAGGCCTACTGGGTGGGAAGGTGCTGGCAGGGGCTGTCTCCACACTGCAACGTCCCAGGAGGCAGAGCCTTCTGGCAGAGGGAAGAGGGGAGCAACGGGGTGGATGCCCAAGCCGTCTTTGCCCCAGCTGCCTCAGGGGAGCAGGGAGAGCAAGAGGCCCACTGTGATCCTAGGTCGGCTCTGCCTCTTCCCACCCAGGCGGAGCTGCTGGGGCTGCCAGGGAGCTGCCTGACAGACTCTGGCTCAGCCGAGCTCTCTGAAGGGGCAGGGGGCAGGAACAGACGTGTGCATGGAGTTGGGCCTTGGCCTGGGAGTGTGGACCCCCGAGCTGGTCCCCAGGCTCGGGGCCATGGGCCCGGAGAGAGGACCACCCCAAAGCACTTTTCTCCCGGGTTTCAGAGCAGTGTGCGCGATTTGCGGGAACAGCCGGCCAGAGTGCTTCCAAAACGGCCTTTGGAGGCAGGCGGGGAGGTGTGCCAGAGGGAGAGGGCCGGTTCTGCTGGGAGGCCCCACAGGCCAGAGGCACAACCCAGCGAGGCCCCTGCCCTTGGCCAGCCTTGCCCAGGCCTTCCTGGCGTCCAGGGCTACTGCCCCACGAAGGGGCAGGCTGCAGGGAGTGTGTCCAGACATGCACGGGCAGCTACCCCAACTCAGCCCCGCTAGGGCCTTTCCCCTGGGCCTAGGCCTCAGCTGAGGCCTACTGGGTGGGAAGGTGCTGGCAGGGGCTGTCTCCACACTGCAACGTCCCAGGAGGCAGAGCCTTCTGGCAGAGGGAAGAGGGGAGCAACGGGGTGGATGCCCAAGCCGTCTTTGCCCCAGCTGCCTCAGGGGAGCAGGGAGAGCAAGAGGCCCACTGTGATCCTAGGTCGGCTCTGCCTCTTCCCACCCAGGCGGAGCTGCTGGGGCTGCCAGGGAGCTGCCTGACAGACTCTGGCTCAGCCGAGCTCTCTGAAGGGGCAGGGGGCAGGAACAGACGTGTGCATGGAGTTGGGCCTTGGCCTGGGAGTGTGGACCCCCGAGCTGGTCCCCAGGCTCGGGGCCATGGGCCCGGAGAGAGGACCACCCCAAAGCACTTTTCTCCCGGGTTTCAGAGCAGTGTGCGCGATTTGCGGGAACAGCCGGCCAGAGTGCTTCCAAAACGGCCTTTGGAGGCAGGCGGGGAGGTGTGCCAGAGGGAGAGGGCCGGTTCTGCTGGGAGGCCCCACAGGCCAGAGGCACAACCCAGCGAGGCCCCTGCCCTTGGCCAGCCTTGCCCAGGCCTTCCTGGCGTCCAGGGCTACTGCCCCACGAAGGGGCAGGCTGCAGGGAGTGTGTCCAGACATGCACGGGCAGCTACCCCAACTCAGCCCCGCTAGGGCCTTTCCCCTGGGCCTAGGCCTCAGCTGAGGCCTACTGGGTGGGAAGGTGCTGGCAGGGGCTGTCTCCACACTGCAACGTCCCAGGAGGCAGAGCCTTCTGGCAGAGGGAAGAGGGGAGCAACGGGGTGGATGCCCAAGCCGTCTTTGCCCCAGCTGCCTCAGGGGAGCAGGGAGAGCAAGAGGCCCACTGTGATCCTAGGTCGGCTCTGCCTCTTCCCACCCAGGCGGAGCTGCTGGGGCTGCCAGGGAGCTGCCTGACAGACTCTGGCTCAGCCGAGCTCTCTGAAGGGGCAGGGGGCAGGAACAGACGTGTGCATGGAGTTGGGCCTTGGCCTGGGAGTGTGGACCCCCGAGCTGGTCCCCAGGCTCGGGGCCATGGGCCCGGAGAGAGGACCACCCCAAAGCACTTTTCTCCCGGGTTTCAGAGCAGTGTGCGCGATTTGCGGGAACAGCCGGCCAGAGTGCTTCCAAAACGGCCTTTGGAGGCAGGCGGGGAGGTGTGCCAGAGGGAGAGGGCCGGTTCTGCTGGGAGGCCCCACAGGCCAGAGGCACAACCCAGCGAGGCCCCTGCCCTTGGCCAGCCTTGCCCAGGCCTTCCTGGCGTCCAGGGCTACTGCCCCACGAAGGGGCAGGCTGCAGGGAGTGTGTCCAGACATGCACGGGCAGCTACCCCAACTCAGCCCCGCTAGGGCCTTTCCCCTGGGCCTAGGCCTCAGCTGAGGCCTACTGGGTGGGAAGGTGCTGGCAGGGGCTGTCTCCACACTGCAACGTCCCAGGAGGCAGAGCCTTCTGGCAGAGGGAAGAGGGGAGCAACGGGGTGGATGCCCAAGCCGTCTTTGCCCCAGCTGCCTCAGGGGAGCAGGGAGAGCAAGAGGCCCACTGTGATCCTAGGTCGGCTCTGCCTCTTCCCACCCAGGCGGAGCTGCTGGGGCTGCCAGGGAGCTGCCTGACAGACTCTGGCTCAGCCGAGCTCTCTGAAGGGGCAGGGGGCAGGAACAGACGTGTGCATGGAGTTGGGCCTTGGCCTGGGAGTGTGGACCCCCGAGCTGGTCCCCAGGCTCGGGGCCATGGGCCCGGAGAGAGACCACCCCACCCCAAAGCACTTTTCTCCCGGGTTTCAGAGCAGTGTGCGCGATTTGCGGGAACAGCCGGCCAGAGTGCTTCCAAAACGGCCTTTGGAGGCAGGCGGGGAGGTGTGCCAGAGGGAGAGGGCCGGTTCTGCTGGGAGGCCCCACAGGCCAGAGGCACAACCCAGCGAGGCCCCTGCCCTTGGCCAGCCTTGCCCAGGCCTTCCTGGCGTCCAGGGCTACTGCCCCACGAAGGGGCAGGCTGCAGGGAGTGTGTCCAGACATGCACGGGCAGCTACCCCAACTCAGCCCCGCTAGGGCCTTTCCCCTGGGCCTAGGCCTCAGCTGAGGCCTACTGGGTGGGAAGGTGCTGGCAGGGGCTGTCTCCACACTGCAACGTCCCAGGAGGCAGAGCCTTCTGGCAGAGGGAAGAGGGGAGCAACGGGGTGGATGCCCAAGCCGTCTTTGCCCCAGCTGCCTCAGGGGAGCAGGGAGAGCAAGAGGCCCACTGTGATCCTAGGTCGGCTCTGCCTCTTCCCACCCAGGCGGAGCTGCTGGGGCTGCCAGGGAGCTGCCTGACAGACTCTGGCTCAGCCGAGCTCTCTGAAGGGGCAGGGGGCAGGAACAGACGTGTGCATGGAGTTGGGCCTTGGCCTGGGAGTGTGGACCCCCGAGCTGGTCCCCAGGCTCGGGGCCATGGGCCCGGAGAGAGGACCACCCCAAAGCACTTTTCTCCCGGGTTTCAGAGCAGTGTGCGCGATTTGCGGGAACAGCCGGCCAGAGTGCTTCCAAAACGGCCTTTGGAGGCAGGCGGGGAGGTGTGCCAGAGGGAGAGGGCCGGTTCTGCTGGGAGGCCCCACAGGCCAGAGGCACAACCCAGCGAGGCCCCCCTGCCCTTGGCCAGCCTTGCCCAGGCCTTCCTGGCGTCCAGGGCTACTGCCCCACGAAGGGGCAGGCTGCAGGGAGTGTGTCCAGACATGCACGGGCAGCTACCCCAACTCAGCCCCGCTAGGGCCTTTCCCCTGGGCCTAGGCCTCAGCTGAGGCCTACTGGGTGGGAAGGTGCTGGCAGGGGCTGTCTCCACACTGCAACGTCCCAGGAGGCAGAGCCTTCTGGCAGAGGGAAGAGGGGAGCAACGGGGTGGATGCCCAAGCCGTCTTTGCCCCAGCTGCCTCAGGGGAGCAGGGAGAGCAAGAGGCCCACTGTGATCCTAGGTCGGCTCTGCCTCTTCCCACCCAGGCGGAGCTGCTGGGGCTGCCAGGGAGCTGCCTGACAGACTCTGGCTCAGCCGAGCTCTCTGAAGGGGCAGGGGGCAGGAACAGACGTGTGCATGGAGTTGGGCCTTGGCCTGGGAGTGTGGACCCCCGAGCTGGTCCCCAGGCTCGGGGCCATGGGCCCGGAGAGAGGACCACCCCAAAGCACTTTTCTCCCGGGTTTCAGAGCAGTGTGCGCGATTTGCGGGAACAGCCGGCCAGAGTGCTTCCAAAACGGCCTTTGGAGGCAGGCGGGGAGGTGTGCCAGAGGGAGAGGGCCGGTTCTGCTGGGAGGCCCCACAGGCCAGAGGTGGGCATGGGTCGATGAAACAAGAGGCCCACTGCGAATGGCTAGGTCGGCTCGCCTAAGGGGGTCCCACCCCGGTGGGGGGGCGGGGGGGTGCGGGAGGGGGGTTGTTTGGAGGCGGTGGCCGGGCGGAGGGGGGGGGAGCGGGTGCGGGGGTGAGGGGGGGGGATGCGGGTGGGGGGGGGCCGGGGGGGGGGGGCGTGTGGCGGGCGGGTGGGGGGGGGGCCGGGGGGAGGGAGGGTGGAGCGGGCGGGGGGGGGGGAGGGTTGGTTTCTGCGGGGGACCCGAGCTTTCACCATAGTGGGGGGGGGGGAGTGGATGGGGGGGTGGGGGGGGGGGGGGGTGCGGGGGGGGGCGCGCCCATTACGGGGGGGGTAGACGCTAAAGGTTGGGGGGGGGGTGGGGGGTGGGGCGGCGGGACGGGGGGATGCGGGGGGGGGGAGGGGTGGGCAGGAGGTCGTAGGGGAGGGGTAGTCCAAACATCGACAGGATTAAATATAGTATTTTATAGATTTAACTATTGTGGTCGATATGTAAGAGATATGAGATGGACTCCTATGTTAGAAAGATAATGGTCGATATTCTAGGTTCGATTAGACATCCAGTTTGAATGGTCCGTACCTTAATCCTGCGCGAGGGGAAGGCGATCTTGAACTTATAATGTACCCTTGACGCTTTCATGTAGTCTGAGCAAGTTAAAGTATTTAAATAAAGTACACGTCTCTTTGGACTCACACTATTTATCTTGCAATATTAACCACAATTACCCAATACACCTCGGAGGCTTTGGTGTGCAGTTACTGGTAGCGTGGATTGCCGGGATAGCAATGACACCTTGGGGGGGGGGAGGGGGGGGTCGGGAGGGGGGGGGGCCAGTGTGGGGGCTGGGGGGAGGGGCGGGGGGTCGGCTCTGCCTCTTCCCACCCAGGCGGAGCTGCTGGGGCTGCCAGGGAGCTGCCTGACAGACTCTGGCTCAGCCGAGCTCTCTGAAGGGGCAGGGGGCAGGAACAGACGTGTGCATGGAGTTGGGCCTTGGCCTGGGAGTGTGGACCCCCGAGCTGGTCCCCAGGCTCGGGGCCATGGGCCCGGAGAGAGGACCACCCCAAAGCACTTTTCTCCCGGGTTTCAGAGCAGTGTGCGCGATTTGCGGGAACAGCCGGCCAGAGTGCTTCCAAAACGGCCTTTGGAGGCAGGCGGGGAGGTGTGCCAGAGGGAGAGGGCCGGTTCTGCTGGGAGGCCCCACAGGCCAGAGGCACAACCCAGCGAGGCCCCTGCCCTTGGCCAGCCTTGCCCAGGCCTTCCTGGCGTCCAGGGCTACTGCCCCACGAAGGGGCAGGCTGCAGGGAGTGTGTCCAGACATGCACGGGCAGCTACCCCAACTCAGCCCCGCTAGGGCCTTTCCCCTGGGCCTAGGCCTCAGCTGAGGCCTACTGGGTGGGAAGGTGCTGGCAGGGGCTGTCTCCACACTGCAACGTCCCAGGAGGCAGAGCCTTCTGGCAGAGGGAAGAGGGGAGCAACGGGGTGGATGCCCAAGCCGTCTTTGCCCCAGCTGCCTCAGGGGAGCAGGGAGAGCAAGAGGCCCACTGTGATCCTAGGTCGGCTCTGCCTCTTCCCACCCAGGCGGAGCTGCTGGGGCTGCCAGGGAGCTGCCTGACAGACTCTGGCTCAGCCGAGCTCTCTGAAGGGGCAGGGGGCAGGAACAGACGTGTGCATGGAGTTGGGCCTTGGCCTGGGAGTGTGGACCCCCGAGCTGGTCCCCAGGCTCGGGGCCATGGGCCCGGAGAGAGGACCACCCCAAAGCACTTTTCTCCCGGGTTTCAGAGCAGTGTGCGCGATTTGCGGGAACAGCCGGCCAGAGTGCTTCCAAAACGGCCTTTGGAGGCAGGCGGGGAGGTGTGCCAGAGGGAGAGGGCCGGTTCTGCTGGGAGGCCCCACAGGCCAGAGGCACAACCCAGCGAGGCCCCTGCCCTTGGCCAGCCTTGCCCAGGCCTTCCTGGCGTCCAGGGCTACTGCCCCACGAAGGGGCAGGCTGCAGGGAGTGTGTCCAGACATGCACGGGCAGCTACCCCAACTCAGCCCCGCTAGGGCCTTTCCCCTGGGCCTAGGCCTCAGCTGAGGCCTACTGGGTGGGAAGGTGCTGGCAGGGGCTGTCTCCACACTGCAACGTCCCAGGAGGCAGAGCCTTCTGGCAGAGGGAAGAGGGGAGCAACGGGGTGGATGCCCAAGCCGTCTTTGCCCCAGCTGCCTCAGGGGAGCAGGGAGAGCAAGAGGCCCACTGTGATCCTAGGTCGGCTCTGCCTCTTCCCACCCAGGCGGAGCTGCTGGGGCTGCCAGGGAGCTGCCTGACAGACTCTGGCTCAGCCGAGCTCTCTGAAGGGGCAGGGGGCAGGAACAGACGTGTGCATGGAGTTGGGCCTTGGCCTGGGAGTGTGGACCCCCGAGCTGGTCCCCAGGCTCGGGGCCATGGGCCCGGAGAGAGGACCACCCCAAAGCACTTTTCTCCCCGGGTTTCAGAGCAGTGTGCGCGATTTGCGGGAACAGCCGGCCAGAGTGCTTCCAAAACGGCCTTTGGAGGCAGGCGGGGAGGTGTGCCAGAGGGAGAGGGCCGGTTCTGCTGGGAGGCCCCACAGGCCAGAGGCACAACCCAGCGAGGCCCCTGCCCTTGGCCAGCCTTGCCCAGGCCTTCCTGGCGTCCAGGGCTACTGCCCCACGAAGGGGCAGGCTGCAGGGAGTGTGTCCAGACATGCACGGGCAGCTACCCCAACTCAGCCCCGCTAGGGCCTTTCCCCTGGGCCTAGGCCTCAGCTGAGGCCTACTGGGTGGGAAGGTGCTGGCAGGGGCTGTCTCCACACTGCAACGTCCCAGGAGGCAGAGCCTTCTGGCAGAGGGAAGAGGGGAGCAACGGGGGGGGATGCCCAAGCCGTCTTTGCCCCAGCTGCCTCAGGGGAGCAGGGAGAGCAAGAGGCCCACTGTGATCCTAGGTCGGCTCTGCCTCTTCCCACCCAGGCGGAGCTGCTGGGGCTGCCAGGGAGCTGCCTGACAGACTCTGGCTCAGCCGAGCTCTCTGAAGGGGCAGGGGGCAGGAACAGACGTGTGCATGGAGTTGGGCCTTGGCCTGGGAGTGTGGACCCCCGAGCTGGTCCCCAGGCTCGGGGCCATGGGCCCGGAGAGAGGACCACCCCAAAGCACTTTTCTCCCGGGTTTCAGAGCAGTGTGCGCGATTTGCGGGAACAGCCGGCCAGAGTGCTTCCAAAACGGCCTTTGGAGGCAGGCGGGGAGGTGTGCCAGAGGGAGAGGGCCGGTTCTGCTGGGAGGCCCCACAGGCCAGAGGCACAACCCAGCGAGGCCCCTGCCCTTGGCCAGCCTTGCCCAGGCCTTCCTGGCGTCCAGGGCTACTGCCCCACGAAGGGGCAGGCTGCAGGGAGTGTGTCCAGACATGCACGGGCAGCTACCCCAACTCAGCCCCGCTAGGGCCTTTCCCCTGGGCCTAGGCCTCAGCTGAGGCCTACTGGGTGGGAAGGTGCTGGCAGGGGCTGTCTCCACACTGCAACGTCCCAGGAGGCAGAGCCTTCTGGCAGAGGGAAGAGGGGAGCAACGGGGTGGATGCCCCAAGCCGTCTTTGCCCCAGCTGCCTCAGGGGAGCAGGGAGAGCAAGAGGCCCACTGTGATCCTAGGTCGGCTCTGCCTCTTCCCACCCAGGCGGAGCTGCTGGGGCTGCCAGGGAGCTGCCTGACAGACTCTGGCTCAGCCGAGCTCTCTGAAGGGGCAGGGGGCAGGAACAGACGTGTGCATGGAGTTGGGCCTTGGCCTGGGAGTGTGGACCCCCGAGCTGGTCCCCAGGCTCGGGGCCATGGGCCCGGAGAGAGGACCACCCCAAAGCACTTTTCTCCCGGGTTTCAGAGCAGTGTGCGCGATTTGCGGGAACAGCCGGCCAGAGTGCTTCCAAAACGGCCTTTGGAGGCAGGCGGGGAGGTGTGCCAGAGGGAGAGGGCCGGTTCTGCTGGGAGGCCCCACAGGCCAGAGGCACAACCCAGCGAGGCCCCTGCCCTTGGCCAGCCTTGCCCAGGCCTTCCTGGCGTCCAGGGCTACTGCCCCCCCGAAGGGGGGCAGGCTGCAGGGAGTGTGTCCAGACATGCACGGGCAGCTACCCCAACTCAGCCCCGCTAGGGCCTTTCCCCTGGGCCTAGGCCTCAGCTGAGGCCTACTGGGTGGGAAGGTGCTGGCAGGGGCTGTCTCCACACTGCAACGTCCCAGGAGGCAGAGCCTTCTGGCAGAGGGAAGAGGGGAGCAACGGGGTGGATGCCCAAGCCGTCTTTGCCCCAGCTGCCTCAGGGGAGCAGGGAGAGCAAGAGGCCCACTGTGATCCTAGGTCGGCTCTGCCTCTTCCCACCCAGGCGGAGCTGCTGGGGCTGCCAGGGAGCTGCCTGACAGACTCTGGCTCAGCCGAGCTCTCTGAAGGGGCAGGGGGCAGGAACAGACGTGTGCATGGAGTTGGGCCTTGGCCTGGGAGTGTGGACCCCCGAGCTGGTCCCCAGGCTCGGGGCCATGGGCCCGGAGAGAGGACCACCCCAAAGCACTTTTCTCCCGGGTTTCAGAGCAGTGTGTGCGCGATTTGCGGGAACAGCCGGCCAGAGTGCTTCCAAAACGGCCTTTGGAGGCAGGCGGGGAGGTGTGCCAGAGGGAGAGGGCCGGTTCTGCTGGGAGGCCCCACAGGCCAGAGGCACAACCCAGCGAGGCCCCTGCCCTTGGCCAGCCTTGCCCAGGCCTTCCTGGCGTCCAGGGCTACTGCCCCACGAAGGGGCAGGCTGCAGGGAGTGTGTCCAGACATGCACGGGCAGCTACCCCAACTCAGCCCCGCTAGGGCCTTTCCCCTGGGCCTAGGCCTCAGCTGAGGCCTACTGGGTGGGAAGGTGCTGGCAGGGGCTGTCTCCACACTGCAACGTCCCAGGAGGCAGAGCCTTCTGGCAGAGGGAAGAGGGGAGCAACGGGGGGATGCCCAAGCCGTCTTTGCCCCAGCTGCCTCAGGGGAGCAGGGAGAGCAAGAGGCCCACTGTGATCCTAGGTCGGCTCTGCCTCTTCCCACCCAGGCGGAGCTGCTGGGGCTGCTGCCAGGAGCTGCCTGACCTGACAGACTCTGGCTCAGCCGAGCTCTCTGAAGGGGCAGGGGGCAGGAACAGACGTGTGCATGGAGTTGGGCCTTGGCCTGGGAGTGTGGACCCCCGAGCTGGTCCCCAGGCTCGGGGCCATGGGCCCGGAGAGAGGACCACCCCAAAGCACTTTTCTCCCGGGTTTCAGAGCAGTGTGCGCGATTTGCGGGAACAGCCGGCCAGAGTGCTTCCAAAACGGCCTTTGGAGGCAGGCGGGGAGGTGTGCCAGAGGGAGAGGGGCGGTTCTGCTGGGAGGCCCCACAGGCCAGAGGCACAACCCAGCGAGGCCCCTGCCCTTGGCCAGCCTTGCCCAGGCCTTCCTGGCGTCCAGGGCTACTGCCCCACGAAGGGGCAGGCTGCAGGGAGTGTGTCCAGACATGCACGGGCAGCTACCCCAACTCAGCCCCGCTAGGGCCTTTCCCCTGGGCCTAGGCCTCAGCTGAGGCCTACTGGGTGGGTGGGTGCTGGCAGGGGCTGTCTCCACACTGCAACGTCCCAGGAGGCAGAGCCTTCTGGCAGAGGGAAGAGGGGAGCAACGGGGTGGATGCCCAAGCCGTCTTTGCCCCAGCTGCCTCAGGGGAGCAGGGAGAGCAAGAGGCCCACTGTGATCCTAGGTCGGCTCTGCCTCTTCCCACCCAGGCGGAGCTGCTGGGGCTGCCAGGGAGCTGCCTGACAGACTCTGGCTCAGCCGAGCTCTCTGAAGGGGCAGGGGGCAGGAACAGACGTGTGCATGGAGTTGGGCCTTGGCCTGGGAGTGTGGACCCCCGAGCTGGTCCCCAGGCTCGGGGCCATGGGCCCGGAGAGAGGAGGACCACCCCAAAGCACTTTTCTCCCGGGTTTCAGAGCAGTGTGCGCGATTTGCGGGAACAGCCGGCCAGAGTGCTTCCAAAACGGCCTTTGGAGGCAGGCGGGGAGGTGTGCCAGAGGGAGAGGGCCGGTTCTGCTGGGAGGCCCCACAGGCAGGCAGAGAGGCACAACCCAGCGAGGCCCCTGCCCTTGGCCAGCCTTGCCCAGGCCTTCCTGGCGTCCAGGGCTACTGCCCCACGAAGGGGCAGGCTGCAGGGAGTGTGTCCAGACATGCACGGGCAGCTACCCCAACTCAGCCCCGCTAGGGCCTTTCCCCTGGGCCTAGGCCTCAGCTGAGGCCTACTGGGTGGGAAGGTGCTGGCAGGGGCTGTCTCCACACTGCAACGTCCCAGGAGGCAGAGCCTTCTGGCAGAGGGAAGAGGGGAGCAACGGGGTGGATGCCCAAGCCGTCTTTGCCCCAGCTGCCTCAGGGGAGCAGGGAGAGCAAGAGGCCCACTGTGATCCTAGGTCGGCTCTGCCTCTTCCCACCCAGGCGGAGCTGCTGGGGCTGCCAGGGAGCTGCCTGACAGACTCTGGCTCAGCCGAGCTCTCTGAAGGGGCAGGGGGCAGGAACAGACGTGTGCATGGAGTTGGGCCTTGGCCTGGGAGTGTGGACCCCCCCCGCTGGTCCCCCAGGCTCGGGGCCATGGGCCCGGAGAGAGGACCACCCCAAAGCACTTTTCTCCCGGGTTTCAGAGCAGTGTGCGCGATTTGCGGGAACAGCCGGCCAGAGTGCTTCCAAAACGGCCTTTGGAGGCAGGCGGGGAGGTGTGCCAGAGGGAGAGGGCCGGTTCTGCTGGGAGGCCCCACAGGCCAGAGGCACAACCCAGCGAGGCCCCTGCCCTTGGCCAGCCTTGCCCAGGCCTTCCTGGCGTCCAGGGCTACTGCCCCACGAAGGGGCAGGCTGCAGGGAGTGTGTCCAGACATGCACGGGCAGCTACCCCAACTCAGCCCCGCTAGGGCCTTTCCCCCCCTGGGCCTAGGCCTCAGCTGAGGCCTACTGGGTGGGAAGGTGCTGGCAGGGGCTGTCTCCACACTGCAACGTCCCAGGAGGCAGAGCCTTCTGGCAGAGGGAAGAGGGGAGCAACGGGGTGGATGCCCAAGCCGTCTTTGCCCCAGCTGCCTCAGGGGAGCAGGGAGAGAGGCCCCACTGATCCTAGGTCGGCTCTGCCTCTTCCCACCCAGGCGGAGCTGCTGGGGCTGCCAGGGAGCTGCCTGACAGACTCTGGCTCAGCCGAGCTCTCTGAAGGGGCAGGGGGCAGGAACAGACGTGTGCATGGAGTTGGGCCTTGGCCTGGGAGTGTGGACCCCCCCCGAGCTGGTCCCCAGGCTCGGGGCCATGGGCCCGGAGAGAGGGACCACCCCAAAGCACTTTTCTCCCGGGTTTCAGAGCAGTGTGCGCGATTTGCGGGAACAGCCGCCAGGCCAGAGTGCTTCCAAAACGGCCTTTGGAGGCAGGCGGGGGTGTGCCAGAGGGAGAGGGCCGGTTCTGCTGGGAGGCCCCACAGGCCAGAGGCACAACCCAGCGAGGCCCCTGCCCTTGGCCAGCCTTGCCCAGGCCTTCCTGGCGTCCAGGGCTACTGCCCCACGAAGGGGCAGGCTGCAGGGAGTGTGTGTCAGAGAGTGTGTGCACAGGCAGCAGCTACCCCAACTCAGCCCCGCTAGGGCCTTTCCCCTGGGCCTAGGCCTCAGCTGAGGCCTACTGGGTGGGAAGGTGCTGGCAGGGGCTGTCTCCACACTGCAACGTCCCAGGAGGCAGAGCCTTCTGGCAGAGGGAAGAGGGGAGCAACGGGGTGGATGCCCAAGCCGTCTTTGCCCCAGCTGCCTCAGGGGAGCAGGGAGAGCAAGAGGCCCACTGTGATCCTAGGTCGGCTCTGCCTCTTCCCACCCAGGCGGAGCTGCTGGGGCTGCCAGGGAGCTGCCTGACAGACTCTGGCTCAGCCGAGCTCTCTGAAGGGGCAGGGGGCAGGAACAGACGTGTGCATGGAGTTGGGCCTTGGCCTGGGAGTGTGGACCCCCCCGAGCTGGTCCCCAGGCTCGGGGCCATGGGCCCGGAGAGAGGACCACCCCAAAGCACTTTTCTCCCGGGTTTCAGAGCAGTGTGCGCGATTTGCGGGAACAGCCGGCCAGAGTGCTTCCAAAACGGCCTTTGGAGGCAGGCGGGGAGGTGTGCCAGAGGGAGAGGGCCGGTTCTGCTGGGAGGCCCCACAGGCCAGAGGCACAACCCAGCGAGGCCCCTGCCCTTGGCCAGCCTTGCCCAGGCCTTCCTGGCGTCCAGGGCTACTGCCCCACGAAGGGGCAGGCTGCAGGGAGTGTGTCCAGACATGCACGGGCAGCTACCCCAACTCAGCCCCGCTAGGGCCTTTCCCCTGGGCCTAGGCCTCAGCTGAGGCCTACTGGGTGGGAAGGTGCTGGCAGGGGCTGTCTCCACACTGCAACGTCCCAGGAGGCAGAGCCTTCTGGCAGAGGGAAGAGGGGAGCAACGGGGTGGATGCCCAAGCCGTCTTTGCCCCAGCTGCCTCAGGGGAGCAGGGAGAGCAAGAGGCCCACTGTGATCCTAGGTCGGCTCTGCCTCTTCCCACCCAGGCGGAGCTGCTGGGGCTGCCAGGGAGCTGCCTGACAGACTCTGGCTCAGCCGAGCTCTCTGAAGGGGCAGGGGGCAGGAACAGACGTGTGCATGGAGTTGGGCCTTGGCCTGGGAGTGTGGACCCCCGAGCTGGTCCCCAGGCTCGGGGCCATGGGCCCGGAGAGAGGACCACCCCAAAGCACTTTTCTCCCGGGTTTCAGAGCAGTGTGCGCGATTTGCGGGAACAGCCGGCCAGAGTGCTTCCAAAACGGCCTTTGGAGGCAGGCGGGGAGGTGTGCCAGAGGGAGAGGGCCGGTTCTGGGGGGCCCCCAGGCCAGAGGCACAACCCAGCGAGGCCCCTGCCCTTGGCCAGCCTTGCCCAGGCCTTCCTGGCGTCCAGGGCTACTGCCCCACGAAGGGGCAGGCTGCAGGGAGTGTGTCCAGACATGCACGGGCAGCTACCCCAACTCAGCCCCGCTAGGGCCTTTCCCCTGGGCCTAGGCCTCAGCTGAGGCCTACTGGGTGGGAAGGTGCTGGCAGGGGCTGTCTCCACACTGCAACGTCCCCCAGGAGGCAGAGCCTTCTGGCAGAGGGAAGAGGGGAGCAACGGGGTGGATGCCCAAGCCGTCTTTGCCCCAGCTGCCTCAGGGGAGCAGGGAGAGCAAGAGGCCCACTGTGATCCTAGGTCGGCTCTGCCTCTTCCCACCCAGGCGGAGCTGCTGGGGCTGCCAGGGAGCTGCCTGACAGACTCTGGCTCAGCCGAGCTCTCTGAAGGGGCAGGGGGCAGGAACAGACGTGTGCATGGAGTTGGGCCTTGGCCTGGGAGTGTGGACCCCCGAGCTGGTCCCCAGGCTCGGGGCCATGGGCCCGGAGAGAGGACCACCCCAAAGCACTTTTCTCCCGGGTTTCAGAGCAGTGTGCGCGATTTGCGGGAACAGCCGGCCAGAGTGCTTCCAAAACGGCCTTTGGAGGCAGGCGGGGAGGTGTGCCAGGGAGAGGGAGGGCCGGTTCTGCTGGGAGGCCCCACAGGCCAGAGGCACAACCCAGCGAGGCCCCTGCCCTTGGCCAGCCTTGCCCAGGGCTTCCTGGCGTCCAGGGCTACTGCCCCACGAAGGGGCAGGCTGCAGGGAGTGTGTCCAGACATGCACGGGCAGCTACCCCAACTCAGCCCCGCTAGGGCCTTTCCCCTGGGCCTAGGCCTCAGCTGAGGCCTACTGGGTGGGAAGGTGCTGGCAGGGGCTGTCTCCACACTGCAACGTCCCAGGAGGCAGAGCCTTCTGGCAGAGGGAAGAGGGGAGCAACGGGGTGGATGCCCAAGCCGTCTTTGCCCCAGCTGCCTCAGGGGAGCAGGGAGAGCAAGAGGCCCACTGTGATCCTAGGTCGGCTCTGCCTCTTCCCACCCAGGCGGAGCTGCTGGGGCTGCCAGGGAGCTGCCTGACAGACTCTGGCTCAGCCGAGCTCTCTGAAGGGGCAGGGGGGGGCAGGGGGCAGGACAGACGTGTGCATGGAGTTGGGCCTTGGCCTGGGAGTGTGGACCCCCGAGCTGGTCCCCAGGCTCGGGGCCATGGGCCCGGAGAGAGGACCACCCCCCAAAGCACTTTTCTCCCGGGTTTCAGAGCAGTGTGCGCGATTTGCGGGAACAGCCGGCCAGAGTGCTTCCAAAACGGCCTTTGGAGGCAGGCGGGGAGGTGTGCCAGAGGGAGAGGGCCGGTTCTGCTGGGAGGCCCCACAGGCCAGAGGCACAACCCAGCGAGGCCCCTGCCCTTGGCCAGCCTTGCCCAGGCCTTCCTGGCGTCCAGGGCTACTGCCCCACGAAGGGGCAGGCTGCAGGGAGTGTGTCCAGACATGCACGGGCAGCTACCCCAACTCAGCCCCGCTAGGGCCTTTCCCCTGGGCCTAGGCCTCAGCTGAGGCCTACTGGGTGGGAAGGTGCTGGCAGGGGCTGTCTCCACACTGCAACGTCCCAGGAGGCAGAGCCTTCTGGCAGAGGGAAGAGGGGAGCAACGGGGTGGATGCCCAAGCCGTCTTTGCCCCAGCTGCCTCAGGGGAGCAGGGAGAGCAAGAGGCCCACTGTGATCCTAGGTCGGATCCTAGGTCGGCTCTGCCTCTTCCCACCCAGGCGGAGCTGCTGGGGCTGCCAGGGAGCTGCCTGACAGACTCTGGCTCAGCCGAGCTCTCTGAAGGGGCAGGGGGCAGGAACAGACGTGTGCATGGAGTTGGGCCTTGGCCTGGGAGTGTGGACCCCCGAGCTGGTCCCCAGGCTCGGGGCCATGGGCCCGGAGAGAGGACCACCCCAAAGCACTTTTCTCCCCGGGTTTCAGAGCAGTGTGCGCGATTTGCGGGAACAGCCGGCCAGAGTGCTTCCAAAACGGCCTTTGGAGGCAGGCGGGGAGGTGTGCCAGAGGGAGAGGGCCGGTTCTGCTGGGAGGCCCCACAGGCCAGAGGCACAACCCAGCGAGGCCCCTGCCCTTGGCCAGCCTTGCCCAGGCCTTCCTGGCGTCCAGGGCTACTGCCCCACGAAGGGGCAGGCTGCAGGGAGTGTGTCCAGACATGCACGGGCAGCTACCCCCACTCTCAGCCCCGCTAGGGCCTTTCCCCCTGGCCTAGGCCTCAGCTGAGGCCTACTGGGTGGGAAGGTGCTGGCAGGGGCTGTCTCCACACTGCAACGTCCCAGGAGGCAGAGCCTTCTGGCAGAGGGAAGAGGGGAGCAACGGGGTGGATGCCCAAGCCGTCTTTGCCCCAGCTGCCTCAGGGGAGCAGGGAGAGCAAGAGGCCCACTGTGATCCTAGGTCGGCTCTGCCTCTTCCCCCAGGCGGAGCTGCTGGGGCTGCTGCCAGGGAGCTGCCTGACAGACTCTGGCTCAGCCGAGCTCTCTGAAGGGGCAGGGGGCAGGAACAGACGTGTGCATGGAGTTGGGCCTTGGCCTGGGAGTGTGGACCCCCGAGCTGGTCCCCAGGCTCGGGGCCATGGGCCCGGAGAGAGGACCACCCCAAAGCACTTTTCTCCCGGGTTTCAGAGCAGTGTGCGCGATTTGCGGGAACAGCCGGCCAGAGTGCTTCCAAAACGGCCTTTGGAGGCAGGCGGGGAGGTGTGCCAGAGGGAGAGGGCCGGTTCTGCTGGGAGGCCCCACAGGCCAGAGGCACAACCCAGCGAGGCCCCTGCCCTTGGCCAGCCTTGCCCAGGCCTTCCTGGCGTCCAGGGCTACTGCCCCACGAAGGGGCAGGCTGCAGGGAGTGTGTCCAGACATGCACGGGCAGCTACCCCAACTCAGCCCCGCTAGGGCCTTTCCCCTGGGCCTAGGCCTCAGCTGAGGCCTACTGGGTGGGAAGGTGCTGGCAGGGGCTGTCTCCACACTGCAACGTCCCAGGAGGCAGAGCCTTCTGGCAGAGGGAAGAGGGGAGCAACGGGGTGGATGCCCAAGCCGTCTTTGCCCCAGCTGCCTCAGGGGAGCAGGGAGAGCAAGAGGCCCACTGTGATCCTAGGTCGGCTCTGCCTCTTCCCACCCAGGCGGAGCTGCTGGGGCTGCCAGGGAGCTGCCTGACAGACTCTGGCTCAGCCGAGCTCTCTGAAGGGGCAGGGGGCAGGAACACTGTGCATGGAGTTGGGCCTTGGCCTGGGAGTGTGGACCCCCGAGCTGGTCCCCAGGCTCGGGGCCATGGGCCCGGAGAGAGGACCACCCCAAAGCACTTTTCTCCCGGGTTTCAGAGCAGTGTGCGCGATTTGCGGGAACAGCCGGCCAGAGTGCTTCCAAAACGGCCTTTGGAGGCAGGCGGGGAGGTGTGCCAGAGGGAGAGGGCCGGTTCTGCTGGGAGGCCCCACAGGCCAGAGGCACAACCCAGCGAGGCCCCTGCCCTTGGCCAGCCTTGCCCAGGCCTTCCTGGCGTCCAGGGCTACTGCCCCACGAAGGGGCAGGCTGCAGGGAGTGTGTCCAGACATGCACGGGCAGCTACCCCAACTCAGCCCCGCTAGGGCCTTTCCCCTGGGCCTAGGCCTCAGCTGAGGCCTACTGGGTGGGAAGGTGCTGGCAGGGGCTGTCTCCACACTGCAACGTCCCAGGAGGCAGAGCCTTCTGGCAGAGGGAAGAGGGGAGGGGAGCAACGGGGTGGATGCCCAAGCCGTCTTTGCCCCAGCTGCCTCAGGGGAGCAGGGAGAGCAAGAGGCCCACTGTGATCCTAGGTCGGCTCTGCCTCTTCCCACCCAGGCGGAGCTGCTGGGGCTGCCAGGGAGCTGCCTGACAGACTCTGGCTCAGCCGAGCTCTCTGAAGGGGCAGGGGGCAGGAACAGACGTGTGCATGGAGTTGGGCCTTGGCCTGGGAGTGTGGACCCCCGAGCTGGTCCCCAGGCTCGGGGCCATGGGCCCCGGAGAGAGGACCACCCCAAAGCACTTTTCTCCCGGGTTTCAGAGCAGTGTGCGCGATTTGCGGGAACAGCCGGCCAGAGTGCTTCCAAAACGGCCTTTGGAGGCAGGCGGGGAGGTGTGCCAGAGGGAGAGGGCCGGTTCTGCTGGGAGGCCCCACAGGCCAGAGGCACAACCCAGCGAGGCCCCTGCCCTTGGCCAGCCTTGCCCAGGCCTTCCTGGCGTCCAGGGCTACTGCCCCACGAAGGGGCAGGCTGCAGGGAGTGTGTCCAGACATGCACGGGCAGCTACCCCAACTCAGCCCCGCTAGGGCCTTTCCCCTGGGCCTAGGCCTCAGCTGAGGCCTACTGGGTGGGAAGGTGCTGGCAGGGGCTGTCTCCACACTGCAACGTCCCAGGAGGCAGAGCCTTCTGGCAGAGGGAAGAGGGGAGCAACGGGGTGGATGCCCAAGCCGTCTTTGCCCCAGCTGCCTCAGGGGAGCAGGGAGAGCAAGAGGCCCACTGTGATCCTAGGTCGGCTCTGCCTCTTCCCACCCAGGCGGAGCTGCTGGGGCTGCCAGGGAGCTGCCTGACAGACTCTGGCTCAGCCGAGCTCTCTGAAGGGGCAGGGGGCAGGAACAGACGTGTGCATGGAGTTGGGCCTTGGCCTGGGAGTGTGGACCCCCGAGCTGGTCCCCAGGCTCGGGGCCATGGGCCCGGAGAGAGGACCACCCCAAAGCACTTTTCTCCCGGGTTTCAGAGCAGTGTGCGCGATTTGCGGGAACAGCCGGCCAGAGTGCTTCCAAAACGGCCTTTGGAGGCAGGCGGGGAGGTGTGCCAGAGGGAGAGGGCCGGTTCTGCTGGGAGGCCCCACAGGCCAGAGGCACAACCCAGCGAGGCCCCTGCCCTTGGCCAGCCTTGCCCAGGCCTTCCTGGCGTCCAGGGCTACTGCCCCACGAAGGGGCAGGCTGCAGGGAGTGTGTCCAGACATGCACGGGCAGCTACCCCAACTCAGCCCCGCTAGGGCCTTTCCCCTGGGCCTAGGCCTCAGCTGAGGCCTACTGGGTGGGAAGGTGCTGGCAGGGGCTGTCTCCACACTGCAACGTCCCAGGAGGCAGAGCCTTCTGGCAGAGGGAAGAGGGGAGCAACGGGGTGGATGCCCAAGCCGTCTTTGCCCCAGCTGCCTCAGGGGAGCAGGGAGAGCAAGAGGCCCACTGTGATCCTAGGTCGGCTCTGCCTCTTCCCACCCAGGCGGAGCTGCTGGGGCTGCCAGGGAGCTGCCTGACAGACTCTGGCTCAGCCGAGCTCTCTGAAGGGGCAGGGGGCAGGAACAGACGTGTGCATGGAGTTGGGCCTTGGCCTGGGAGTGTGGACCCCCGAGCTGGTCCCCAGGCTCGGGGCCATGGGCCCGGAGAGAGGACCACCCCAAAGCACTTTTCTCCCGGGTTTCAGAGCAGTGTGCGCGATTTGCGGGAACAGCCGGCCAGAGTGCTTCCAAAACGGCCTTTGGAGGCAGGCGGGGAGGTGTGCCAGAGGGAGAGGGCCGGTTCTGCTGGGAGGCCCCACAGGCCAGAGGCACAACCCAGCGAGGCCCCTGCCCTTGGCCAGCCTTGCCCAGGCCTTCCTGGCGTCCAGGGCTACTGCCCCACGAAGGGGCAGGCTGCAGGGAGTGTGTCCAGACATGCACGGGCAGCTACCCCAACTCAGCCCCGCTAGGGCCTTTCCCCTGGGCCTAGGCCTCAGCTGAGGCCTACTGGGTGGGAAGGTGCTGGCAGGGGCTGTCTCCACACTGCAACGTCCCAGGAGGCAGAGCCTTCTGGCAGAGGGAAGAGGGGAGCAACGGGGTGGATGCCCAAGCCGTCTTTGCCCCAGCTGCCTCAGGGGAGCAGGGAGAGCAAGAGGCCCACTGTGATCCTAGGTCGGCTCTGCCTCTTCCCACCCAGGCGGAGCTGCTGGGGCTGCCAGGGAGCTGCCTGACAGACTCTGGCTCAGCCGAGCTCTCTGAAGGGGCAGGGGGGCAGGAACAGACGTGTGCATGGAGTTGGGCCTTGGCCTGGGAGTGTGGACCCCCGAGCTGGTCCCCAGGCTCGGGGCCATGGGCCCGGAGAGAGGACCACCCCAAAGCACTTTTCTCCCGGGTTTCAGAGCAGTGTGCGCGATTTGCGGGAACAGCCGGCCAGAGTGCTTCCAAAACGGCCTTTGGAGGCAGGCGGGGAGGTGTGCCAGAGGGAGAGGGCCGGTTCTGCTGGGAGGCCCCACAGGCCAGAGGAACAACCCAGCGAGGCCCCTGCCCTTGGCCAGCCTTGCCCAGGCCTTCCTGGCGTCCAGGGCTACTGCCCCACGAAGGGGCAGGCTGCAGGGAGTGTGTCCAGACATGCACGGGCAGCTACCCCAACTCAGCCCCGCTAGGGCCTTTCCCCTGGGCCTAGGCCTCAGCTGAGGCCTACTGGGTGGGAAGGTGCTGGCAGGGGCTGTCTCCACACTGCAACGTCCCAGGAGGCAGAGCCTTCTGGCAGAGGGAAGAGGGGAGCAACGGGGTGGATGCCCAAGCCGTCTTTGCCCCAGCTGCCTCAGGGGAGCAGGGAGAGCAAGAGGCCCACTGTGATCCTAGGTCGGCTCTGCCTCTTCCCACCCAGGCGGAGCTGCTGGGGCTGCCAGGGAGCTGCCTGACAGACTCTGGCTCAGCCGAGCTCTCTGAAGGGGCAGGGGGCAGGAACAGACGTGTGCATGGAGTTGGGCCTTGGCCTGGGAGTGTGGACCCCCGAGCTGGTCCCCAGGCTCGGGGCCATGGGCCCGGAGAGAGGACCACCCCAAAGCACTTTTCTCCCGGGTTTCAGAGCAGTGTGCGCGATTTGCGGGAACAGCCGGCCAGAGTGCTTCCAAAACGGCCTTTGGAGGCAGGCGGGGAGGTGTGCCAGAGGGAGAGGGCCGGTTCTGCTGGGAGGCCCCACAGGCCAGAGGCACAACCCAGCGAGGCCCCTGCCCTTGGCCAGCCTTGCCCAGGCCTTCCTGGCGTCCAGGGCTACTGCCCCACGAAGGGGCAGGCTGCAGGGAGTGTGTCCAGACATGCACGGGCAGCTACCCCAACTCAGCCCCGCTAGGGCCTTTCCCCTGGGCCTAGGCCTCAGCTGAGGCCTACTGGGTGGGAAGGTGCTGGCAGGGGCTGTCTCCACACTGCAACGTCCCAGGAGGCAGAGCCTTCTGGCAGAGGGAAGAGGGGAGCAACGGGGTGGATGCCCAAGCCGTCTTTGCCCCAGCTGCGGGAGCAGGGAGAGCAAGAGGCCCACTGTGATCCTAGGTCGGCTCTGCCTCTTCCCACCCAGGCGGAGCTGCTGGGGCTGCCAGGGAGCTGCCTGACAGACTCTGGCTCAGCCGAGCTCTCTGAAGGGGCAGGGGGCAGGAACAGACGTGTGCATGGAGTTGGGCCTTGGCCTGGGAGTGTGGACCCCCGAGCTGGTCCCCAGGCTCGGGGCCATGGGCCCGGAGAGAGGACCACCCCAAAGCACTTTTCTCCCGGGTTTCAGAGCAGTGTGCGCGATTTGCGGGAACAGCCGGCCAGAGTGCTTCCAAAACGGCCTTTGGAGGCAGGCGGGGAGGTGTGCCAGAGGGAGAGGGCCGGTTCTGCTGGGAGGCCCCACAGGCCAGAGGCACAACCCAGCGAGGCCCCTGCCCTTGGCCAGCCTTGCCCAGGCCTTCCTGGCGTCCAGGGCTACTGCCCCAGCTACCCCAACTCAGCCCCGCTAGGGCCTTTCCCCTGGGCCTAGGCCTCAGCTGAGGCCTACTGGGTGGGAAGGTGCTGGCAGGGGCTGTCTCCACACTGCAACGTCCCAGGAGGCAGAGCCTTCTGGCAGAGGGAAGAGGGGAGCAACGGGGTGGATGCCCAAGCCGTCTTTGCCCCAGCTGCCTCAGGGGAGCAGGGAGAGCAAGAGGCCCACTGTGATCCTAGGTCGGCTCTGCCTCTTCCCACCCAGGCGGAGCTGCTGGGGCTGCCAGGGAGCTGCCTGACAGACTCTGGCTCAGCCGAGCTCTCTGAAGGGGCAGGGGGCAGGAACAGACGTGTGCATGGAGTTGGGCCTTGGCCTGGGAGTGTGGACCCCCGAGCTGGTCCCCAGGCTCGGGGCCATGGGCCCGGAGAGAGGACCACCCCAAAGCACTTTTCTCCCGGGTTTCAGAGCAGTGTGCGCGATTTGCGGGAACAGCCGGCCAGAGTGCTTCCAAAAGGCCTTTGGAGGCAGGCGGGGAGGTGTGCCAGAGGGAGAGGGCCGGTTCTGCTGGGAGGCCCCACAGGCCAGAGGCACAACCCAGCGAGGCCCCTGCCCTTGGCCAGCCTTGCCCAGGCCTTCCTGGCGTCCAGGGCTACTGCCCCACGAAGGGGCAGGCTGCAGGGAGTGTGTCCAGACATGCACGGGCAGCTACCCCAACTCAGCCCCGCTAGGGCCTTTCCCCTGGGCCTAGGCCTCAGCTGAGGCCTACTGGGTGGGAAGGTGCTGGCAGGGGCTGTCTCCACACTGCAACGTCCCAGGAGGCAGAGCCTTCTGGCAGAGGGAAGAGGGGAGCAACGG
Organism: Odocoileus hemionus; assembly: GCA_020976825.1. Taxonomy (NCBI): domain Eukaryota; kingdom Metazoa; phylum Chordata; class Mammalia; order Artiodactyla; family Cervidae; genus Odocoileus; species Odocoileus hemionus. Next base: position 1,750,617 of record JAJLRB010005427.1, on the reverse strand, counting down.
GGTGGATGCCCAAGCCGTCTTTGCCCCAGCTGCCTCAGGGGAGCAGGGAGAGCAAGAGGCCCACTGTGATCCTAGGTCGGCTCTGCCTCTTCCCACCCAGGCGGAGCTGCTGGGGCTGCCAGGGAGCTGCCTGACAGACTCTGGCTCAGCCGAGCTCTCTGAAGGGGCAGGGGGCAGGAACAGACGTGTGCATGGAGTTGGGCCTTGGCCTGGGAGTGTGGACCCCCGAGCTGGTCCCCAGGCTCGGGGCCATGGGCCCGGAGAGAGGACCACCCCAAAGCACTTTTCTCCCGGGTTTCAGAGCAGTGTGCGCGATTTGCGGGAACAGCCGGCCAGAGTGCTTCCAAAACGGCCTTTGGAGGCAGGCGGGGAGGTGTGCCAGAGGGAGAGGGCCGGTTCTGCTGGGAGGCCCCACAGGCCAGAGGCACAACCCAGCGAGGCCCCTGCCCTTGGCCAGCCTTGCCCAGGCCTTCCTGGCGTCCAGGGCTACTGCCCCACGAAGGGGCAGGCTGCAGGGAGTGTGTCCAGACATGCACGGGCAGCTACCCCAACTCAGCCCCGCTAGGGCCTTTCCCCTGGGCCTAGGCCTCAGCTGAGGCCTACTGGGTGGGAAGGTGCTGGCAGGGGCTGTCTCCACACTGCAACGTCCCAGGAGGCAGACCTTCTGGCAGAGGGAAGAGGGGAGCAACGGGGTGGATGCCCAAGCCGTCTTTGCCCCAGCTGCCTCAGGGGAGCAGGGAGAGCAAGAGGCCCACTGTGATCCTAGGTCGGCTCTGCCTCTTCCCACCCAGGCGGAGCTGCTGGGGCTGCCAGGGAGCTGCCTGACAGACTCTGGCTCAGCCGAGCTCTCTGAAGGGGCAGGGGGCAGGAACAGACGTGTGCATGGAGTTGGGCCTTGGCCTGGGAGTGTGGACCCCCGAGCTGGTCCCCAGGCTCGGGGCCATGGGCCCGGAGAGAGGACCACCCCAAAGCACTTTTCTCCCGGGTTTCAGAGCAGTGTGCGCGATTTGCGGGAACAGCCGGCCAGAGTGCTTCCAAAACGGCCTTTGGAGGCAGGCGGGGAGGTGTGCCAGAGGGAGAGGGCCGGTTCTGCTGGGAGGCCCCACAGGCCAGAGGCACAACCCAGCGAGGCCCCTGCCCTTGGCCAGCCTTGCCCAGGCCTTCCTGGCGTCCAGGGCTACTGCCCCACGAAGGGGCAGGCTGCAGGGAGTGTGTCCAGACATGCACGGGCAGCTACCCCAACTCAGCCCCGCTAGGGCCTTTCCCCTGGGCCTAGGCCTCAGCTGAGGCCTACTGGGTGGGAAGGTGCTGGCAGGGGCTGTCTCCACACTGCAACGTCCCAGGAGGCAGAGCCTTCTGGCAGAGGGAAGAGGGGAGCAACGGGGTGGATGCCCAAGCCGTCTTTGCCCCAGCTGCCTCAGGGGAGCAGGGAGAGCAAGAGGCCCACTGTGATCCTAGGTCGGCTCTGCCTCTTCCCACCCAGGCGGAGCTGCTGGGGCTGCCAGGGAGCTGCCTGACAGACTCTGGCTCAGCCGAGCTCTCTGAAGGGGCAGGGGGCAGGAACAGACGTGTGCATGGAGTTGGGCCTTGGCCTGGGAGTGTGGACCCCCGAGCTGGTCCCCAGGCTCGGGGCCATGGGCCCGGAGAGAGGACCACACCAAAGCACTTTTCTCCCGGGTTTCAGAGCAGTGTGCGCGATTTGCGGGAACAGCCGGCCAGAGTGCTTCCAAAACGGCCTTTGGAGGCAGGCGGGGAGGTGTGCCAGAGGGAGAGGGCCGGTTCTGCTGGGAGGCCCCACAGGCCAGAGGCACAACCCAGCGAGGCCCCTGCCCTTGGCCAGCCTTGCCCAGGCCTTCCTGGCGTCCAGGGCTACTGCCCCACGAAGGGGCAGGCTGCAGGGAGTGTGTCCAGACATGCACGGGCAGCTACCCCAACTCAGCCCCGCTAGGGCCTTTCCCCTGGGCCTAGGCCTCAGCTGAGGCCTACTGGGTGGGAAGGTGCTGGCAGGGGCTGTCTCCACACTGCAACGTCCCAGGAGGCAGAGCCTTCTGGCAGAGGGAAGAGGGGAGCAACGGGGTGGATGCCCAAGCCGTCTTTGCCCCAGCTGCCTCAGGGGAGCAGGGAGAGCAAGAGGCCCACTGTGATCCTAGGTCGGTCTGCCTCTTCCCACCCAGGCGGAGCTGCTGGGGCTGCCAGGGAGCTGCCTGACAGACTCTGGCTCAGCCGAGCTCTCTGAAGGGGCAGGGGGCAGGAACAGACGTGTGCATGGAGTTGGGCCTTGGCCTGGGAGTGTGGACCCCCGAGCTGGTCCCCAGGCTCGGGGCCATGGGCCCGGAGAGAGGACCACCCCAAAGCACTTTTCTCCCGGGTTTCAGAGCAGTGTGCGCGATTTGCGGGAACAGCCGGCCAGAGTGCTTCCAAAACGGCCTTTGGAGGCAGGCGGGGAGGTGTGCCAGAGGGAGAGGGCCGGTTCTGCTGGGAGGCCCCACAGGCCAGAGGCACAACCCAGCGAGGCCCCTGCCCTTGGCCAGCCTTGCCCAGGCCTTCCTGGCGTCCAGGGCTACTGCCCCACGAAGGGGCAGGCTGCAGGGAGTGTGTCCAGACATGCACGGGCAGCTACCCCAACTCAGCCCCGCTAGGGCCTTTCCCCTGGGCCTAGGCCTCAGCTGAGGCCTACTGGGTGGGAAGGTGCTGGCAGGGGCTGTCTCCACACTGCAACGTCCCAGGAGGCAGAGCCTTCTGGCAGAGGGAAGAGGGGAGCAACGGGGTGGATGCCCAAGCCGTCTTTGCCCCAGCTGCCTCAGGGGAGCAGGGAGAGCAAGAGGCCCACTGTGATCCTAGGTCGGCTCTGCCTCTTCCCACCCAGGCGGAGCTGCTGGGGCTGCCAGGGAGCTGCCTGACAGACTCTGGCTCAGCCGAGCTCTCTGAAGGGGCAGGGGGCAGGAACAGACGTGTGCATGGAGTTGGGCCTTGGCCTGGGAGTGTGGACCCCCGAGCTGGTCCCCAGGCTCGGGGCCATGGGCCCGGAGAGAGGACCACCCCAAAGCACTTTTCTCCCGGGTTTCAGAGCAGTGTGCGCGATTTGCGGGAACAGCCGGCCAGAGTGCTTCCAAAACGGCCTTTGGAGGCAGGCGGGGAGGTGTGCCAGAGGGAGAGAGGGCCGGTTCTGCTGGGAGGCCCCACAGGCCAGAGGCACAACCCAGCGAGGCCCCTGCCCTTGGCCAGCCTTGCCCAGGCCTTCCTGGCGTCCAGGGCTACTGCCCCACGAAGGGGCAGGCTGCAGGGAGTGTGTCCAGACATGCACGGGCAGCTACCCCAACTCAGCCCCGCTAGGGCCTTTCCCCTGGGCCTAGGCCTCAGCTGAGGCCTACTGGGTGGGAAGGTGCTGGCAGGGGCTGTCTCCACACTGCAACGTCCCAGGAGGCAGAGCCTTCTGGCAGAGGGAAGAGGGGAGCAACGGGGTGGATGCCCAAGCCGTCTTTGCCCCAGCTGCCTCAGGGGAGCAGGGAGAGCAAGAGGCCCACTGTGATCCTAGGTCGGCTCTGCCTCTTCCCACCCAGGCGGAGCTGCTGGGGCTGCCAGGGAGCTGCCTGACAGACTCTGGCTCAGCCGAGCTCTCTGAAGGGGCAGGGGGCAGGAACAGACGTGTGCATGGAGTTGGGCCTTGGCCTGGGAGTGTGGACCCCCGAGCTGGTCCCCAGGCTCGGGGCCATGGGCCCGGAGAGAGGACCACCCCAAAGCACTTTTCTCCCGGGTTTCAGAGCAGTGTGCGCGATTTGCGGGAACAGCCGGCCAGAGTGCTTCCAAAACGGCCTTTGGAGGCAGGCGGGGAGGTGTGCCAGAGGGAGAGGGCCGGTTCTGCTGGGAGGCCCCACAGGCCAGAGGCACAACCCAGCGAGGCCCCTGCCCTTGGCCAGCCTTGCCCAGGCCTTCCTGGCGTCCAGGGCTACTGCCCCACGAAGGGGCAGGCTGCAGGGAGTGTGTCCAGACATGCACGGGCAGCTACCCCAACTCAGCCCCGCTAGGGCCTTTCCCCTGGGCCTAGGCCTCAGCTGAGGCCTACTGGGTGGGAAGGTGCTGGCAGGGGCTGTCTCCACACTGCAACGTCCCAGGAGGCAGAGCCTTCTGGCAGAGGGAAGAGGGGAGCAACGGGGTGGATGCCCAAGCCGTCTTTGCCCCAGCTGCCTCAGGGGAGCAGGGAGAGCAAGAGGCCCACTGTGATCCTAGGTCGGCTCTGCCTCTTCCCACCCAGGCGGAGCTGCTGGGGCTGCCAGGGAGCTGCCTGACAGACTCTGGCTCAGCCGAGCTCTCTGAAGGGGCAGGGGGCAGGAACAGACGTGTGCATGGAGTTGGGCCTTGGCCTGGGAGTGTGGACCCCCGAGCTGGTCCCCAGGCTCGGGGCCATGGGCCCGGAGAGAGGACCACCCCCAAGCACTTTTCTCCCGGGTTTCAGAGCAGTGTGCGCGATTTGCGGGAACAGCCGGCCAGAGTGCTTCCAAAACGGCCTTTGGAGGCAGGCGGGGAGGTGTGCCAGAGGGAGAGGGCCGGTTCTGCTGGGAGGCCCCACAGGCCAGAGGCACAACCCAGCGAGGCCCCTGCCCTTGGCCAGCCTTGCCCAGGCCTTCCTGGCGTCCAGGGCTACTGCCCCACGAGGGGCAGGCTGCAGGGAGTGTGTCCAGACATGCACGGGCAGCTACCCCAACTCAGCCCCGCTAGGGCCTTTCCCCTGGGCCTAGGCCTCAGCTGAGGCCTACTGGGTGGGAAGGTGCTGGCAGGGGCTGTCTCCACACTGCAACGTCCCAGGAGGCAGAGCCTTCTGGCAGAGGGAAGAGGGGAGCAACGGGGTGGATGCCCAAGCCGTCTTTGCCCCAGCTGCCTCAGGGGAGCAGGGAGAGCAAGAGGCCCACTGTGATCCTAGGTCGGCTCTGCCTCTTCCCACCCAGGCGGAGCTGCTGGGGCTGCCAGGGAGCTGCCTGACAGACTCTGGCTCAGCCGAGCTCTCTGAAGGGGCAGGGGGCAGGAACAGACGTGTGCATGGAGTTGGGCCTTGGCCTGGGAGTGTGGACCCCCGAGCTGGTCCCCAGGCTCGGGGCCATGGGCCCGGAGAGAGGACCACCCCAAAGCACTTTTCTCCCGGGTTTCAGAGCAGTGTGCGCGATTTGCGGGAACAGCCGGCCAGAGTGCTTCCAAAACGGCCTTTGGAGGCAGGCGGGGAGGTGTGCCAGAGGGAGAGGGCCGGTTCTGCTGGGAGGCCCCACAGGCCAGAGGCACAACCCAGCGAGGCCCCTGCCCTTGGCCAGCCTTGCCCAGGCCTTCCTGGCGTCCAGGGCTACTGCCCCACGAAGGGGCAGGCTGCAGGGGGTGTCCAGACATGCACGGGCAGCTACCCCAACTCAGCCCCGCTAGGGCCTTTCCCCTGGGCCTAGGCCTCAGCTGAGGCCTACTGGGTGGGAAGGTGCTGGCAGGGGCTGTCTCCACACTGCAACGTCCCAGGAGGCAGAGCCTTCTGGCAGAGGGAAGAGGGGAGCAACGGGGTGGATGCCCAAGCCGTCTTTGCCCCAGCTGCCTCAGGGGAGCAGGGAGAGCAAGAGGCCCACTGTGATCCTAGGTCGGCTCTGCCTCTTCCCCCCAGGCGGAGCTGCTGGGGCTGCAGGGAGCTGCCTGACAGACTCTGGCTCAGCCGAGCTCTCTGAAGGGGCAGGGGGCAGGAACAGACGTGTGCATGGAGTTGGGCCTTGGCCTGGGAGTGTGGACCCCCGAGCTGGTCCCCAGGCTCGGGGCCATGGGCCCGGAGAGAGGACCACCCCAAAGCACTTTTCTCCCGGGTTTCAGAGCAGTGTGCGCGATTTGCGGGAACAGCCGGCCAGAGTGCTTCCAAAACGGCCTTTGGAGGCAGGCGGGGAGGTGTGCCAGAGGGAGAGGGCCGGTTCTGCTGGGAGGCCCCACAGGCCAGAGGCACAACCCAGCGAGGCCCCTGCCCTTGGCCAGCCTTGCCCAGGCCTTCCTGGCGTCCAGGGCTACTGCCCCACGAAGGGGCAGGCTGCAGGGAGTGTGTCCAGACATGCACGGGCAGCTACCCCAACTCAGCCCCGCTAGGGCCTTTCCCCTGGGCCTAGGCCTCAGCTGAGGCCTACTGGGTGGGGGAAGGTGCTGGCAGGGGCTGTCTCCACACTGCAACGTCCCAGGAGGCAGAGCCTTCTGGCAGAGGGAAGAGGGGAGCAACGGGGTGGATGCCCAAGCCGTCTTTGCCCCAGCTGCCTCAGGGGAGCAGGGAGAGCAAGAGGCCCACTGTGATCCTAGGTCGGCTCTGCCTCTTCCCACCCAGGCGGAGCTGCTGGGGCTGCTGCCAGGGAGCTGCCTGACAGACTCTGGCTCAGCCGAGCTCTCTGAAGGGGCAGGGGGCAGGAACAGACGTGTGCATGGAGTTGGGCCTTGGCCTGGGAGTGTGGACCCCCGAGCTGGTCCCCAGGCTCGGGGCCATGGGCCCGGAGAGAGGACCACCCCAAAGCACTTTTCTCCCGGGTTTCAGAGCAGTGTGCGCGATTTGCGGGAACAGCCGGCCAGAGTGCTTCCAAAACGGCCTTTGGAGGCAGGCGGGGAGGTGTGCCAGAGGGAGAGGGCCGGTTCTGCTGGGAGGCCCCACAGGCCAGAGGCCAACCCAGCGAGGCCCCTGCCCTTGGCCAGCCTTGCCCAGGCCTTCCTGGCGTCCAGGGCTACTGCCCCACGAAGGGGCAGGCTGCAGGGAGTGTGTCCAGACATGCACGGGCAGCTACCCCAACTCAGCCCCGCTAGGGCCTTTCCCCTGGGCCTAGGCCTCAGCTGAGGCCTACTGGGTGGGAAGGTGCTGGCAGGGGCTGTCTCCACACTGCAACGTCCCAGGAGGCAGAGCCTTCTGGCAGAGGGAAGAGGGGAGCAACGGGGTGGATGCCCAAGCCGTCTTTGCCCCAGCTGCCTCAGGGGAGCAGGGGGAGCAAGAGGCCCACTGTGATCCTAGGTCGGCTCTGCCTCTTCCCACCCAGGCGGAGCTGCTGGGGCTGCCAGGGAGCTGCCTGACAGACTCTGGCTCAGCCGAGCTCTCTGAAGGGGCAGGGGGCAGGAACAGACGTGTGCATGGAGTTGGGCCTTGGCCTGGGAGTGTGGACCCCCCCGAGCTGTCCCCAGGCTCGGGGCCATGGGCCCGGAGAGAGGACCACCCCAAAGCACTTTTCTCCCGGGTTTCAGAGCAGTGTGCGCGATTTGCGGGAACAGCCGGCCAGAGTGCTTCCAAAACGGCCTTTGGAGGCAGGCGGGGAGGTGTGCCAGAGGGAGAGGGCCGGTTCTGCTGGGAGGCCCCACAGGCCAGAGGCACAACCCAGCGAGGCCCCCCTGCCCTTGGCCAGCCTTGCCCAGGCCTTCCTGGCGTCCAGGGCTACTGCCCCACGAAGGGGCAGGCTGCAGGGAGTGTGTCCAGACATGCACGGGCAGCTACCCCCCAACTCAGCCCCGCTAGGGCCTTTCCCCTGGGCCTAGGCCTCAGCTGAGGCCTACTGGGTGGGAAGGTGCTGGCAGGGGCTGTCTCCACACTGCAACGTCCCAGGAGGCAGAGCCTTCTGGCAGAGGGAAGAGGGGAGAGCAACGGGGTGGATGCCCAAGCCGTCTTTGCCCCAGCTGCCTCCTCAGGGAGCAGCAGGGAGAGCAAGAGGCCCACTGTGATCCTAGGTCGGCTCTGCCTCTTCCCACCCAGGCGGAGCTGCTGGGGCTGCCAGGGAGCTGCCTGACAGACTCTGGCTCTCAGCCGAGCTCTCTGAAGGGGCAGGGGGCAGGAACAGACGTGTGCATGGAGTTGGGCCTTGGCCTGGGAGTGTGGACCCCCGAGCTGGTCCCCAGGGCTCGGGGCCATGGGCCCGGAGAGAGGACCACCCCAAAGCACTTTTCTCCCGGGTTTCAGAGCAGTGTGCGCGATTTGCGGGAACAGCCGGCCAGAGTGCTTCCAAAACGGCCTTTGGAGGCAGGCGGGGAGGTGTGCCAGAGGGAGAGGGGCCGGTTCTGCTGGGAGGCCCCCCCAGGCCAGAGGCACAACCCAGCGAGGCCCCTGCCCTTGGCCAGCCTTGCCCAGGCCTTCCTGGCGTCCAGGGCTACTGCCCCACGAAGGGGCAGGCTGCAGGGAGTGTGTCCAGACATGCACGGGCAGCTACCCCAACTCAGCCCCGCTAGGGCCTTTCCCCTGGGCCTAGGCCTCAGCTGAGGCCTACTGGGTGGGAAGGTGCTGGCAGGGGCTGTCTCCACACTGCAACGTCCCAGGAGGCAGAGCCTTCTGGCAGAGGGAAGAGGGGAGCAACGGGGTGGATGCCCAAGCCGTCTTTGCCCCAGCTGCCTCAGGGGAGCAGGGAGAGCAAGAGGCCCACTGTGATCCTAGGTCGGCTCTGCCTCTTCCCACCCAGGCGGAGCTGCTGGGGGGCTGCCAGGGAGCTGCCTGACAGACTCTGGCTCAGCCGAGCTCTCTGAAGGGGCAGGGGGCAGGAAACAGACGTGTGCATGGAGTTGGGCCTTGGCCTGGGAGTGTGGACCCCCGAGCTGGTCCCCAGGCTCGGGGCCATGGGCCCGGAGAGAGAGACCCACCCCAAAGCACTTTTCTCCCGGGTTTCAGAGCAGTGTGCGCGATTTGCGGGAACAGGGAACAGCCGGCCAGAGTGCTTCCAAAAAACGGCCTTTGGAGGCAGGCGGGGAGGTGTGCCAGAGGGAGAGGGCCGGTTCTGCTGGGAGGCCCCCCAGGCCAGAGGCACAACCCAGCGAGGCCCCTGCCCTTGGCCAGCCTTGCCCAGGCCTTCCTGGCGTCCAGGGCTACTGCCCCCACGAAGGGGGCTGCAGGGAGTGTGTCCAGACATGCACGGGCAGCTACCCCAACTCAGCCCCGCTAGGGCCTTTCCCCTGGGCCTAGGCCTCAGCTGAGGCCTACTGGGTGGGGTGGGAAGGTGCTGGCAGGGGCTGTCTCCACACTGCAACGTCCCAGGAGGCAGAGCCTTCTGGCAGAGGGAAGAGGGGAGCAACGGGGTGGATGCCCAAGCCGTCTTTGCCCCAGCTGCCTCAGGGGAGCAGGGAGAGCAAGAGGGCCACTGTGATCCTAGGTCGGCTCTGCCTCTTCCCACCCAGGCGGAGCTGCTGGGGCTGCCAGGGAGCTGCCTGACAGACTGACAGACTCTGGCTCAGCCGAGCTCTCTGAAGGGGCAGGGGGCAGGAACAGACGTGTGCATGGAGTTGGGCCTTGGCCTGGGAGTGTGGACCCCCCCCGAGCTGGTCCCCAGGCTCGGGGCCATGGGCCCGGAGAGAGGACCACCCCAAAGCACTTTTCTCCCGGGTTTCAGAGCAGTGTGCGCGATTTGCGGGAACAGCCGGCCAGAGTGCTTCCAAAACGGCCTTTGGAGGCAGGCGGGGAGGTGTGCCAGAGGGAGAGGGCCGGTTCTGCTGGGGGGGCCCCACAGGCCAGAGGCACAACCCAGCGAGGCCCCTGCCCTTGGCCAGCCTTGCCCAGGCCTTCCCCTGGCCCAGGCCAGGGCTACTGCCCCACGAAGGGGCAGGCTGCAGGGGGAGTGTGTCCAGACATGCACGGGCAGCTACCCCAACTCAGCCCCGCTAGGGCCTTTCCCCTGGGCCTAGGCCTCAGCTGAGGCCTACTGGGTGGGGAAGGGTGGGGGTGCTGGGGGGGCTGTCTCCTCCACACTGCAACGTCCCAGGAGGCAGAGCCTTCTGGCAGAGGGAAGAGGGGAGCAACGGGGTGGATGGATGCCCAAGCCGTCTTTGCCCCAGCTGCCTCAGGGGAGCAGGGAGAGCAAGAGGCCCACTGTGATCCTAGGTCGGCTCTGCCTCTTCCCACCCAGGCGGAGCTGCTGGGGCTGCCAGGGAGCTGCCTGACAGACTCTGGCTCAGCCGAGCTCTCTGAAGGGGCAGGGGGCAGGAACAGACGTGTGCATGGAGTTGGGCCTTGGCCTGGGAGTGTGGACCCCCGAGCTGGTCCCCAGGCTCGGGGCCATGGGCCCGGAGAGGAGAGACCACCCCAAAGCACTTTTCTCCCGGGTTTCAGAGCAGTGTGCGCGATTTGCGGGAACAGCCGGCCAGAGTGCTTCCAAAACGGCCTTTGGAGGCAGGCGGGGGGGGGTGTGCCAGAGGGAGAGGGCCGGTTCTGCTGGGAGGCCCCACAGGCCAGAGGCACAACCCAGCGAGGCCCCTGCCCTTGGCCAGCCTTGCCCAGGCCTTCCTGGCGTCCAGGGCTACTGCCCCACGAAGGGGCAGGCTGCAGGGAGTGTGTCCAGACATGCACGGGCAGCTACCCCAACTCAGCCCCGCTAGGGCCTTTCCCCTGGGCCTAGGCCTCAGCTGAGGCCTACTGGGTGGGAAGGTGCTGGCAGGGGCTGGGGCTCTCCACACTGCAACGTCCCAGGAGGCAGAGCCTTCTGGCAGAGGGAAGAGGGGAGCAACGGGGTGGATGCCCAAGCCGTCTTTGCCCCAGCTGCCTCAGGGGAGCAGGGAGAGCAGAGCAGGGCCCACTGTGATCCTAGGTCGGCTCTGCCTCTTCCCACCCAGGCGGAGCTGCTGGGGCTGCCAGGGAGCTGCCTGACAGACTCTGGCTCAGCCGAGCTCTCTGAAGGGGGGGCAGGGGGCAGGAACAGACGTGTGCATGGAGTTGGGCCTTGGGCCTTGGCCTGGGAGTGTGGACCCCCGAGCTGGTCCCCAGGCTCGGGGCCATGGGCCCGGAGAGAGGACCACCCCAAAGCACTTTTCTCCCGGGTTTCAGAGCAGTGTGCGCGATTTGCGGGAACAGCCGGCCAGAGTGCTTCCAAAACGGCCTTTGGAGGCAGGCGGGGGGAGGTGTGCCAGAGGGAGAGGGCCGGTTCTGCTGGGAGGCCCCACAGGCCAGAGGCACAACCCAGCCCAGCGGCCCCTGCCCTTGGCCAGCCTTGCCCAGGCCTTCCTGGCGTCCAGGGCTACTGCCCCACGAAGGGGCAGGCTGCAGGGAGTGTGTGTGTCAGACATGCACGGGCAGGGCTACCCCAACTCAGCCCCGCTAGGGCCTTTCCCCTGGGCCTAGGCCTCAGCTGAGGCCTACTGGGTGGGAAGGTGCTGGCAGGGGCTGTCTCCACACTGCAACGTCCCAGGAGGCAGAGCTTTCTGGCAGAGGGAAGAGGGGAGCAACGGGGTGGATGCCCAAGCCGTCTTTGCCCCAGCTGCCTCAGGGGAGCAGGGAGAGCAAGAGGCCCACTGTGATCCTAGGTCGGCTCTGCCTCTTCCCACCCAGGCGGAGCTGCTGGGGCTGCCAGGGAGCTGCCTGACAGACTCTGGCTCAGCCGAGCTCTCTGAAGGGGCAGGGGGCAGGAACAGACGACGTGCATGGAGTTGGGCCTTGGCCTGGGAGTGTGGACCCCCGAGCTGGTCCCCAGGCTCGGGGCCATGGGCCCGGAGAGAGGACCACCCCAAAGCACTTTTCCCCCGGGTTTTCAGAGCAGTTTCAGTGCGCGATTTTGCGGGAAACAGCCGGCCAGAGTGCTTCCAAAACGGCCTTTGGAGGCAGGCGGGGAGGTGTGCCAGAGGGAGAGGGCCGGTTCTGCTGGGAGGGAGGGCCCCACAGGCCCCAGGGCCAGAGAGCAGAGGCACAACCCAGCGAGGCCCCTGCCCTTGGCCAGCCTTGCCCAGGCCTTCCTGGCGTCCAGGGCTACTGCCCCACGAAGGGGCAGGCTGCAGGGAGTGTGTCCAGACATGCACGGGCAGCTACCCCAACTCAGCCCCGCTAGGGCCTTTCCCCTGGGCCTAGGCCTCAGCTGAGGCCTACTGGGTGGGAAGGTGCTGGCAGGGGCTGTCTCCACACTGCAACGTCCCAGGAGGCAGAGCCTTCTGGCAGAGGGAAGAGGGGGAGCAACGGGGTGGATGCCCAAGCCGTCTTTGCCCCAGCTGCCTCAGGGGAGCAGGGAGAGCAAGAGGCCCACTGTGATCCTAGGTCGGCTCTGCCTCTTCCCACCCAGGCGGAGCTGCTGGGGCTGCCAGGGAGCTGCCTGACAGACTCTGGCTCAGCCGAGCTCTCTGAAGGGGCAGGGGGCAGGAACAGACGTGTGCATGGAGTTGGGCCTTGGCCTGGGAGTGTGGACCCCCCGAGCTGGTCCCCAGGCTCGGGGCCATGGGCCCGGAGAGAGGACCACCCCAAAGCACTTTTCTCCCGGGTTTCAGAGCAGTGTGCGCGATTTGCGGGAACAGCCGGCCAGAGTGCTTCCAAAACGGCCTTTGGAGGCAGGCGGGGAGGTGTGCCAGAGGGAGAGGGCCGGTTCTGCTGGGAGGCCCCACAGGCCAGAGGCACAGCGAGGCCCCCCTGCCCCCCTGCCCCAGCCTTGCCCAGGCCTTCCTGGCGTCCAGGGCTACTGCCCCACGAAGGGGCAGGCTGCAGGGAGTGTGTCCAGACATGCACGGGCAGCTACCCCAACTCAGCCCCGCTAGGGCCTTTCCCCTGGGCCTAGGCCTCAGCTGAGGCCTACTGGGTGGGAAGGTGCTGGCAGGGGCTGTCTCCACACTGCAACGTCCCAGGAGGCAGAGCCTTCTGGCAGAGGGAAGAGGGGAGGGAAGAGGGGAGCAACGGGGTGGATGCCCAAGCCGTCTTTGCCCCCCCAGCTGCCTCAGGGGAGCAGGGAGAGCAAGAGGCCCACTGTGATCCTAGGTCGGCTCTGCCTCTTCCCACCCAGGCGGAGCTGCTGGGGCTGCCAGGGAGCTGCCTGACAGACTCTGGCTCAGCCGAGCTCTCTGAAGGGGCAGGGGGCAGGAACAGACGTGTGCATGGAGTTGGGCCTTGGCCTGGGAGTGTGGACCCCCGAGCTGGTCCCCAGGCTCGGGGCCATGGGCCCGGAGAGAGGACCACCACCCCAAAGCACTTTTCTCCCGGGTTTCAGAGCAGTGTGCGCGATTTGCGGGAACAGCCGGCCAGAGTGCTTCCAAAACGGCCTTTGGAGGCAGGCGGGGAGGTGTGCCAGAGGGAGAGGGCCGGTTCTGCTGGGAGGCCCCACAGGCCAGAGGCACAACCCAGCGAGGCCCCTGCCCTTGGCCAGCCTTGCCCAGGCCTTCCTGGCGTCCAGGGCTACTGCCCCACGAAGGGGCAGGCTGCAGGGAGTGTGTGTCAGACATGCACACACGGGCAGCTACCCCAACTCAGCCCCGCTAGGGCCTTTCCCCTGGGCCTAGGCCTCAGCTGAGGCCTACTGGGTGGGAAGGTGCTGGCAGGGGCTGTCTCCACACTGCAACGTCCCAGGAGGCAGAGCCTTCTGGCAGAGGGAAGAGGGGAGCAACGGGGGTGGATGCCCAAGCCGTCTTTGCCCCAGCTGCCTCAGGGGAGCAGGGAGAGCAAGAGGCCCACTGTGATCCTAGGTCGGCTCTGCCTCTTCCCACCCAGGCGGAGCTGCTGGGGCTGCCAGGGAGCTGCCTGACAGACTCTGGCTCAGCCGAGCTCTCTGAAGGGGCAGGGGGCAGGAACAGACGTGTGCATGGAGTTGGGCCTTGGCCTGGGAGTGTGGACCCCCGAGCTGGTCCCCAGGCTCGGGGCCATGGGCCCGGAGAGAGGACCACCCCAAAGCACTTTTCTCCCGGGTTTTCAGAGCAGTGTGCGCGATTTGCGGGGGAACAGCCGGCCAGAGTGCTTCCAAACGGCCTTTGGAGGCAGGCGGGGAGGTGTGCCAGAGGGAGAGGGCCGGTTCTGCTGGGAGGCCCCCCCACAGGCCAGAGGCACAACCCAGCGAGGCCCCCCCTGCCCTTGCCAGCCTTGCCCAGGCCTTCCTGGCGTCCAGGGCTACTGCCCCACGAAGGGGCAGGCTGCAGGGAGTGTGTCCAGACATGCACGGGCAGCTACCCCAACTCAGCCCCGCTAGGGCCTTTCCCCTGGGCCTAGGCCTCAGCTGAGGCCTACTGGGTGGGAAGGTGCTGGCAGGGGCTGTGTCCACACTGCAACGTCCCAGGAGGCAGAGCCTTCTGGCAGAGGGAAGAGGGGAGCAACGGGGTGGATGCCCAAGCCGTCTTTGCCCCAGCTGCCTCAGGGGAGCAGGGGGAGAGCAAGAGGCCCACTGTGATCCTAGGTCGGCTCTGCCTCTTCCCACCCAGGCGGAGCTGCTGGGGCTGCCAGGGAGCTGCCTGACAGACTCTGGCTCAGCCGAGCTCTGAAGGGGCAGGGGGCAGGAACAGACGTGTGCATGGAGTTGGGCCTTGGCCTGGGAGTGTGGACCCCCGAGCTGGTCCCCAGGCTCGGGGCCATGGGCCCGGAGAGAGGACCACCCCAAAGCACTTTTCTCCCGGGTTTCAGAGCAGTGTGCGCGATTTGCGGGAACAGCCGGCCAGAGTGCTTCCAAAACGGCCTTTGGAGGCAGGCGGGGAGGTGTGCCAGAGGGAGAGGGCCGGTTCTGCTGGGAGGCCCCACAGGCCAGAGGCACAACCCAGCGAGGCCCCTGCCCTTGGCCAGCCTTGCCCAGGCCTTCCTGGCGTCCAGGGCTACTGCCCCACGAAGGGGCAGGCTGCAGGGAGTGTGTCCAGACATGCACGGGCAGCTACCCCAACTCAGCCCCGCTAGGGCCTTTCCCCTGGGCCTAGGCCTCAGCTGAGGCCTACTGGGTGGGAAGGTGCTGGCAGGGGCTGTCTCCACACTGCAACAACGTCCCAGGAGGCAGAGCCTTCTGGCAGAGGGAAGAGGGGAGCAACGGGGTGGATGCCCAAGCCGTCTTTGCCCCAGCTGCCTCAGGGGAGCAGGGAGAGCAAGAGGCCCACTGTGATCCTAGGTCGGCTCTGCCTCTTCCCACCCAGGCGGAGCTGCTGGGGCTGCCAGGGAGCTGCCTGACAGACTCTGGCTCAGCCGAGCTCTCTGAAGGGGCAGGGGGCAGGAACAGACGTGTGCATGGAGTTGGGCCTTGGCCTGGGAGTGTGGACCCCCGAGCTGGTCCCCAGGCTCGGGGCCATGGGCCCGGAGAGAGGACCACCCCAAAGCACTTTTCTCCCGGGTTTCAGAGCAGTGTGCGCGATTTGCGGGAACAGCCGGCCAGAGTGCTTCCAAAACGGCCTTTGGAGGCAGGCGGGGAGGTGTGCCAGAGGGAGAGGGCCGGTTCTGCTGGGAGGCCCCACAGGCCAGAGGCACAACCCAGCGAGGCCCCTGCCCTTGGCCAGCCTTGCCCAGGCCTTCCTGGCGTCCAGGGCTACTGCCCCACGAAGGGGCAGGCTGCAGGGAGTGTGTCCAGACATGCACGGGCAGCTACCCCAACTCAGCCCCGCTAGGGCCTTTCCCCTGGGGCCTAGGCCTCAGCTGAGGCCTACTGGGTGGGAAGGTGCTGGCAGGGGCTGTCTCCACACTGCAACGTCCCAGGAGGCAGAGCCTTCTGGCAGAGGGAAGAGGGGAGCAACGGGGTGGATGCCCAAGCCGTCTTTGCCCCAGCTGCCTCAGGGGAGCAGGGAGAGCAAGAGGCCCACTGTGATCCTAGGTCGGCTCTGCCTCTTCCCACCCAGGCGGAGCTGCTGGGGCTGCCAGGGAGCTGCCTGACAGACTCTGGCTCAGCCGAGCTCTCTGAAGGGGCAGGGGGCAGGAACAGACGTGTGCATGGAGTTGGGCCTTGGCCTGGGAGTGTGGACCCCCGAGCTGGTCCCCAGGCTCGGGGCCATGGGCCCGGAGAGAGGACCACCCCAAAGCACTTTTCTCCCGGGTTTCAGAGCAGTGTGCGCGATTTGCGGGAACAGCCGGCCAGAGTGCTTCCAAAACGGCCTTTGGAGGCAGGCGGGGAGGTGTGCCAGAGGGAGAGGGCCGGTTCTGCTGGGAGGCCCCACAGGCCAGAGGCACAACCCAGCGAGGCCCCTGCCCTTGGCCAGCCTTGCCCAGGCCTTCCTGGCGTCCAGGGCTACTGCCCCACGAAGGGGCAGGCTGCAGGGAGTGTGTCCAGACATGCACGGGCAGCTACCCCAACTCAGCCCCGCTAGGGCCTTTCCCCTGGGCCTAGGCCTCAGCTGAGGCCTACTGGGTGGGAAGGTGCTGGCAGGGGCTGTCTCCACACTGCAACGTCCCAGGAGGCAGAGCCTTCTGGCAGAGGGAAGAGGGGAGCAACGGGGTGGATGCCCAAGCCGTCTTTGCCCCAGCTGCCTCAGGGGAGCAGGGAGAGCAAGAGGCCCACTGTGATCCCTGGTCGGCTCTGCCTCTTCCCACCCAGGCGGAGCTGCTGGGGCTGCCAGGGAGCTGCCTGACAGACTCTGGCTCAGCCGAGCTCTCTGAAGGGGCAGGGGGCAGGAACAGACGTGTGCATGGAGTTGGGCCTTGGCCTGGGAGTGTGGACCCCCGAGCTGGTCCCCAGGCTCGGGGCCATGGGCCCGGAGAGAGGACCACCCCAAAGCACTTTTCTCCCGGGTTTCAGAGCAGTGTGCGCGATTTGCGGGAACAGCCGGCCAGAGTGCTTCCAAAACGGCCTTTGGAGGCAGGCGGGGAGGTGTGCCAGAGGGAGAGGGCCGGTTCTGCTGGGAGGCCCCACAGGCCAGAGGCACAACCCAGCGAGGCCCCTGCCCTTGGCCAGCCTTGCCCAGGCCTTCCTGGCGTCCAGGGCTACTGCCCCACGAAGGGGCAGGCTGCAGGGAGTGTGTCCAGACATGCACGGGCAGCTACCCCAACTCAGCCCCGCTAGGGCCTTTCCCCTGGGCCTAGGCCTCAGCTGAGGCCTACTGGGTGGGAAGGTGCTGGCAGGGGCTGTCTCCACACTGCAACGTCCCAGGAGGCAGAGCCTTCTGGCAGAGGGAAGAGGGGAGCAACGGGGTGGATGCCCAAGCCGTCTTTGCCCCAGCTGCCTCAGGGGAGCAGGGAGAGCAAGAGGCCCACTGTGATCCTAGGTCGGCTCTGCCTCTTCCCACCCAGGCGGAGCTGCTGGGGGCTGCCAGGGAGCTGCCTGACAGACTCTGGCTCAGCCGAGCTCTCTGAAGGGGCAGGGGGCAGGAACAGACGTGTGCATGGAGTTGGGCCTTGGCCTGGGAGTGTGGACCCCCGAGCTGGTCCCCAGGCTCGGGGCCATGGGCCCGGAGAGAGGACCACCCCAAAGCACTTTTCTCCCGGGTTTCAGAGCAGTGTGCGCGATTTGCGGGAACAGCCGGCCAGAGTGCTTCCAAAACGGCCTTTGGAGGCAGGCGGGGAGGTGTGCCAGAGGGAGAGGGCCGGTTCTGCTGGGAGGCCCCACAGGCCAGAGGCACAACCCAGCGAGGCCCCTGCCCTTGGCCAGCCTTGCCCAGGCCTTCCTGGCGTCCAGGGCTACTGCCCCACGAAGGGGCAGGCTGCAGGGAGTGTGTCCAGACATGCACGGGCAGCTACCTACCCCAACTCAGCCCCGCTAGGGCCTTTCCCCTGGGCCTAGGCCTCAGCTGAGGCCTACTGGGTGGGAAGGTGCTGGCAGGGGCTGTCTCCACACTGCAACGTCCCAGGAGGCAGAGCCTTCTGGCAGAGGGAAGAGGGGAGCAACGGGGTGGATGCCCAAGCCGTCTTTGCCCCAGCTGCCTCAGGGGAGCAGGGAGAGCAAGAGGCCCACTGTGATCCTAGGTCGGCTCTGCCTCTTCCCACCCAGGCGGAGCTGCTGGGGCTGCCAGGGAGCTGCCTGACAGACTCTGGCTCAGCCGAGCTCTCTGAAGGGGCAGGGGGCAGGAACAGACAGTGCATGGAGTTGGGCCTTGGCCTGGGAGTGTGGACCCCCCGAGCTGGTCCCCAGGCTCGGGGCCATGGGCCCGGAGAGAGGACCACCCCAAAGCACTTTTCTCCCGGGTTTCAGAGCAGTGTGCGCGATTTGCGGGAACAGCCGGCCAGAGTGCTTCCAAAACGGCCTTTGGAGGCAGGCGGGGAGGTGTGCCAGAGGGAGAGGGCCGGTTCTGCTGGGAGGCCCCACAGGCCAGAGGCACAACCCAGCGAGGCCCCTGCCCTTGGCCAGCCTTGCCCAGGCCTTCCTGGCGTCCAGGGCTACTGCCCCACGAAGGGGCAGGCTGCAGGGAGTGTGTCCAGACATGCACGGGCAGCTACCCCAACTCAGCCCCGCTAGGGCCTTTCCCCTGGGCCTAGGCCTCAGCTGAGGCCTACTGGGTGGGAAGGTGCTGGCAGGGGCTGTCTCCACACTGCAACGTCCCAGGAGGCAGAGCCTTCTGGCAGAGGGAAGAGGGGAGCAACGGGGTGGATGCCCAAGCCGTCTTTGCCCCAGCTGCCTCAGGGGAGCAGGGAGAGCAAGAGGCCCACTGTGATCCTAGGTCGGCTCTGCCTCTTCCCACCCAGGCGGAGCTGCTGGGGCTGCCAGGGAGCTGCCTGACAGACTCTGGCTCAGCCGAGCTCTCTGAAGGGGCAGGGGGCAGGAACAGACGTGTGCATGGAGTTGGGCCTTGGCCTGGGAGTGTGGACCCCCGAGCTGGTCCCCAGGCTCGGGGCCATGGGCCCGGAGAGAGGACCACCCCAAAGCACTTTTCTCCCGGGTTTCAGAGCAGTGTGCGCGATTTGCGGGAACAGCCGGCCAGAGTGCTTCCAAAACGGCCTTTGGAGGCAGGCGGGGAGGTGTGCCAGAGGGAGAGGGCCGGTTCTGCTGGGAGGCCCCACAGGCCAGAGGCACAACCCAGCGAGGCCCCTGCCCTTGGCCAGCCTTGCCCAGGCCTTCCTGGCGTCCAGGGCTACTGCCCCACGAAGGGGCAGGCTGCAGGGAGTGTGTCCAGACATGCACGGGCAGCTACCCCAACTCAGCCCCGCTAGGGCCTTTCCCCTGGGCCTAGGCCTCAGCTGAGGCCTACTGGGTGGGAAGGTGCTGGCAGGGGCTGTCTCCACACTGCAACGTCCCAGGAGGCAGAGCCTTCTGGCAGAGGGAAGAGGGGAGCAACGGGGTGGATGCCCAAGCCGTCTTTGCCCCAGCTGCCTCAGGGGAGCAGGGAGAGCAAGAGGCCCACTGTGATCCTAGGTCGGCTCTGCCTCTTCCCACCCAGGCGGAGCTGCTGGGGCTGCCAGGGAGCTGCCTGACAGACTCTGGCTCAGCCGAGCTCTCTGAAGGGGCAGGGGGCAGGAACAGACGTGTGCATGGAGTTGGGCCTTGGCCTGGGAGTGTGGACCCCCGAGCTGGTCCCCAGGCTCGGGGCCATGGGCCCGGAGAGAGGACCACCCCAAAGCACTTTTCTCCCGGGTTTCAGAGCAGTGTGCGCGATTTGCGGGAACAGCCGGCCAGAGTGCTTCCAAAACGGCCTTTGGAGGCAGGCGGGGAGGTGTGCCAGAGGGAGAGGGCCGGTTCTGCTGGGAGGCCCCACAGGCCAGAGGCACAACCCAGCGAGGCCCCTGCCCTTGGCCAGCCTTGCCCAGGCCTTCCTGGCGTCCAGGGCTACTGCCCCACGAAGGGGCAGGCTGCAGGGAGTGTGTCCAGACATGCACGGGCAGCTACCCCAACTCAGCCCCGCTAGGGCCTTTCCCCTGGGCCTAGGCCTCAGCTGAGGCCTACTGGGTGGGAAGGTGCTGGCAGGGGCTGTCTCCACACTGCAACGTCCCAGGAGGCAGAGCCTTCTGGCAGAGGGAAGAGGGGAGCAACGGGGTGGATGCCCAAGCCGTCTTTGCCCCAGCTGCCTCAGGGGAGCAGGGAGAGCAAGAGGCGGCTGCCAGGGAGCTGCCTGACAGACTCTGGCTCAGCCGAGCTCTCTGAAGGGGCAGGGGGCAGGAACAGACGTGTGCATGGAGTTGGGCCTTGGCCTGGGAGTGTGGACCCCCGAGCTGGTCCCCAGGCTCGGGGCCATGGGCCCGGAGAGAGGACCACCCCAAAGCACTTTTCTCCCGGGTTTCAGAGCAGTGTGCGCGATTTGCGGGAACAGCCGGCCAGAGTGCTAAGGTGCTGGCAGGGGCTGTCTCCACACTGCAACGTCCCAGGAGGCAGAGCCTTCTGGCAGAGGGAAGAGGGGAGCAACGGGGTGGATGCCCAAGCCGTCTTTGCCCCAGCTGCCTCAGGGGAGCAGGGAGAGCAAGAGGCCCACTGTGATCCTAGGTCGGCTCTGCCTCTTCCCACCCAGGCGGAGCTGCTGGGGCTGCCAGGGAGCTGCCTGACAGACTCTGGCTCAGCCGAGCTCTCTGAAGGGGCAGGGGGCAGGAACAGACGTGTGCATGGAGTTGGGCCTTGGCCTGGGAGTGTGGACCCCCGAGCTGGTCCCCAGGCTCGGGGCCATGGGCCCGGAGAGAGGACCACCCCAAAGCACTTTTCTCCCGGGTTTCAGAGCAGTGTGCGCGATTTGCGGGAACAGCCGGCCAGAGTGCTTCCAAAACGGCCTTTGGAGGCAGGCGGGGAGGTGTGCCAGAGGGAGAGGGCCGGTTCTGCTGGGAGGCCCCACAGGCCAGAGGCACAACCCAGCGAGGCCCCTGCCCTTGGCCAGCCTTGCCCAGGCCTTCCTGGCGTCCAGGGCTACTGCCCCACGAAGGGGCAGGCTGCAGGGAGTGTGTCCAGACATGCACGGGCAGCTACCCCAACTCAGCCCCGCTAGGGCCTTTCCCCTGGGCCTAGGCCTCAGCTGAGGCCTACTGGGTGGGAAGGTGCTGGCAGGGGCTGTCTCCACACTGCAACGTCCCAGGAGGCAGAGCCTTCTGGCAGAGGGAAGAGGGGAGCAACGGGGTGGATGCCCAAGCCGTCTTTGCCCCAGCTGCCTCAGGGGAGCAGGGAGAGCAAGAGGCCCACTGTGATCCTAGGTCGGCTCTGCCTCTTCCCACCCAGGCGGAGCTGCTGGGGCTGCCAGGGAGCTGCCTGACAGACTCTGGCTCAGCCGAGCTCTCTGAAGGGGCAGGGGGCAGGAACAGACGTGTGCATGGAGTTGGGCCTTGGCCTGGGAGTGTGGACCCCCGAGCTGGTCCCCAGGCTCGGGGCCATGGGCCCGGAGAGAGGACCACCCCAAAGCACTTTTCTCCCGGGTTTCAGAGCAGTGTGCGCGATTTGCGGGAACAGCCGGCCAGAGTGCTTCCAAAACGGCCTTTGGAGGCAGGCGGGGAGGTGTGCCAGAGGGAGAGGGCCGGTTCTGCTGGGAGGCCCCACAGGCCAGAGGCACAACCCAGCGAGGCCCCTGCCCTTGGCCAGCCTTGCCCAGGCCTTCCTGGCGTCCAGGGCTACTGCCCCACGAAGGGGCAGGCTGCAGGGAGTGTGTCCAGACATGCACGGGCAGCTACCCCAACTCAGCCCCGCTAGGGCCTTTCCCCTGGGCCTAGGCCTCAGCTGAGGCCTACTGGGTGGGAAGGTGCTGGCAGGGGCTGTCTCCACACTGCAACGTCCCAGGAGGCAGAGCCTTCTGGCAGAGGGAAGAGGGGAGCAACGGGGTGGATGCCCAAGCCGTCTTTGCCCCAGCTGCCTCAGGGGAGCAGGGAGAGCAAGAGGCCCACTGTGATCCTAGGTCGGCTCTGCCTCTTCCCACCCAGGCGGAGCTGCTGGGGCTGCCAGGGAGCTGCCTGACAGACTCTGGCTCAGCCGAGCTCTCTGAAGGGGCAGGGGGCAGGAACAGACGTGTGCATGGAGTTGGGCCTTGGCCTGGGAGTGTGGACCCCCGAGCTGGTCCCCAGGCTCGGGGCCATGGGCCCGGAGAGAGGACCACCCCAAAGCACTTTTCTCCCGGGTTTCAGAGCAGTGTGCGCGATTTGCGGGAACAGCCGGCCAGAGTGCTTCCAAAACGGCCTTTGGAGGCAGGCGGGGAGGTGTGCCAGAGGGAGAGGGCCGGTTCTGCTGGGAGGCCCCACAGGCCAGAGGCACAACCCAGCGAGGCCCCTGCCCTTGGCCAGCCTTGCCCAGGCCTTCCTGGCGTCCAGGGCTACTGCCCCACGAAGGGGCAGGCTGCAGGGAGTGTGTCCAGACATGCACGGGCAGCTACCCCAACTCAGCCCCGCTAGGGCCTTTCCCCTGGGCCTAGGCCTCAGCTGAGGCCTACTGGGTGGGAAGGTGCTGGCAGGGGCTGTCTCCACACTGCAACGTCCCCAGGAGGCAGAGCCTTCTGGCAGAGGAAGAGGGGAGAACAACGGGGTGGATGCCCAAAGCCGTCTTTGCCCCAGCTGCCTCAGGGGCGAGCAGGGAGAGCAAGAGGCCCACTGTGATCCTAGGTCGGCTCTGCCTCTTCCCACCCAGGCGGAAGCTGCTGGGGCTGCCAGGGAGCTGCCTGACAGACTCTGGCTCAGCCGAGCTCTCTGAAGGGGCAGGGGGCAGGAAACAGACGTGTGAATGGAGTTGGGCCTTGGCCTGGAGTGTGGAACCCCCGAGCTGGTCCCAGGCTCGGGGCCATGGGGCCCGGAGAGAGGACCACCCCAAAGCACCTTTCTCCCGGGTTTCAGAGCAGTGTGCGCGATTTGCGGGAACAGCCGGCCAGAGTGCTTCCCAAAACGGCCTTTGGAGGCAGGCGGGGAGGTGTGCCAGAGGGAGAGGGCCGGTTCCTGCTGGGAGGCCCCACAGGCCAGAGGCACAACCCAGCGAGGGCCCCTGCCCTTGGCCAGCCTTGCCCAGCCTTCCTGGCGTCCAGGGCTACTGCCCCACGAAGGGCAGGCTGCAGGGAGTGTGTCCAGACATGCACGGGCAGCTAACCCAACTCAGCCCCGCTAGGCCTTTCCCTGGGCCTAGGCCTCAGCTGAGGCCTACTGGGTGGGAAGGTGCTGGCAGGGGCTGTCTCCACACTTGCAACGTCCCAGGAGGGCAGAGCCTTCTGGCAGAGGGCGAAGAGGGACGCTGCAACGGGGTGGATGCCCAAGCCGTCTTTGCCCCAGCGCTGCCTCAGGGGCAGCAGGGAGAGCAAGAGGCCCACTGTGATCCTAGGTCGGCTCTGCCTCTTCCCACCCAGGCGGAGCTGCTCGGGCTGCCCAGGGAGCTGCCTGACACAGACTCTGGCTCAGCCGAGCTCTCTGAAGGGGCAGGGGGCAGGAACACAGACTGTGGTGCATGGAGTTGGGGCTTGGCCTGGGAGTGTGGAACCCACGAGCTGGTCCCCAGGCTCGGGGCCATGGGGCCCGGAGAGAAGGACACACCCCAAAGCACTTTTCTCCCGGGTTTCAGAGCAGTGTGCGCGATTTGCGGGAAACAGCCCGGCCAGAGTGCTTCCCAAACAACAGGCCTTTGGAGGCAGGCGGGGAGGTGTGCCAGAGGGAGAAGGGCCGGCCTTCTGCTGGGAGGCCCCACAGGCCAGAGGCACAACCCAGCGAGGCACCTGCCCTTGGCCAGCCTTGCCCAGGCCTTCCTGGCGTCCAGGGCTACTGCCCACGAAGGGGGCAGGCTGCAGGGAGGTGTGTCCAGACATGCAACGGGCAGGAGCTTACCCCAACTCAGCCCCGCTAGGGCCTTTCCCTGGGCCTAGGCCTCAGCTGAGGCCTACTGGGTGGGAAGGTGCTGGGTCAGGGGCAGTCTCCAACCCCCACCCTGCAACGTCCAGGAGGCAGAAGCCCTTCTTATGCAGATGGTAAGCGGGGAGCAAACGGTGGTGGATGCCGAAAGCCGTCTTTGCCCCAGCTGCCTCAGGGGGGCAGGGTGAGCAAGAGGCCCACAGTGATCCTAGGTCGGCTCTGCCTCGTCCCAACCAGGGCGGAGCTGCTTGGGCTGCCAGGGAGGTGCCTGACCGACTCTGGCTGCAGTCCGAGCTCTCTGAAGGGGAAGGGGGCACGAGCTGACGTGTGCATGGAGTTGGGGGCCTTGCCATGGGAGTGTGGCAGCCCCGAGCTGGTCCCAGGCTCTGGGCCATGGGTCCCGGAGAGAGGACCACCCCGAAGCACTTTTCTCCCGGTGTTTCAGAGCAGTTTTGTTGCCGCGATTTGCGGGAACAGCCGGCCCGAAGTGCTGTCCCAAAAACGGCCTTTGGAAGGCAGCGCGGGGAGGTGTGCCATAAGAGGGAAGAGGGCCGGTTCTGCTGGGGAGGCCCCACAGGCCAAGGCACAACCCAGCCAAGGCCCCTGCCCTTGGCCAGCCTTGCCCAGGCCTTCCTGGCGTCCAGGGCTACTGCCCCACGAAGGGGCAGGCTGCAGGGAGTGTGTCCAGACATGCACGGGCACCTACCCCAACTCAGCCCCGCTAGGGCCTTTCCCCTGGGCCTAGGCCTCAGCTGAGGCCTACTGGGTGGGAAGGTGCTGGCAGGGGCTGTCTCCACACTGCAACGTCCCAGGAGGCAGAGCCTTCTGGCAGAGGGAAGAGGGGAGCAACGGGGTGGATGCCCAAGCCGTCTTTGCCCCAGCTGCCTCAGGGGAGCAGGGAGAGCAAGAGGCCCACTGTGATCCTAGGTCGGCTCTGCCTCTTCCCACCCAGGCGGAGCTGCTGGGGCTGCCAGGGAGCTGCCTGACAGACTCTGGCTCAGCCGAGCTCTCTGAAGGGGCAGGGGGCAGGAACAGACGTGTGCATGGAGTTGGGCCTTGGCCTGGGAGTGTGGACCCCCGAGCTGGTCCCCAGGCTCGGGGCCATGGGCCCGGAGAGAGGACCACCCCAAAGCACTTTTCTCCCGGGTTTCAGAGCAGTGTGCGCGATTTGCGGGAACAGCCGGCCAGAGTGCTTCCAAAAGGCCTTTGGAGGCAGGCGGGGAGGTCTGCCAGAGGGAGAGGGCCGGTTCTGCTGGGAGGCCCCACAGGCCAGAGGCACAACCCAGCGAGGCCCCTGCCCTTGGCCAGCCTTGCCCAGGCCTTCCTGGCGTCCAGGGCTACTGCCCCACGAAGGGGCAGGCTGCAGGGAGTGTGTCCAGACATGCACGGGCACCTACCCCAACTCAGCCCCGCTAGGGCCTTTCCCCTGGGCCTAGGCCTCAGCTGAGGCCTACTGGGTGGGAAGGTGCTGGCAGGGGCTGTCTCCACACTGCAACGTCCCAGGAGGCAGAGCCTTCTGGCAGAGGGAAGAGGGGAGCAACGGGGTGGATGCCCAAGCCGTCTTTGCCCCAGCTGCCTCAGGGGAGCAGGGAGAGCAAGAGGCCCACTGTGATCCTAGGCGGAGCTGCTGGGGCGCCAGTGGAGCTGCCTGAACAGACTCTGGCTCAGCCTAGCTCTCTGAAGGGGCAGGGCAGGAACAGACGTGTGCATGGAGTTGGGCCTTGACCTGGGAGTGTGGACCCCCGAGCTGGTCCCCAGGCTCGGGGCCATGGGCCCGGAGAGAGGACCACCCCAAAGCACTTTTCTCCCGGGTTTTCAGAGCAGTGTCGCGATTTGCGGGAACAGCCGGCCAGAGTGCTTCCAAAACGCCTTTGGAGGCAGGCGGGGAGGTGTGCCAGAGGGAGAGGGCCGGTTCTGCTGGGAGGCCCCACAGGCCAGAGGCACAACCCAGCGAGGGGCCCCTGCCCTTGGCCAGCCTTGCCCAGGCCTTCCTGGCGTCCAGGGCTACTGCCCCACGAAGGGCAGGCTGCAGGGAGTGTGTCCAGACATGCACGGCAGAGCTACCCCCAACTCAGCCCCGCTAGGGCCTTTCCCCTGGCCTAGGCCTCAGCTGAGGCCTACTGGGTGGGAAGGTGCTGGCAGGGGCTGTCTCCACACTGCAACGTCCCAGGAGGCAGAGCCTTCTGGCAGAGGGGAAGAGGGGAGCAACGGGGTGGATGCCCAAGCCGTCTTTGCCCCAGCTGCCTCAGGGGAGCAGGGAGAGCAAGAGGCCCACTGTGATCCTAGGTCGGCTCTGCCTCTTCCCACCCAGGCGGAGCTGCTGGGCTGCCAGGGAGCTGCCTGACAGACTCTGGCTCAGAGCCGAGCTCTCTGAAGGGCAGGGGGACAGAACAGACGTGTGCATGGAGTTGGGCCTTGGCCTGGGAGTGTGGACCCCCGAGCTGGTCCCCAGGCTCGGGGCCATGGGCCCGGAGAGAGGACCACCCCAAAGCACTTTTCCTCCCGGGTTTCAGAGCAGTGTGCGCGATTTTGCGGGAACAGCCGGCCAGAGTGCTTCCAAAACGGCCTTTGGAGGCAGGCGGGGAGGTGTGCCAGAGGGAGAGGGCCGGTTCTGCTGGGAGGCCCCACAGGCCAGAGGCACAACCCAGCGAGGCCCCCTGCCCTTGGCCAGAGGCCTTGCCCAGGCCTTCCTGGCGTCCAGGGCTACTGCCCCACGAAGGGCAGGCTGCAGGGAGTGTGTCCAGACATGCACGGGCAGCTACCCCAACTCAGCCCCGCTAGGGCCTTTCCCCTGGGCCTAGGCCTCAGCTGAGGCCTACTGGGTGGGAAGGTGCTGGCAGGGGCTGTCTCCACACTGCAACGTCCCAGGAGGCAGAGCCTTCTGGCAGAGGGAAGAGGGGAGCAACGGGGTGGATGCCCAAGCCGTCTTTGCCCCAGCTGCCTCAGGGAGCAGGGAGAGCAAGAGGCCCACTGTGATCCTAGGTCGGCTCTGCCTCTTCCCACCCAGGCGGAGCTGCTGGGCTGCCAGGAGCTGCCTGACAGACTCTGGCTCAGCCGAGCTCTCTGAAGGGGCAGGGGGCAGGAACAGACGTGTGCATGGAGTTGGGCCTTGGCCTGGGAGTGTGGACCCCCGAGCTGGTCCCCAGGCTCGGGCCATGGGCCCGGAGAGAGGACCACCCCAAAGCACTTTTCTCCCGGGTTTCAGAGCAGTGTGCGCGATTTTGCGGGAACAGCCGGCCAGAGTGCTTCCAAAACGGCCTTTGGAGGCAGGCGGGGAGGTGGTGCCAGAGGAGAGGGCCGGTTCTGCTGGGAGGCCCCACAGGCCAGAGGCACAACCCAGCGAGGCCCCTGCCCTTGGCCAGCCTTGCCCAGGCCTTCCTGGCGTCCAGGGCTACTGCCCCACGAAGGGGCAGGCTGCAGGGAGTGTGTCCAGACATGCACGGGCAGCTACCCCAACTCAGCCCCGCTAGGGCCTTTCCCCTGGGCCTAGGCCTCAGCTGAGGCCTACTGGGTGGGAAGGTGCTGGCAGGGGCTGTCTCCACACTGCAAACGTCCCAGGAGGCAGAGCCTTCTGGCAGAGGGAAGAGGGGAGCAACGGGGTGGATGCCCAAGCCGTCTTTGCCCCAGCTGCCTCAGGGGAGCAGGGAGAGCAAGAGCCCACTGTGATCCTAGGTCGGCTCTGCCAGTCTTCCACCCAGGCGGAGCTGCTGGGGCTGCCAGGGAGCTGCCTGACAGACTCTGGCTCAGCCGAGCTCTCTGAAGGGGCAGGGGGCAGGAACAGACGTGTGCATGGAGTTGGGCCTTGGCCTGGGAGTGTGGACCCCCGAGCTGGTCCCCAGGCTCGGGGCCATGGGCCCGGAGAGAGGACCACCCCCCAAAGCACTTTCTCCCGGGTTTCAGAGCAGTGTGCGCGATTTGCGGGAACAGCCGGCCAGAGTGCTTCCAAAACATCCTTTGGAGGCAGGCGGGGAGGTGTGCCAGAGGGAGAGGGCCGGTTCTGCTGGGAGGCCCCACAGGCCAGAGGCACAACCCAGCGAGGCCCCTGCCCTTGGCCAGCCTTGCCCAGGCCTTCCTGGCGTCCAGGGCTACTGCCCCACGAAGGGGCAGGCTGCAGGGAGTGTGTCCAGACATGCACGGGCAGCTACCCCAACTCAGCCCCGCTAGGGCCTTTCCCCTGGGCCTAGGCCTCAGCTGAGGCCTACTGGGTGGGAAGGTGCTGGCAGGGGCTGTCTCCACACTGCAACGTCCCAGGAGGCAGAGCCTTCTGGCAGAGGGAAGAGGGGAGCAACGGGGTGATGCCCAAGCCGTCTTTGCCCCAGCTGCCTCAGGGGAGCAGGGAGAGCAAGAGGCCCACTGTGATCCTAGGTCGGCTCTGCCTCTTCCCACCCAGGCGGAGCTGCTGGGGGCTGCCAGGGAGCTGCCTGACAGACTCTGGCTCAGCCGAGCTCTCTGAAGGGGCAGGGGGCAGGAACAGACGTGTGCATGGAGTTGGGCCTTGGCCTGGGAGTGTGGACCCCCGAGCTGGTCCCCAGGCTCGGGGCCATGGGCCCGGAGAGAGGACCACCCCAAAGCACTTTTCTCCCCCGGGTTTCAGAGCAGTGTGCGCGATTTGCGGGAACAGCCGGCCAGAGTGCTTCCAAAACGGCCTTTGGAGGCAGGCGGGGAGGTGTGCCAGAGGGAGAGGGCCGGTTCTGCTGGGAGGCCCCACAGGCCAGAGGCACAACCCAGCGAGGCCCCTGCCCTTGGCCAGCCTTGCCCAGGCCTTCCTGGCGTCCAGGGCTACTGCCCCACGAAGGGGCAGGCTGCAGGGAGTGTGTCCAGACATGCACGGGCAGCTACCCCAACTCAGCCCCGCTAGGGCCTTTCCCCTGGGCCTAGGCCTCAGCTGAGGCCTACTGGGTGGGAAGGTGCTGGCAGGGGCTGTCTCCACACTGCAACGTCCCAGGAGGCAGAGCCTTCTGGCAGAGGAAGAGGGGAGCAACGGGGTGGATGCCCAAGCCGTCTTTGCCCCAGCTGCCTCAGGGGAGCAGGGAGAGCAAGAGGCCCACTGTGATCCTAGGTCGGCTCTGCCTCTTCCCACCCAGGCGGAGCTGCTGGGGCTGCCAGGGAGCTGCCTGACAGACTCTGGCTCAGCCGAGCTCTCTGAAGGGGCAGGGGGCAGGAACAGACGTGTGCATGGAGTTGGGCCTTGGCCTGGGAGTGTGGACCCCCGAGCTGGTCCCCAGGCTCGGGGCCATGGAGCCCGGAGAGAGGACCACCCCAAAGCACTTTTCCTCCCTCCCGGTTTTCAGAGCAGTGTGCGCGATTTGCGGGAACAGCCGGCCAGAGTGCTTCCAAAACGGCCTTTGGAGGCAGGCGGGGAGGTGTGCCAGAGGGAGAGGGCCGGTTCTGCTGGGAGGCCCCACAGGCCAGAGGCACAACCCAGCGAGGCCCCTGCCCTTGGCCAGCCTTGCCCAGGCCTTCCTGGCGTCCAGGGCTACTGCCCCACGAAGGGGCAGGCTGCAGGGAGTGTGTCCAGACATGCACGGGCAGCTACCCCAACTCAGCCCCGCTAGGGCCTTTCCCCTGGGCCTAGGCCTCAGCTGAGGCCTACTGGGTGGGAAGGTGCTGGCAGGGGCTGTCTCCACACTGCAACGCCCCAGGAGGCAGAGCCTTCTGGCAGAGGGAAGAGGGGAGCAACGGGGTGGATGCCCAAGCCGTCTTTGCCCCAGCTGCCTCAGGGGAGCAGGGAGAGCAAGAGGCCCACTGTGATCCTAGGTCGGCTCTGCCTCTTCCCCCACCCAGGCGGAGCTGCTGGGGCTGCCAGGGAGCTGCCTGACAGACTCTGGCTCAGCCGAGCTCTCTGAAGGGGCAGGGGGCAGGAACAGACGTGTGCATGGAGTTGGGCCTTGGCCTGGGAGTGTGGACCCCCGAGCTGGTCCCCAGGCTCGGGGCCATGGGCCCGGAGAGAGGACCACCCCAAAGCACTTTTCTCCCGGGTTTCAGAGCAGTGTGCGCGATTTGCGGGAACAGCCGGCCAGAGTGCTTCCAAAACGGCCTTTGGAGGCAGGCGGGGAGGTGTGCCAGAGGAGAGAGGGCCGGTTCTGCTGGGAGGCCCCACAGGCCAGAGGCACAACCCAGCGAGGCCCCTGCCCTTGGCCAGCCTTGCCCCAGGCCTTCCTGGCGTCCAGGGCTACTGCCCCACGAAGGGGCAGGCTGCAGGGAGTGTGTCCAGACATGCACGGGCAGCTACCCCAACTCAGCCCCGCTAGGGCCTTTCCCCTGGGCCTAGGCCTCAGCTGAGGCCTACTGGGTGGGAAGGTGCTGGCAGGGGCTGTCTCCACACTGCAACGTCCCAGGAGGCAGAGCCTTCTGGCAGAGGGAAGAGGGGAGCAACGGGGTGGATGCCCAAGCCGTCTTTGCCCCAGCTGCCTCAGGGGAGCAGGGAGAGCAAGAGGCCCACTGTGATCCTAGGTCGGCTCTGCCTCTTCCCACCCAGGCGGAGCTGCTGGGGCTGCCAGGGAGCTGCCTGACAGACTCTGGCTCAGCCGAGCTCTCTGAAGGGGCAGGGGGCAGGAACAGACGTGTGCATGGAGTTGGGCCTTGGCCTGGGAGTGTGGACCCCCGAGCTGGTCCCCAGGCTCGGGGCCATGGGCCCGGAGAGAGGACCACCCCAAAGCACTTTTCTCTCTCCCGGGTTTCAGAGCAGTGTGCGCGATTTGCGGGAACAGCCGGCCAGAGTGCTTCCAAAACGGCCTTTGGAGGCAGGCGGGGAGGTGTGCCAGAGGGAGAGGGCCGGTTCTGCTGGGAGGCCCCACAGGCCAGAGGCACAACCCAGCGAGGCCCCTGCCCTTGGCCAGCCTTGCCCAGGCCTTCCTGGCGTCCAGGGCTACTGCCCCACGAAGGGGCAGGCTGCAGGGAGTGTGTCCAGACATGCACGGGCAGCTACCCCAACTCAGCCCCGCTAGGGCCTTTTCCCCCCTGGGCCTAGGCCTCAGCTGAGGCCTACTGGGTGGGAAGGTGCTGGCAGGGGCTGTCTCCACACTGCAACGTCCCAGGAGGCAGAGCCTTCTGGCAGAGGGAAGAGGGGAGCAACGGGGTGGATGCCCAAGCCGTCTTTGCCCCAGCTGCCTCAGGGGAGCAGGGAGAGCAAGAGGCCCACTGTGATCCTAGGTCGGCTCTGCCTCTTCCCACCCAGGCGGAGCTGCTGGGGCTGCCAGGGAGCTGCCTGACAGACTCTGGCTCAGCCGAGCTCTCTGAAGGGGCAGGGGGCAGGAACAGACGTGTGCATGGAGTTGGGCCTTGGCCTGGGAGTGTGGACCCCCGAGCTGGTCCCCAGGCTCGGGGCCATGGGCCCGGAGAGAGGACCACCCCAAAGCACTTTTCTCCCGGGTTTCAGAGCAGTGTGCGCGATTTGCGGGAACAGCCGGCCAGAGTGCTTCCAAAACGGCCTTTGGAGGCAGGCGGGGAGGTGTGCCAGAGGGAGAGGGCCGGTTCTGCTGGGAGGCCCCACAGGCCAGAGGCACAACCCAGCGAGGCCCCTGCCCTTGGCCAGCCTTGCCCAGGCCTTCCTGGCGTCCAGGGCTACTGCCCCACGAAGGGGCAGGCTGCAGGGAGTGTGTCCAGACATGCACGGGAAGCAGCTACCCCAACTCAGCCCCGCTAGGGCCTTTCCCCCTGGGCCTAGGCCTCAGCTGAGGCCTACTGGGTGGGAAGGTGCTGGCAGGGGCTGTCTCCACACTGCAACGTCCCAGGAGGCAGAGCCTTCTGGCAGAGGGAAGAGGGGAGCAACGGGGTGGATGCCCAAGCCGTCTTTGCCCCAGCTGCCTCAGGGGAGCAGGGAGAGCAAGAGGCCCACTGTGATCCTAGGTCGGCTCTGCCTCTTCCCACCCAGGCGGAGCTGCTGGGGCTGCCAGGGAGCTGCCTGACAGACTCTGGCTCAGCCGAGCTCTCTGAAGGGGCAGGGGGCAGGAACAGACGTGTGCATGGAGTTGGGCCTTGGCCTGGGAGTGTGGGACCCCCGAGCTGGTCCCCAGGCTCGGGGCCATGGGCCCGGAGAGAGGACCACCCCAAAGCACTTTTCTCCCGGGTTTCAGAGCAGTGTGCGCGCGATTTGCGGGAACAGCCGGCCAGAGTGCTTCCAAAACGGCCTTTGGAGGCAGGCGGGGAGGTGTGCCAGAGGGAGAGGGCCGGTTCTGCTGGGAGGCCCCACAGGCCAGAGGCACAACCCAGCGAGGCCCCTGCCCTTGGCCAGCCTTGCCCAGGCCTTCCTGGCGTCCAGGGCTACTGCCCCACGAAGGGGCAGGCTGCAGGGAGTGTGTCCAGACATGCACGGGCAGCTACCCCAACTCAGCCCCGCTAGGGCCTTTCCCCTGGGCCTAGGCCTCAGCTGAGGCCTACTGGGTGGGAAGGTGCTGGCAGGGGCTGTCTCCACACTGCAACGTCCCAGGAGGCAGAGCCTTCTGGCAGAGGGAAGAGGGGAGGCAACGGGGTGGATGCCCAAGCCGTCTTTGCCCCAGCTGCCTCAGGGGAGCAGGGAGAGCAAGAGGCCCACTGTGATCCTAGGTCGGCTCTGCCTCTTCCCACCCAGGCGGAGCTGCTGGGGCTGCCAGGGAGCTGCCTGACAGACTCTGGCTCAGCCGAGCTCTCTGAAGGGGCAGGGGGCAGGAACAGACGTGTGCATGGAGTTGGGCCTTGGCCTGGGAGTGTGGACCCCCCCCGAGCTGGTCCCCAGGCTCGGGGCCATGGGCCCGGAGAGAGGACCACCCCAAAGCACTTTTCTCCCGGGTTTCAGAGCAGTGTGCGCGATTTGCGGGAACAGCCGGCCAGAGTGCTTCCAAAACGGCCTTTGGAGGCAGGCGGGGAGGTGTGCCAGAGGGAGAGGGCCGGTTCTGCTGGGAGGCCCCACAGGCCAGAGGCACAACCCAGCGAGGCCCCTGCCCTTGGCCAGCCTTGCCCAGGCCTTCCTGGCGTCCAGGGCTACTGCCCCACGAAGGGGCAGGCTGCAGGGAGTGTGTCCAGACATGCACGGGCAGCTACCCCAACTCAGCCCCGCTAGGGCCTTTCCCCTGGGCCTAGGCCTCAGCTGAGGCCTACTGGGTGGGAAGGTGCTGGCAGGGGCTGTCTCCACACTGCAACGTCCCAGGAGGCAGAGCCTTCTGGCAGAGGGAAGAGGGGAGCAACGGGTGGATGCCCAAGCCGTCTTTGCCCCAGCTGCCTCAGGGGAGCAGGGAGAGCAAGAGGCCCACTGTGATCCTAGGTCGGCTCTGCCTCTTCCCACCCCAGGCGGAGCTGCTGGGGCTGCCAGGGAGCTGCCTGACAGACTCTGGCTCAGCCGAGCTCTCTCTGAAGGGGCAGGGGGCAGGAACAGACGTGTGCATGGAGTTGGGCCTTGGCCTGGGAGTGTGGACCCCCGAGCTGGTCCCCAGGCTCGGGGCCATGGGCCCGGAGAGAGGACCACCCCAAAGCACTTTTCTCCCGGGTTTCAGAGCAGTGTGCGCGATTTGCGGGAACAGCCGGCCAGAGTGCTTCCAAAACGGCCTTTGGAGGCAGGCGGGGAGGTGTGCCAGAGGGAGAGGGCCGGTTCTGCTGGGAGGCCCCACAGGCCAGAGGCACAACCCAGCGAGGCCCCTGCCCTTGGCCAGCCTTGCCCAGGCCTTCCTGGCGTCCAGGGCTACTGCCCCACGAA
Organism: Odocoileus hemionus; assembly: GCA_020976825.1. Classification (NCBI taxonomy): domain Eukaryota; kingdom Metazoa; phylum Chordata; class Mammalia; order Artiodactyla; family Cervidae; genus Odocoileus; species Odocoileus hemionus. The sequence goes on along the minus strand of JAJLRB010005427.1, from coordinate 1,717,657 downwards.
GGGGCAGGCTGCTGCAGGGAGTGTGTCCAGACATGCACGGGCACCTACCCCAACTCAGCCCCAACTAGGGCCTTTCCCCTGGGCCTAGGCCTCAGCTGAGGCCTACTGGGTGGGAAGGTGCTGGCAGGGGCTGTCTCCACACTGCAACGTCCCAGGAGGCAGAGCCTTCTGGCAGAGGGAAGAGGGGAGCAACGGGGGTGGATGCCCAAGCCGTCTTTGCCCAGCTGCCTCAGGGGAGCAGGGAGAGCAAGAGGCCCACTGTGATCCTAGGTCGGCTCTGCCTCTTCCCACCCAGGCGGAGCTGCTGGGGCTGCCAGGGAGCTGCCTGACAGACTCTGGCTCAGCCGAGCTCTCTGAAGGGGCAGGGGGCAGGAACAGACGTGTGCATGGAGTTGGGCCTTGGCCTGGAGTGTGGACCCCCGAGCTGGTCCCCAGGCTCGGGGCCATGGGCCCGGAGAGAGGACCACCCCAAAAGCACTTTTCTCCCGGGTTTCAGAGCAGTGTGCGCGATTTGCGGGAACAGCCGGCCAGAGTGCTTCCAAAACGGCCTTTGGAGGCAGGCGGGGAGGTGTGCCAGAGGGAGAGGGCCGGTTTCTGCTGGGAGGCCCCACAGGCCAGAGGCACAACCCAGCGAGGCCCCTGCCCCCTTGGCCAGCCTTGCCCAGGCCTTCCTGGCGTCCAGGGCTACTGCCCCACGAAGGGGCAGGCTGCAGGGAGTGTGTCCAGACATGCACGGGCACCTACCCCTACTCAGCCCCGCTAGGGCCTTTCCCCTGGGCCTAGGCCTCAGCTGAGGCCTACTGGGTGGGAAGGTGCTGGCAGGGGCTGTCTCCACACTGCAACGTCCCAGGAGGCAGAGCCTTCTGGCAGAGGGAAGAGGGGAGCAACGGGGTGGATGCCCAAGCCGTCTTTGCCCCAGCTGCCTCAGGGGAGCAGGGAGAGCAAGAGGCCCACTGTGATCCTAGGTCGGCTCTGCCTCTTCCCACCCAGGCGGAGCTGCTGGGGCTGCCAGGGAGCTGCCTGACAGACTCTGGCTCAGCCGAGCTCTCTGAAGGGGCAGGGGGCAGGAACAGACGTGTGCATGGAGTTGGGCCTTGGCCTGGGAGTGTGGACCCCCGAGCTGGTCCCCAGGCTCGGGGCCATGGGCCCGGAGAGAGGACCACCCCAAAGCACTTTTCTCCCGGGTTTCAGAGCAGTGTGCGCGATTTGCGGGAACAGCCGGCCAGAGTGCTTCCAAAACGGCCTTTGGAGGCAGGCGGGGAGGTGTGCCAGAGGGAGAGGGCCGGTTCTGCTGGGAGCCCCCACAGGCCAGAGGCACAACCCAGCGAGGCCCCTGCCCTTGGCCAGCCTTGCCCAGGCCTTCCTGGCGTCCAGGGCTACTGCCCCACGAAGGGGCAGGCTGCAGGGAGTGTGTCCAGACATGCACGGGCAGCTACCCCAACTCAGCCCCGCTAGGGCCTTTCCCCTGGGCCTAGGCCTCAGCTGAGGCCTACTGGGTGGGAAGGTGCTGGCAGGGGCTGTCTCCACACTGCAACGTCCCAGGAGGCAGAGCCTTCTGGCAGAGGGAAGAGGGGAGCAACGGGGTGGATGCCCAAGCCGTCTTTGCCCCAGCTGCCTCAGGGGAGCAGGGAGAGCAAGAGGCCCACTGTGATCCTAGGTCGGCTCTGCCCCTCCCACCCAGGCGGAGCTGCTGGGGCTGCCAGGGAGCTGCCTGACAGACTCTGGCTCAGCCGAGCTCTCTGAAGGGGCAGGGGGCAGGAACAGACGTGTGCATGGAGTTGGGCCTTGGCCTGGGAGTGTGGACCCCCGAGCTGGTCCCCAGGCTCGGGGCCATGGGCCCGGAGAGAGGACCACCCCAAAGCACTTTTCTCCCGGGTTTCAGAGCAGTGTGCGCGATTTGCGGGAACAGCCGGCCAGAGTGCTTCCAAAACGGCCTTTGGAGGCAGGCGGGAGGTGTGCCAGAGGGAGAGGGCCGGTTCTGCTGGGAGGCCCCACAGGCCAGAGGCACAACCCAGCGAGGCCCCTGCCGCTTGGCCAGCCTTGCCCAGGCCTTTCCTGGCGTCCAGGGCTACTGCCCCACGAAGGGGCAGGCTGCAGGGAGTGTGTCCAGACATGCACGGGCAGCTACCCCAACTCAGCCCCGCTAGGGCCTTTCCCCTGGGCCTAGGCCTCAGCTGAGGCCTACTGGGTGGGAAGGTGTGCTGGCAGGGGCTGTCTCCACACTGCAACGTCCCAGGAGGCAGAGCCTTCTGGCAGAGGGAAGAGGGGAGCAACGGGGTGGATGCCCAAGCCGTCTTTGCCCCAGCTGCCTCAGGGGAGCAGGGAGAGCAAGAGGCCCACTGTGATCCTAGGTCGGCTCTGCCTCTTCCCACCCAGGCGGAGCTGCTGGGGCTGCCAGGGAGCTGCCTGACAGACTCTGGCTCAGCCGAGCTCTCTGAAGGGGCAGGGGGCAGAAACAGACGTGTGCATGGAGTTGGGCCTTGGCCTGGGAGTGTGGACCCCCGAGCTGGTCCCCAGGCTCGGGGCCATGGGCCCGGAGAGAGGACCACCCCAAAGCACTTTTCTCCCGGGTTTCAGAGCAGTGTGCGCGATTTGCGGGAACAGCCGGCCAGAGTGCTTCCAAAAGGGCCTTTGGAGGCAGGCGGGGAGGTCTGCCAGAGGGAGAGGGCCGGTTTCTGCTGGGAGGCCCCACAGGCCAGAGGCACAACCCAGCGAGGCCCCTGCCCTTGGCCAGCCTTTGCCCAGGCCTTCCTGGCGTCCAGGGCTACTGCCCCACGAAGGGGCAGGCTGCAGGGAGTGTGTCCATGCCCGACATGCACGGGCAGCTACCCCAACTCAAGCCGCTAGGGCCTTCTCCCTGGGCCTAGGCCTCAGCTGAGGCCTACTGGGTGGGAAGGTGCTGGCAGGGGCTGTCTCCACACTGCAACGTCCCAGGAGGCAGAGCCTTCTGGCAGAGGGAAGAGGGGAGCAACGGGGTGGATGCCCAAGCCGTCTTTGCCCCAGCTGCCTCAGGGGAGCAGGGAGAGCAAGAGGCCCACTGTGATCCTAGGTCGGTCTGCCTCTTCCCACCCAGGCGGAGCTGCTGGGGCTGCCAGGGAGCTGCCTGACAGACTCTGGCTCAGCCGAGCTCTCTGAAGGGGCAGGGGGGCAGGAACAGACGTGTGCATGGAGTTGGGCCTTGGCCTGGGAGTGTGGACCCCCGAGCTGGTCCCCAGGCTCGGGGCCATGGGCCCGGAGAGAGGACCACCCCAAAGCACTTTTTCTCCCGGGTTTCAGAGCAGTGTGCGCGATTTTGCGGGAACAGCCGGCCAGAGTGCTTCCAAAACGGCCTTTGGAGGCAGGGCGGGGAGGTGTGCCAGAGGGAGAGGGCCGGTTCTGCTGGGAGGCCCCACAGGCCAGAGGCACAACCCAGCGAGGGACCCCTGCCCTTGGCCAGCCTTGCCCAGGCCTTGCCCTGGCGTCCAGGGCTACTGCCCCACGAAGGGGCAGGCTGCAGGAGTGTGTCCAGACATGCACGGGCAGCTACCCCAACTCAGCCCCGCTAGGGCCTTTCCCCTGGGGCCTAGGCCTCAGCTGAGGCCTACTGGGTGGGAAGGTGCTGGCAGGGGCTGTCTCCACACTGCAACGTCCCAGGAGGCAGAGCCTTCTGGCAGAGGGAAGAGGGGAGCAACGGGGTGGATGCCCAAGCCGTCTTTGCCCCAGCTGCCTCAGGGGAGCAGGGAGAGCAAGAGGCCCACTGTGATCCTAGGTCGGGCTCTCTGCCTCTTCCCCACCCAGGCGGAGCTGCTGGGGGCTGCCAGGGAGCTGCCTGACAGACTCTGGCTCAGCCGAGCTCTCTGAAGGGGCAGGGGGCAGGAACAGACGTGTGCATGGAGTTGGGCTTGGCCTGGGAGTGTGGACCCCCCCCGAGAGCTGGTCCCCAGGCTCGGGGCCATGGGCCCGGAGAGAGGACCACCCCAAAGCACTTTTCTCCCGGGTTTCAGAGCAGTGTGCGCGATTTGCGGGAACAGCCAGCCAGAGTGCTTCCAAAACGGCCTTTGGAGGCAGGCGGGGAGGTGTGCCAGAGGGAGAGGGCCGGTTCTGCTGGGAGGCCCCACAGGCCAGAGGCACAACCCAGCGAGGCCCCTGCCCTTTGGCCAGCCTTGCCCAGGCCTTCCTGGCGTCCAGGGCTACTGCCCCCACGAAGGGGCAGGCTGCAGGGAGTGTGTCCAGACATGCACGGGCAGCTACCCCAACTCAGCCCCGCTAGGGCCTTTCCCCCTGGGCCTAGGCCTCAGCTGAGGCCTACTGGGTGGGAAGGTGCTGGCAGGGGCTGTCTCCACACTGCAACGTCCCAGGGAGGCAGAGCCTTCTGGCAGAGGGAAGAGGGGAGCAACGGGGTGGATGCCCAAGCCGTCTTTGCCCCAGCTGCCTCAGGGGAGCAGGGAGAGCAAGAGGGCCCACTGTGATCCTAGGTCGGCTCTGCCTCTTCCCACCCAGGCGGAGCTGCTGGGGCTGCCAGGGAGCTGCCTGACAGACTCTGGCTCAGCCGAGCTCTCTGAAGGGGCAGGGGGCAGGAACAGACGTGTGCATGGAGTTGGGGCTTGGCCTGGGAGTGTGGACCCCCGAGCTGGTCCCCAGGCTCGGGGCCATGGGCCCGGAGAGAGGACCACCCCAAAGCACTTTTCTCCCGGGTTTCAGAGCAGTGTGCGCGATTTGCGGGAACAGCCGGCCAGAGTGCTTCCAAAACGGCCTTTGGAGGCAGGCGGGGAGGTCTGTGCCAGAGGGAGAGGGCCGGTTCTGCTGGGAGGCCCCACAGGCCAGAGGCACAACCCAGCGAGGGCCCCTGCCCTTGGCCAGCCTTGCCCAGGCCTTCCTGGCGTCCAGGGCTACTGCCCCACGAAGGGGCAGGCTGCAGGGAGTGTGTCCAGACATGCACGGGCAGCTACCCCAACTCAGCCCCGCTAGGGCCTTTCCCCTGGGCCTAGGCCTCAGCTGAGGCCTACTGGGTGGGAAGGTGCTGGCAGGGGCTGTCTCCACACTGCAACGTCCCAGGAGGCAGAGCCTTCTGGCAGAGGGAAGAGGGGAGCAACGGGGTGGATGCCCAAGCCGTCTTTGCCCTGAGCAGCTGCCTCAGGGGAGCAGGGAGAGCAAGAGGCCCACTGTGATCCTAGGTCGGCTCTGCCTCTTCCCACCCAGGCGGAGCTGCTGGGGCTGCCAGGGAGCTGCCTGACAGACTCTGGCTCAGCCGAGCTCTCTGAAGGGGCAGGGGGCAGGAACAGACGTGTGCATGGAGTTGGGCCTTGGCCTGGGAGTGTGGACCCCCCCCGAGCTGGTCCCCAGGCTCGGGGCCATGGGCCCGGAGAGAGGACCACCCCAAAGCACTTTTCTCCCGGGTTTCAGAGCAGTGTGCGATTTGCGCGATTGCTTGCGGAACAGCCGGCCAGAGTGCTTCCAAAACGGCCTTTGGAGGCAGGCGGGGAGGTGTGCCAGAGGGAGAGGGCCGGTTCTGCTGGGAGGCCCCACAGGCCAGAGGCACAACCCAGCGAGGCCCCTGCCCTTGGCCAGCCTTGCCCAGGCCTTCCTGGCGTCCAGGGCTACTGCCCAACGAAGGGGCAGGCTGCAGGGAGTGTGTCCAGACATGCACGGGCAGCTACCCCCAACTCAGCCCCGCTAGGGCCTTTCCCCTGGGCCTAGGCCTCAGCTGAGGCCTACTGGGTGGGAAGGTGCTGGCAGGGGCTGTCTCCACACTGCAACGTCCCAGGAGGCAGAGCCTTCTGGCAGAGGGAAGAGGGGAGCAACGGGGTGGATGCCCAAGCCGTCTTTGCCCCAGCTGCCTCAGGGGAGCAGGGAGAGCAAGAGGCCCACTGTGATCCTAGGTCGGCTCTGCCTCTTCCCACCCAGGCGGAGCTGCTGGGGCTGCCAGGGAGCTGCCTGACAGACTCTGGCTCAGCCGAGCTCTCTGAAGGGGCAGGGGGCAGGAACAGACGTGTGCATGGAGTTGGGCCTTGGCCTGGGAGTGTGGACCCCCGAGCTGGTCCCCAGGCTCGGGGCCATGGGCCCGGAGAGAGGACCACCCCAAAGCACTTTTCTCCCGGGTTTCAGAGCAGTGTGCGCGATTTGCGGGAACAGCCGGCCAGAGTGCTTCCAAAACGGCCTTTGGAGGCAGGCGGGGAGGTGTGCCAGAGGGAGAGGGCCGGTTCTGCTGGGAGGCCCCACAGGCCAGAGGCACAACCCAGCGAGGCCCCTGCCCTTGGCCAGCCTTGCCCAGGCCTTCCTGGCGTCCAGGGCTACTGCCCCACGAAGGGGCAGGCTGCAGGGAGTGTGTCCAGACATGCACGGGCAGCTACCCCAACTCAGCCCCGCTAGGGCCTTTCCCCTGGGCCTAGGCCTCAGCTGAGGGCCTACTGGGTGGGAAGGTGCTGGCAGGGGCTGTCTCCACACTGCAACGTCCCAGGAGGCAGAGCCTTCTGGCAGAGGGAAGAGGGGAGCAACGGGGTGGATGCCCAAGCCGTCTTTGCCCCAGCTGCCTCAGGGGAGCAGGGAGAGCAAGAGGCCCACTGTGATCCTAGGTCGGCTCTGCCTCTTCCCACACCAGGCGGAGCTGCTGGGGCTGCCAGGGAGCTGCCTGACAGACTCTGGCTCAGCCGAGCTCTCTGAAGGGGGCAGGGGGCAGGAACAGACGTGTGCATGGAGTTGGGCCTTGGCCTGGGAGTGTGGACCCCCGAGCTGGTCCCCAGGCTCGGGGCCCATGGGCCGGAGAGAGGACCACCCCAAAGCACTTTTCTCCCGGGTTTCAGAGCAGTGTGCGCGATTTGCGGGAACAGCCGGCCAGAGTGCTTCCAAAACGGCCTTTGGAGGCAGGCGGGGAGGTGTGCCAGAGGGAGAGGGCCGGTTCTGCTGGGAGGCCCCAACAGGCCAGAGGCACAACCCAGCGAGGCCCCTGCCCTTGGCCAGCCTTGCCCAGGCCTTCCTGGCGTCCAGGGCTACTGCCCCACGAAGGGGCAGGCTGCAGGGAGTGTGTCCAGACATGCACGGGCAGCTACCCCAACTCAGCCCCGCTAGGGCCTTTCCCCTGGGCCTAGGCCTCAGCTGAGGCCTACTGGGTGGGAAGGTGCTGGCAGGGGCTGTCTCCACACTGCAACGTCCCAGGAGGCAGAGCCTTCTGGCAGAGGGAAGAGGGGGGTAGCAACGGGGTGGATGCCCAAGCCGTCTTTGCCCCAGCTGCCTCAGGGGAGCAGGGAGAGCAAGAGGCCCACTGTGATCCTAGGTCGGCTCTGCCTCTTCCCACCCAGGCGGAGCTGCTGGGGCTGCCAGGGAGCTGCCTGACAGACTCTGGCTCAGCCGAGCTCTCTGAAGGGGCAGGGGGCAGGAACAGACGTGTGCATGGAGTTGGGCCTTGGCCTGGGAGTGTGGACCCCCGAGCTGGTCCCCAGGCTCGGGGCCATGGGCCCGGAGAGAGGACCACCCCAAAGCACTTTTCTCCCGGGTTTCAGAGCAGTGTGCGCGATTTGCGGGAACAGCCGGCCAGAGTGCTTCCAAAACGGCCTTTGGAGGCAGGCGGGGAGGTGTGCCAGAGGGAGAGGGCCGGTTCTGCTGGGAGGCCCCACAGGCCAGAGGCACAACCCAGCGAGGGCCCCTGCCCTTGGCCAGCCTTGCCCAGGCCCTTCCTGGCGTCCAGGGCTACTGCCCCACGAAGGGGCAGGCTGCAGGGAGTGTGTCCAGACATGCACGGGCAGCTACCCCCCACTCAGCCCCGCTAGGGCCTTTCCCCTGGGCCTAGGCCTCAGCTGAGGCCTACTGGGTGGGAAGGTGCTGGCAGGGGCTGTCTCCACACTGCAACGTCCCAGCCAGAGGCAGAGCCTTCTGGCAGAGGGAAGAGGGGAGCAACGGGGTGGATGCCCAAGCCGTCTTTGCCCCAGCTGCCTCAGGGGAGCAGGGAGAGCAAGAGGCCCACTGTGATCCTAGGTCGGCTCTGCCTCTTCCCACCCAGGCGGAGCTGCTGGGGCTGCCAGGGAGCTGCCTGACAGACTCTGGCTCAGCCGAGCTCTCTGAAGGGGCAGGGGGCAGGAACAGACGTGTGCATGGAGTTGGGCCTTGGCCTGGGAGTGTGGACCCCCCGAGCTGGTCCCCAGGCTCGGGGCCATGGGCCCGGAGAGAGGACCACCCCAAAGCACTTTTCTCCCGGGTTTCAGAGCAGTAGTGCGCGATTTGCGGGAACAGCCGGCCAGAGTGCTTCCAAAACGGCCTTTGGAGGCAGGCGGGGAGGTGTGCCAGAGGGAGAGGGCCAGGTTCTGCTGGGAGGCCCCACAGGCCAGAGGCACAACCCAGCGAGGCCCCTGCCCTTGGCCAGCCTTGCCCAGGCCTTCCTGGCGTCCAGGGCTACTGCCCCACGAAGGGGCAGGCTGCAGGGGAGTGTGTCCAGACATGCACGGGCAGCTACCCCAACTCAGCCCCGCTAGGGCCTTTCCCCTGGGCCTAGGCCTCAGCTGAGGCCTACTGGGTGGGAAGGTGCTGGCAGGGGCTGTCTCCACACTGCAACGTCCCAGGAGGCAGAGCCTTCTGGCAGAGGGAAGAGGGGAGCAACGGGGTGGATGCCCAAGCCGTCTTTGCCCCAGCTGCCTCAGGGGAGCAGGGAGAGCAAGAGGCCCACTGTGATCCTAGGTCGGCTCTGCCTCTTCCCACCCAGGCGGAGCTGCTGGGGCTGCCAGGGAGCTGCCTGACAGACTCTGGCTCAGCCGAGCTCTCTGAAGGGGCAGGGGGCAGGAACAGACGTGTGCATGGAGTTGGGCCTTGGCCTGGGAGTGTGTGACCCCCGAGCTGGTCCCAGGCTCGGGGCCATGGGCCCGGAGAGAGGACCACCCCAAAGCACTTTTCTCCCGGGTTTCAGAGCAGTGTGTGCGCGATTTGCGGGAACAGCCGGCCAGAGTGCTTCCAAAACGGCCTTTGGAGGCAGGCGGGGAGGTGTGCCAGAGGGAGAGGGCCGGTTCTGCTGGGAGGCCCCACAGGCCAGAGGCACAACCCAGCGAGGCCCCTGCCCTTGGCCAGCCTTGCCCAGGCCTTCCTGGCGTCCAGGGCTACTGCCCCACGAAGGGGCAGGCTGCAGGGAGTGTGTCCAGACATGCACGGGCAGCTACCCCAACTCAGCCCCGCTAGGGCCTTTCCCCTGGGCCTAGGCCTCAGCTGAGGCCTACTGGGTGGGAAGGTGCTGGCAGGGGCTGTCTCCACACTGCAACGTCCCAGGAGGCAGAGCCTTCTGGCAGAGGGAAGAGGGGAGCAACGGGGTGGATGCCCAAGCCGTCTTTGCCCCAGCTGCCTCAGGGGAGCAGGGAGAGCAAGAGGCCCACTGTGATCCTAGGTCGGCTCTGCCTCTTCCCACCCAGGCGGAGCTGCTGGGGCTGCCAGGGAGCTGCCTGACAGACTCTGGCTCAGCCGAGCTCTCTGAAGGGGCAGGGGGCAGGAACAGACGTGTGCATGGAGTTGGGCCTTGGCCTGGGAGTGTGGACCCCCGAGCTGGTCCCCAGGCTATGGGCCATGGGCCCGGAGAGAGGACCACCCCAAAGCACTTTTCTCCCGGGTTTCAGAGCAGTGTGCGCGATTTGCGGGAACAGCCGGCCAGAGTGCTTCCAAAACGGCCTTTGGAGGCAGGCGGGGAGGTCTGTGCCAGAGGGAGAGGGCCGGTTCTGCTGGGAGGCCCCACAGGCCAGAGGCACAACCCAGCGAGGGGGGGGGGGGGGGGGGGGGGGGGGGGGGGGGGGGGGGGGGGGGGGCCCTGCCCTTGGCCAGCCTTGCCCAGGCCTTCCTGGCGTCCAGGGCTACTGCCCCACGAAGGGGCAGGCTGCAGGGAGTGTGTCCAGACATGCACGGGCAGCTACCCCAACTCAGCCCCGCTAGGGCCTTTCCCCTGGGCCTAGGCCTCAGCTGAGGCCTACTGGGTGGGAAGGTGCTGGCAGGGGCTGTCTCCACACTGCAACGTCCCAGGAGGCAGAGCCTTCTGGCAGAGGGAAGAGGGGAGCAACGGGGTGGATGCCCAAGCCGTCTTTGCCCCAGCTGCCTCAGGGGAGCAGGGAGAGCAAGAGGCCCACTGTGATCCTAGGTCGGCTCTGCCTCTTCCCACCCAGGCGGAGCTGCTGGGGCTGCCAGGGAGCTGCCTGACAGACTCTGGCTCAGCCGAGCTCTCTGAAGGGGCAGGGGGCAGGAATCAGACGTGTGCATGGAGTTGGGCCTTGGCCTGGGAGTGTGGACCCCCGAGCTGGTCCCCAGGCTCGGGGCCATGGGCCCGGAGAGAGGACCACCCCAAAGCACTTTTCTCCCGGGTTTCAGAGCAGTGTGCGCGATTTGCGGGAACAGCCGGCCAGAGTGCTTCCAAAACGGCCTTTGGAGGCAGGCGGGGAGGTGTGCCAGAGGGAGAGGGCCGGTTCTGCTGGGAGGCCCCACAGGCCAGAGGCACAACCCAGCGAGGCCCCTGCCCTTGGCCAGCCTTGCCCAGGCCTTCCTGGCGTCCAGGGCTACTGCCCCACGAAGGGGCAGGCTGCAGGGAGTGTGTCCAGACATGCACGGGCAGCTACCCCAACTCAGCCCCGCTAGGGCCTTTCCCCTGGGCCTAGGCCTCAGCTGAGGCCTACTGGGTGGGAAGGTGCTGGCAGGGGCTGTCTCCACACTGCAACGTCCCAGGAGGCAGAGCCTTCTGGCAGAGGGAAAGAGGGGAGCAACGGGGTGGATGCCCAAGCCGTCTTTGCCCCAGCTGCCTCAGGGGAGCAGGGAGAGCAAGAGGCCCACTGTGATCCTAGGTCGGCTCTGCCTCTTCCCACCCAGGCGGAGCTGCTGGGGCTGCCAGGGAGCTGCCTGACAGACTCTGGCTCAGCCGAGCTCTCTGAAGGGGCAGGGGGCAGGAACAGACGTGTGCATGGAGTTGGGCCTTGGCCTGGGAGTGTGGACCCCCGAGCTGGTCCCCAGGCTCGGGGCCATGGGCCCGGAGAGAGGACCACCCCAAAGCACTTTTCTCCCGGGTTTCAGAGCAGTGTGCGCGATTTGCGGGAACAGCCGGCCAGAGTGCTTCCAAAACGGCCTTTGGAGGCAGGCGGGGAGGTGTGCCAGAGGGAGAGGGCCGGTTCTGCTGGGAGGCCCCACAGGCCAGAGGCACACAACCCAGCGAGGCCCCTGCCCTTGGCCAGCCTTGCCCAGGCCTTCCTGGCGTCCAGGGCTACTGCCCCACGAAGGGGCAGGCTGCAGGGAGTGTGTCCAGACATGCACGGGCAGCTACCCCAACTCAGCCCCGCTAGGGCCTTTCCCCTGGGCCTAGGCCTCAGCTGAGGCCTACTGGGTGGGAAGGTGCTGGCAGGGGCTGTCTCCACACTGCAACGTCCCAGGAGGGCAGAGCCTTCTGGCAGAGGGAAGAGGGGGAGCAACGGGGTGGATGCCCAAGCCGTCTTTGCCCCAGCTGCCTCAGGGGAGCAGGGAGAGCAAGAGGCCCACTGTGATCCTAGGTCGGCTCTGCCTCTTCCCACCCAGGCGGAGCTGCTGGGGCTGCCAGGGAGCTGCCTGACAGACTCTGGCTCAGCCGAGCTCTCTGAAGGGGCAGGGGGCAGGAACAGACGTGTGCATGGAGTTGGGCCTTGGCCTGGGAGTGTGGACCCCCGAGCTGGTCCCCAGGCTCGGGGCCATGGGCCCGGAGAGAGAGAGGACCACCCCAAAGCACTTTTCTCCGGGTTTCAGAGCAGTGTGCGCGATTTGCGGGAACAGCCGGCCAGAGTGCTTCCAAAACGGCCTTTGGAGGCAGGCGGGGAGGTGTGCCAGAGGGAGAGGGCCGGTTCTGCTGGGAGGCCCCACAGGCCAGAGGCACAACCCAGCGAGGCCCCTGCCCTTGGCCAGCCTTGCCCAGGCCTTCCTGGCGTCCAGGGCTACTGCCCCACGAAGGGGCAGGCTGCAGGGAGTGTGTCCAGACATGCACGGGCAGCTACCCCAACTCAGCCCCGCTAGGGCCTTTCCCCTGGGCCTAGGCCTCAGCTGAGGCCTACTGGGTGGGAAGGTGCTGGCAGGGGCTGTCTCCACACTGCAACGTCCCAGGAGGCAGAGCCTTCTGGCAGAGGGAAGAGGGGAGCAACGGGGTGGATGCCCAAGCCGTCTTTGCCCCAGCTGCCTCAGGGGAGCAGGGAGAGCAAGAGGCCCACTGTGATCCTAGGTCGGCTCTGCCTCTTCCCACCCAGGCGGAGCTGCTGGGGCTGCCAGGGAGCTGCCTGACAGACTCTGGCTCAGCCGAGCTCTCTGAAGGGGGCAGGGGGCAGGAACAGACGTGTGCATGGAGTTGGGCCTTGGCCTGGGAAGTGTGGCGTTACCCCCGAGCTGGTCCCCAGGCTCGGGGCCATGGGCCCGAGAGAGGACCACCCCAAAGCACTTTTCTCCCGGTTTTCAGAGCAGTGTGCGCGATTTGCGGGAACACAGCCGGCCAGAGTGCTTCCAAAACGGCCTTTGGAGGCAGGCGGGGAGGTGTGCCAGAGGGAGAGGGCCGGTTCTGCTGGGAGGCCCCACAGGCCAGAGGCACAACCCAGCGAGGCCCCTGCCCTTGGCCAGCCTTGCCCAGGCCTTCCTGGCGTCCAGGGCTACTGCCCCACGAAGGGGCAGGCTGCAGGGAGTGTGTCCACACATGCACGGGCAGCTACCCCAACTCAGCCCCGCTAGGGCCTTTCCCCTGGGCCTAGGCCTCAGCTGAGGCCTACTGGGTGGGAAGGTGCTGGCAGGGGCTGTCTCCACACTGCAACGTCCCAGGAGGCAGAGCCTTCTGGCAGAGGGAAGAGGGGAGCAACGGGGTGGATGCCCAAGCCGTCTTTGCCCCAGCTGCCTCAGGGGAGCAGGAGAGCAAGAGGCCCACTGTGATCCTAGGTCGGCTCTGCCTCTTCCCACCCAGGCGGAGCTGCTGGGGCTGCCAGGGAGCTGCCTGACAGACTCTGGCTCAGCCGAGCTCTCTGAAGGGGCAGGGGGCAGGAACAGACGTGTGCATGGAGTTGGGCCTTGGCCTGGGAGTGTGGACCCCCGAGCTGGTCCCCAGGCTCGGGGCCATGGGCCGCGGAGAGAGGACCACCCCAAAGCACTTTTCTCCCGGGTTTTCAGAGCAGTGTGCGCGATTTGCGGGAACAGCCGGCCAGAGTGCTTCCAAAACGGCCTTTGGAGGCAGGCGGGGAGGCCATGTGCCAGAGGGAGAGGGCCGGTTCTGCTGGGAGGCCCCACAGGCCAGAGGCACAACCCAGCGAGGCCCCTGCCCTTGGCCAGCCTTGCCCAGGCCTTCCTGGCGTCCAGGGCTACTGCCCCACGAAGGGGCAGGCTGCAGGGAGTGTGTCCAGACATGCACGGGCAGCTACCCCAACTCAGCCCCGCTAGGGCCTTTCCCTGGGCCTAGGCCTCAGCTGAGGCCTACTGGGTGGGAAGGTGCTGGCAGGGGCTGTCTCCACACTGCAACGTCCCAGGAGGCAGAGCCTTCTGGCAGAGAGGGAAGAGGGGAGCAACGGGGTGGATGCCCAAGCCGTCTTTGCCCCAGCTGCCTCAGGGGAGCAGGGAGAGCAAGAGGCCCACTGTGATCCTAGGTCGGCTCTGCCTCTTCCCACCCAGGCGGAGCTGCTGGGGCTGCCAGGGAGCTGCCTGACAGACTCTGGCTCAGCCGAGCTCTCTGAAGGGGCAGGGGGCAGGAACAGACGTGTGCATGGAGTTGGGCCTTGGCCTGGAGTGTGGACCCCCCGAGCTGGGTCCCAGGCTCGGGGCCATGGGCCCGGAGAGAGGACCACCCCAAAAGCACTTTTCTCCCGGGGTTTCAGAGCAGTGTGCGCGATTTGCGGGAAACAGCCGGCCAAGAGTGCTTCCAAAACGGCCTTTGGAGGCAGGCGGGGAGGTGTGCCAGAGGGAGAGGGCCGGTTCTGCTGGGAAGGCCCCACAGGCCAGAGGCACAACCCAGCGAGGCCCCTGCCCTTGGCCAGCCTTGCCCAGGGCCTTCCTGGCGTCCAGGGCTACTGGCCCCCTACGAAGGGGGCAGGCTGCAGGGGAGTGTGTCCAGACATGCACGGGCAGCTACCCAACTCAGCCCGCTAGGGCCTTTCCCCTGGGCCTAGGCCTCAGATGTGAGGCCTATCTGGGTGGGAAGGTGCTGGCAGGGGCTGTCTCCACACTGCAACGTCCCAGGAGGCAGAGCACTTCTGGCAGAGGGAAGAGGGGAGCAACGGGAGCGTGGATTTTGGCCCAAGCCGTCTTTGCCCCAGCTGCCTCAGGGGAGCAGGGGAGAGCAAGAGGCTCCACTGTGAATCCTAGGGCGAGCTCTGCCCTCTTCCCAACCAGGCGGAGCTGCTGGGGGTCTGCCAGAGGAGCTGCCTGACAGACTACTGGCTCAGCCGAGCTCTCTGAGAGGGGCAGGGGGCAGAACAGTACGTGTGCATGGAGTTGGGCCTGGGCCTGGGAGTGTGACCCCTACCCCGAGCTGGTCCCCAGGCTCGGGGCCACTGGGCCCGGAGAGAGGACCACCCCAAAGCACTTTTCTCTCCCGGGTTTCAGAGCAGTTAGTGCGCAATTTGCGGGAACAGCCAAAAGGCCAGAGTGTTCCAAAACGGCCTTTGGAGGCCAGGCGGGGAGGTGTGCCAGCAGTGGGGAGAGGGCCGGTTCTGCTATGGGAGGGACCCCACAGGCCAGAGGGCACAACCCCCCAGCGCGAGGCCCCTGCCCTTGGCCAGCCTTGCCCCTAAGCACCTTACTCTTACTCGCCTCCTTTCCTGGCGTCCGCAGGGCTTACTGCCCCACGAAGGGGAAGGCTGGCTGGGAGTGTGTACCCTGACATGCACGGGCGGACTACCCCAACACGGCCCTCGCTATGTGGCCATTCCCCTGGCCTAGGCCTCAGCTGAGGCCTACTGGGTGGGAAGGAGATGGCAGTGGCTGTCCTCCACAACTGCAAACGTCCCATGAGGCAGAGCCTCTGGCAGAGGGAAGAGGGGAGCAACGGGTGGATGCCCAAGCAGTCTTTTGCCCCCATCTGCTCAGGGGAGCAGGAGAGCAAGAGGCCCACTGTGAATCCTAGGTCGGCTCTGCCTCTGTCCCACCCAGCGGAGCTGCTGGGGCTGCCAGGAGCTGGCACTGACAACTCTGGCTCAGCCAGCTCTCTGAAAGGGGCAGGGGCAGGAATAACAGACGTTTGGTGCTGGAGTTGGGCCTTGGCCTGGGAGTGTGGAACCCCCGAGCTGGTCCCCAGGCTCGGGGCCATGGGCCCGGAGAGAGGACCACCCCAAAGCACTTTTCTCCCGGGTTTCAGAGCAGTGTGCGCGATTTGCGGGAACAGCCGGCCAGAGTGCTTCCAAAAGGGCCTTTGGAGGCAGGCGGGGAGGTCTGCCAGAGGGAGAGGGCCGGTTCTGCTGGGAGGCCCCACAGGCCAGAGGCACAACCCAGCGAGGCCCCTGCCCTTGGCCAGCCTTGCCCAGGCCTTCCTGGCGTCCAGGGCTACTGCCCCACGAAGGGGCAGGCTGCAGGGAGTGTGTCCAGACATGCACGGGCACCTACCCCAACTCAGCCCCGCTAGGGCCTCTCCCCTGGGCCTAGGCCTCAGCTGAGGCCTACTGGGTGGGAAGGTGCTGGCAGGGGCTGTCTCCACACTGCAACGTCCCAGGAGGCAGAGCCTTCTGGCAGAGGGAAGAGGGGAGCAACGGGGTGGATGCCCAAGCCGTCTTTGCCCCAGCTGCCTCAGGGGAGCAGGGAGAGCAAGAGGCCCACTGTGATCCTAGGTCGGCTCTGCCTCTTCCCACCCAGGCGGAGCTGCTGGGGCTGCCAGGGAGCTGCCTGACAGACTCTGGCTCAGCCGAGCTCTCTGAAGGGGCAGGGGGCAGGAACAGACGTGTGCATGGAGTTGGGCCTTGGCCTGGGAGTGTGGACCCCCGAGCTGGTCCCCAGGCTCGGGGCCATGGGCCTGGAGAGAGGACCACCCCAAAGCACTTTTTCCCGGTTTCAGAGCAGTGTGCGCGATTTGCGGGAACAGCCGGCCAGAGTGCTTCCAAAAGGGCCTTTGGAGGCAGGCGGGGAGGTCTGCCAGAGGGAGAGGGCCGGTTCTGCTGGGAGGCCCCACAGGCCAGAGGCACAACCCAGCGAGGCCCCTGCCCTTGGCCAGCCTTGCCCAGGCCTTCCTGGCGTCCAGGGCTACTGCCCCACGAAGGGGCAGGCTGCAGGGAGTGTGTCCAGACATGCACGGGCACCTACCCCAACTCAGCCCCGCTAGGGCCTCTCCCCTGGGCCTAGGCCTCAGCTGAGGCCTACTGGGTGGGAAGGTGCTGGCAGGGGCTGTCTCCACACTGCAACGTCCCAGGAGGCAGAGCCTTCTGGCAGAGGGAAGAGGGGAGCAACGGGGTGGATGCCCAAGCCGTCTTTGCCCCAGCTGCCTCAGGGGAGCAGGGAGAGCAAGAGGCCCACTGTGATCCTAGGTCGGCTCTGCCTCTTCCCACCCAGGCGGAGCTGCTGGGGCTGCCAGGGAGCTGCCTGACAGACTCTGGCTCAGCCGAGCTCTCTGAAGGGGCAGGGGGCAGGAACAGACGTGTGCATGGAGTTGGGCCTTGGCCTGGGAGTGTGGACCCCCGAGCTGGTCCCCAGGCTCGGGGCCATGGGCCCGGAGAGAGGACCACCCCAAAGCACTTTTCTCCCGGGTTTCAGAGCAGTGTGCGCGATTTGCGGGAACAGCCGGCCAGAGTGCTTCCAAAAGGGCCTTTGGAGGCAGGCGGGGAGGTCTGCCAGAGGGAGAGGGCCGGTTCTGCTGGGAGGCCCCACAGGCCAGAGGCACAACCCAGCGAGGCCCCTGCCCTTGGCCAGCCTTGCCCAGGCCTTCCTGGCGTCCAGGGCTACTGCCCCACGAAGGGGCAGGCTGCAGGGAGTGTGTCCAGACATGCACGGGCACCTACCCCAACTCAGCCCCGCTAGGGCCTCTCCCCTGGGCCTAGGCCTCAGCTGAGGCCTACTGGGTGGGAAGGTGCTGGCAGGGGCTGTCTCCACACTGCAACGTCCCAGGAGGCAGAGCCTTCTGGCAGAGGGAAGAGGGGAGCAACGGGGTGGATGCCCAAGCCGTCTTTGCCCCAGCTGCCTCAGGGGAGCAGGGAGAGCAAGAGGCCCACTGTGATCCTAGGTCGGCTCTGCCTCTTCCCACCCAGGCGGAGCTGCTGGGGCTGCCAGGGAGCTGCCTGACAGACTCTGGCTCAGCCGAGCTCTCTGAAGGGGCAGGGGGCAGGAACAGACGTGTGCATGGAGTTGGGCCTTGGCCTGGGAGTGTGGACCCCCGAGCTGGTCCCCAGGCTCGGGGCCATGGGCCCGGAGAGAGGACCACCCCAAAGCACTTTTCTCCCGGGTTTCAGAGCAGTGTGCGCGATTTGCGGGAACAGCCGGCCAGAGTGCTTCCAAAAGGGCCTTTGGAGGCAGGCGGGGAGGTCTGCCAGAGGGAGAGGGCCGGTTCTGCTGGGAGGCCCCACAGGCCAGAGGCACAACCCCAGCGAGGCCCCTGCCCTTGGCCAGCCTTGCCCAGGCCTTCCTGGCGTCCAGGGCTACTGCCCCACGAAGGGGCAGGCTGCAGGGAGTGTGTCCAGACATGCACGGGCACCTACCCCAACTCAGCCCCGCTAGGGCCTCTCCCCTGGGCCTAGGCCTCAGCTGAGGCCTACTGGGTGGGAAGGTGCTGGCAGGGGCTGTCTCCACACTGCAACGTCCCAGGAGGCAGAGCCTTCTGGCAGAGGGAAGAGGGGAGCAACGGGGTGGATGCCCAAGCCGTCTTTGCCCCAGCTGCCTCAGGGGAGCAGGGAGAGCAAGAGGCCCACTGTGATCCTAGGTCGGCTCTGCCTCTTCCCACCCAGGCGGAGCTGCTGGGGCTGCCAGGGAGCTGCCTGACAGACTCTGGCTCAGCCGAGCTCTCTGAAGGGGCAGGGGGCAGGAACAGACGTGTGCATGGAGTTGGGCCTTGGCCTGGGAGTGTGGACCCCCGAGCTGGTCCCCAGGCTCGGGGCCATGGGCCCGGAGAGAGGACCACCCCAAAGCACTTTTCTCCCGGGTTTCAGAGCAGTGTGCGCGATTTGCGGGAACAGCCGGCCAGAGTGCTTCCAAAAGGGCCTTTGGAGGCAGGCGGGGAGGTCTGCCAGAGAGAGAGGGCCGGTTCTGCTGGGAGGCCCCACAGGCCAGAGGCACAACCCAGCGAGGCCCCTGCCCTTGGCCAGCCTTGCCCAGGCCTTCCTGGCGTCCAGGGCTACTGCCCCACGAAGGGGCAGGCTGCAGGGAGTGTGTCCAGACATGCACGGGCACCTACCCCAACTCAGCCCCGCTAGGGCCTCTCCCCTGGGCCTAGGCCTCAGCTGAGGCCTACTGGGTGGGAAGGTGCTGGCAGGGGCTGTCTCCACACTGCAACGTCCCAGGAGGCAGAGCCTTCTGGCAGAGGGAAGAGGGGAGCAACGGGGTGGATGCCCAAGCCGTCTTTGCCCCAGCTGCCTCAGGGGAGCAGGGAGAGCAAGAGGCCCACTGTGATCCTAGGTCGGCTCTGCCTCTTCCCACCCAGGCGGAGCTGCTGGGGCTGCCAGGGAGCTGCCTGACAGACTCTGGCTCAGCCGAGCTCTCTGAAGGGGCAGGGGGCAGGAACAGACGTGTGCATGGAGTTGGGCCTTGGCCTGGGAGTGTGGACCCCCGAGCTGGTCCCCAGGCTCGGGGCCATGGCCCGGAGAGAGGACCACCCCAAAGCACTTTTCTCCCGGGTTTCAGAGCAGTGTGCGCGATTTGCGGGAACAGCCGGCCAGAGTGCTTCCAAAAGGGCCTTTGGAGGCAGGCGGGGAGGTCTGCCAGAGGGAGAGGGCCGGTTCTGCTGGGAGGCCCCACAGGCCAGAGGCACAACCCAGCGAGGCCCCTGCCCTTGGCCAGCCTTGCCCAGGCCTTCCTGGCGTCCAGGGCTACTGCCCCACGAAGGGGCAGGCTGCAGGGAGTGTGTCCAGACATGCACGGGCACCTACCCCAACTCAGCCCCGCTAGGGCCTCTCCCCTGGGCCTAGGCCTCAGCTGAGGCCTACTGGGTGGGAAGGTGCTGGCAGGGGCTGTCTCCACACTGCAACGTCCCAGGAGGCAGAGCCTTCTGGCAGAGGGAAGAGGGGAGCAACGGGGTGGATGCCCAAGCCGTCTTTGCCCCAGCTGCCTCAGGGGAGCAGGGAGAGCAAGAGGCCCACTGTGATCCTAGGTCGGCTCTGCCTCTTCCCACCCAGGCGGAGCTGCTGGGGCTGCCAGGGAGCTGCCTGACAGACTCTGGCTCAGCCGAGCTCTCTGAAGGGGCAGGGGGCAGGAACAGACGTGTGCATGGAGTTGGGCCTTGGCCTGGGAGTGTGGACCCCCGAGCTGGTCCCCAGGCTCGGGGCCATGGGCCCGGAGAGAGGACCACCCCAAAGCACTTTTCTCCCGGGTTTCAGAGCAGTGTGCGCGCGATTTGCGGGAACAGCCGGCCAGAGTGCTTCCAAAAGGGCCTTTGGAGGCAGGCGGGGAGGTCTGCCAGAGGGAGAGGGCCGGTTCTGCTGGGAGGCCCCACAGGCCAGAGGCACAACCCAGCGAGGCCCCTGCCCTTGGCCAGCCTTGCCCAGGCCTTCCTGGCGTCCAGGGCTACTGCCCCACGAAGGGGCAGGCTGCAGGGAGTGTGTCCAGACATGCACGGGCACCTACCCCCAACTCAGCCCCGCTAGGGCCTCTCCCCTGGGCCTAGGCCTCAGCTGAGGCCTACTGGGTGGGAAGGTGCTGGCAGGGGCTGTCTCCACACTGCAACGTCCCAGGAGGCAGAGCCTTCTGGCAGAGGGAAGAGGGGAGCAACGGGGTGGATGCCCAAGCCGTCTTTGCCCCAGCTGCCTCAGGGGAGCAGGGAGAGCAAGAGGCCCACTGTGATCCTAGGTCGGCTCTGCCTCTTCCCACCCAGGCGGAGCTGCTGGGGCTGCCAGGGAGCTGCCTGACAGACTCTGGCTCAGCCGAGCTCTCTGAAGGGGCAGGGGGCAGGAACAGACGTGTGCATGGAGTTGGGCCTTGGCCTGGGAGTGTGGACCCCCGAGCTGGTCCCCAGGCTCGGGGCCATGGGCCCGGAGAGAGGACCACCCCAAAGCACTTTTCTCCCGGGTTTCAGAGCAGTGTGCGCGATTTGCGGGAACAGCCGGCCAGAGTGCTTCCAAAAGGGCCTTTGGAGGCAGGCGGGGAGGTCTGCCAGAGGGAGAGGGCCGGTTCTGCTGGGAGGCCCCACAGGCCAGAGGCACAACCCAGCGAGGCCCCTGCCCTTGGCCAGCCTTGCCCAGGCCTTCCTGGCGTCCAGGGCTACTGCCCCACGAAGGGGCAGGCTGCAGGGAGTGTGTCCAGACATGCACGGGCACCTACCCCAACTCAGCCCCGCTAGGGCCTCTCCCCTGGGCCTAGGCCTCAGCTGAGGCCTACTGGGTGGGAAGGTGCTGGCAGGGGCTGTCTCCACACTGCAACGTCCCAGGAGGCAGAGCCTTCTGGCAGAGGGAAGAGGGGAGCAACGGGGTGGATGCCCAAGCCGTCTTTGCCCCAGCTGCCTCAGGGGAGCAGGGAGAGCAAGAGGCCCACTGTGATCCTAGGTCGGCTCTGCCTCTTCCCACCCAGGCGGAGCTGCTGGGGCTGCCAGGGAGCTGCCTGACAGACTCTGGCTCAGCCGAGCTCTCTGAAGGGGCAGGGGGCAGGAACAGACGTGTGCATGGAGTTGGGCCTTGGCCTGGGAGTGTGGACCCCCGAGCTGGTCCCCAGGCTCGGGGCCATGGGCCCGGAGAGAGGACCACCCCAAAGCACTTTTCTCCCGGGTTTCAGAGCAGTGTGCGCGATTTGCGGGAACAGCCGGCCAGAGTGCTTCCAAAAGGGCCTTTGGAGGCAGGCGGGGAGGTCTGCCAGAGGGAGAGGGCCGGTTCTGCTGGGAGGCCCCACAGGCCAGAGGCACAACCCAGCGAGGCCCCTGCCCTTGGCCAGCCTTGCCCAGGCCTTCCTGGCGTCCAGGGCTACTGCCCCACGAAGGGGCAGGCTGCAGGGAGTGTGTCCAGACATGCACGGGCACCTACCCCAACTCAGCCCCGCTAGGGCCTTTCCCCTGGGCCTAGGCCTCAGCTGAGGCCTACTGGGTGGGAAGGTGCTGGCAGGGGCTGTCTCCACACTGCAACGTCCCAGGAGGCAGAGCCTTCTGGCAGAGGGAAGAGGGGAGCAACGGGGTGGATGCCCAAGCCGTCTTTGCCCCAGCTGCCTCAGGGGAGCAGGGAGAGCAAGAGGCCCACTGTGATCCTAGGTCGGCTCTGCCTCTTCCCACCCAGGCGGAGCTGCTGGGGCTGCCAGGGAGCTGCCTGACAGACTCTGGCTCAGCCGAGCTCTCTGAAGGGGCAGGGGGCAGGAACAGACGTGTGCATGGAGTTGGGCCTTGGCCTGGGAGTGTGGACCCCCGAGCTGGTCCCCAGGCTCGGGGCCATGGGCCCGGAGAGAGGACCACCCCAAAGCACTTTTCTCCCGGGTTTCAGAGCAGTGTGCGCGATTTGCGGGAACAGCCGGCCAGAGTGCTTCCAAAAGGGCCTTTGGAGGCAGGCGGGGAGGTCTGCCAGAGGGAGAGGGCCGGTTCTGCTGGGAGGCCCCACAGGCCAGAGGCACAACCCAGCGAGGCCCCTGCCCTTGGCCAGCCTTGCCCAGGCCTTCCTGGCGTCCAGGGCTACTGCCCCACGAAGGGGCAGGCTGCAGGGAGTGTGTCCAGACATGCACGGGCACCTACCCCAACTCAGCCCCGCTAGGGCCTCTCCCCTGGGCCTAGGCCTCAGCTGAGGCCTACTGGGTGGGAAGGTGCTGGCAGGGGCTGTCTCCACACTGCAACGTCCCAGGAGGCAGAGCCTTCTGGCAGAGGGAAGAGGGGAGCAACGGGGTGGATGCCCAAGCCGTCTTTGCCCCAGCTGCCTCAGGGGAGCAGGGAGAGCAAGAGGCCCACTGTGATCCTAGGTCGGCTCTGCCTCTTCCCACCCAGGCGGAGCTGCTGGGGCTGCCAGGGAGCTGCCTGACAGACTCTGGCTCAGCCGAGCTCTCTGAAGGGGCAGGGGGCAGGAACAGACGTGTGCATGGAGTTGGGCCTTGGCCTGGGAGTGTGGACCCCCGAGCTGGTCCCCAGGCTCGGGGCCATGGGCCCGGAGAGAGGACCACCCCAAAGCACTTTTCTCCCGGGTTTCAGAGCAGTGTGCGCGATTTGCGGGAACAGCCGGCCAGAGTGCTTCCAAAAGGGCCTTTGGAGGCAGGCGGGGAGGTCTGCCAGAGGGAGAGGGCCGGTTCTGCTGGGAGGCCCCACAGGCCAGAGGCACAACCCAGCGAGGCCCCTGCCCTTGGCCAGCCTTGCCCAGGCCTTCCTGGCGTCCAGGGCTACTGCCCCACGAAGGGGCAGGCTGCAGGGAGTGTGTCCAGACATGCACGGGCACCTACCCCAACTCAGCCCCGCTAGGGCCTTTCCCCTGGGCCTAGGCCTCAGCTGAGGCCTACTGGGTGGGAAGGTGCTGGCAGGGGCTGTCTCCACACTGCAACGTCCCAGGAGGCAGAGCCTTCTGGCAGAGGGAAGAGGGGAGCAACGGGGTGGATGCCCAAGCCGTCTTTGCCCCCAGCTGCCTCAGGGGAGCAGGGAGAGCAAGAGGCCCACTGTGATCCTAGGTCGGCTCTGCCTCTTCCCACCCAGGCGGAGCTGCTGGGGCTGCCAGGGAGCTGCCTGACAGACTCTGGCTCAGCCGAGCTCTCTGAAGGGGCAGGGGGCAGGAACAGACGTGTGCATGGAGTTGGGCCTTGGCCTGGGAGTGTGGACCCCCGAGCTGGTCCCCAGGCTCGGGGCCATGGGCCCGGAGAGAGGACCACCCCAAAGCACTTTTCTCCCGGGTTTCAGAGCAGTGTGCGCGATTTGCGGGAACAGCCGGCCAGAGTGCTTCCAAAAGGGCCTTTGGAGGCAGGCGGGGAGGTCTGCCAGAGGGAGAGGGCCGGTTCTGCTGGGAGGCCCCACAGGCCAGAGGCACAACCCAGCGAGGCCCCTGCCCTTGGCCAGCCTTGCCCAGGCCTTCCTGGCGTCCAGGGCTACTGCCCCACGAAGGGGCAGGCTGCAGGGAGTGTGTCCAGACATGCACGGGCACCTACCCCAACTCAGCCCCGCTAGGGCCTCTCCCCTGGGCCTAGGCCTCAGCTGAGGCCTACTGGGTGCGCGATTTGCGGGAACAGCCGGCCAGAGTGCTTCCAAAACGGCCTTTGGAGGCAGGCGGGGAGGTGTGCCAGAGGGAGAGGGCCGGTTCTGCTGGGAGGCCCCACAGGGCCTTTCCCCTGGGCCTAGGCCTCAGCTGAGGCCTACTGGGTGGGAAGGTGCTGGCAGGGGCTGTCTCCACACTGCAACGTCCCAGGAGGCAGAGCCTTCTGGCAGAGGGAAGAGGGGAGCAACGGGGTGGATGCCCAAGCCGTCTTTGCCCCAGCTGCCTCAGGGGAGCAGGGAGAGCAAGAGGCCCACTGTGATCCTAGGTCGGCTCTGCCTCTTCCCACCCAGGCGGAGCTGCTGGGGCTGCCAGGGAGCTGCCTGACAGACTCTGGCTCAGCCGAGCTCTCTGAAGGGGCAGGGGGCAGGAACAGACGTGTGCATGGAGTTGGGCCTTGGCCTGGGAGTGTGGACCCCAGCGAGGCCCCTGCCCTTGGCCAGCCTTGCCCAGGCCTTCCTGGCGTCCAGGGCTACTGCCCCACGAAGGGGCAGGCTGCAGGGAGTGTGTCCAGACATGCACGGGCAGCTACCCCAACTCAGCCCCGCTAGGGCCTTTCCCCTGGGCCTAGGCCTCAGCTGAGGCCTACTGGGTGGGAAGGTGCTGGCAGGGGCTGTCTCCACACTGCAACGTCCCAGGAGGCAGAGCCTTCTGGCAGAGGGAAGAGGGGAGCAACGGGGTGGATGCCCAAGCCGTCTTTGCCCCAGCTGGGGCTGCCAGGGAGCTGCCTGACAGACTCTGGCTCAGCCGAGCTCTCTGAAGGGGCAGGGGGCAGGAACAGACGTGTGCATGGAGTTGGGCCTTGGCCTGGGAGTGTGGACCCCCGAGCTGGTCCCCAGGCTCGGGGCCATGGGCCCGGAGAGAGGACCACCCCAAAGCACTTTTCTCCCGGGTTTCAGAGCAGTGTGCGCGATTTGCGGGAACAGCCGGCCAGAGTGCTTCCAAAACGGCCTTTGGAGGCAGGCGGGGAGGTGTGCCAGAGGGAGAGGGCCGGTTCTGCTGGGAGGCCCCACAGGCCAGAGGCACAACCCAGCGAGGCCCCTGCCCTTGGCCAGCCTTGCCCAGGCCTTCCTGGCGTCCAGGGCTACTGCCCCACGAAGGGGCAGGCTGCAGGGAGTGTGTGTGTCAGACACATGCACGGGCAGCTACCCCAACTCAGCCCCGCTAGGGCCTTTCCCCTGGGCCTAGGCCTCAGCTGAGGCCTACTGGGTGGGAAGGTGCTGGCAGGGGCTGTCTCCACACTGCAACGTCCCAGGAGGCAGAGCCTTCTGGCAGAGGGAAGAGGGGAGCAACGGGGTGGATGCCCAAGCCGTCTTTGCCCCAGCTGCCTCAGGGGAGCAGGGAGAGCAAGAGGCCCACTGTGATCCTAGGTCGGCTCTGCCTCTTCCCACCCAGGCGGAGCTGCTGGGGCTGCCAGGGAGCTGCCTGACAGACTCTGGCTCAGCCGAGCTCTCTGAAGGGGCAGGGGGCAGGAACAGACGTGTGCATGGAGTTGGGCCTTGGCCTGGGAGTGTGGACCCCCGAGCTGGTCCCCAGGCTCGGGGCCATGGGCCCGGAGAGAGGACCACCCCAAAGCACTTTTCTCCCGGGTTTCAGAGCAGTGTGCGCGATTTGCGGGAACAGCCAGCCAGAGTGCTTCCAAAACGGCCTTTGGAGGCAGGCGGGGAGGTGTGCCAGAGGGAGAGGGCCGGTTCTGCTGGGAGGCCCCACAGGCCAGAGGCACAACCCAGCGAGGCCCCTGCCCTTGGCCAGCCTTGCCCAGGCCTTCCTGGCGTCCAGGGCTACTGCCCCACGAAGGGGCAGGCTGCAGGGAGTGTGTCCAGACATGCACGGGCAGCTACCCCAACTCAGCCCCGCTAGGGCCTTTCCCCTGGGCCTAGGCCTCAGCTGAGGCCTACTGGGTGGGGAGGTGCTGGCAGGGGCTGTCTCCACACTGCAACGTCCCAGGAGGCAGAGCCTTCTGGCAGAGGGAAGAGGGGAGCAACGGGGTGGATGCCCAAGCCGTCTTTGCCCCAGCTGCCTCAGGGGAGCAGGGAGAGCAAGAGGCCCACTGTGATCCTAGGTCGGCTCTGCCTCTTCCCTTCCCCCCAGGCGGAGCTGCTGGGGCTGCCAGGGAGCTGCCTGACAGACTCTGGGCTCAGCCGAGCTCTCTGAAGGGGCAGGGGGCAGGAACAGACGTGTGCATGGAGTTGGGCCTTGGCCTGGGAGTGTGGACCCCCGAGCTGGTCCCCAGGCTCGGGGCCATGGGCCCGGAGAGAGGACCACCCCAAAGCACTTTTCTCCCGGGTTTCAGAGCAGTGTGCGCGATTTGCGGGAACAGCCGGCCAGAGTGCTTCCAAAACGGCCTTTGGAGGCAGGCGGGGAGGTGTGCCAGAGGGAGAGGGCCGGTTCTGCTGGGAGGCCCCACAGGCCAGAGGCACAACCCAGCGAGGCCCCTGCCCTTGGCCAGCCTTGCCCAGGCCTTCCTGGCGTCCAGGGCTACTGCCCCACGAAGGGGCAGGCTGCAGGGGAGTGTGTCCAGACATGCACGGGCAGGGCACCCCCAACTCAGCCCCGCTAGGGCCTTTCCCCTGGGCCTAGGCCTCAGCTGAGGCCTACTGGGTGGGAAGGTGCTGGCAGGGGCTGGGGCTCTCCACACTGCAACGTGCACGTCCCAGGAGGCAGAGCCTTCTGGCAGAGGGAAGAGGGGAGCAACGGGGTGGATGCCCAAGCCGTCTTTGCCCCAGCTGCCTCAGGGGAGCAGGGAGAGCAAGAGGCCCACTGTGATCCTAGGTCGGCTCTGCCTCTTCCCACCCAGGCGGAGCTGCTGGGGCTGCCAGGGGGCTGCCTGACAGACTCTGGCTCAGCCGAGCTCTCTGAAGGGGCAGGGGGCAGGAACAGACGTGTGCATGGAGTTGGGCCTTGGCCTGGGAGTGTGGACCCCCGAGCTGGTCCCCAGGCTCGGGGCCATGGGCCCGGAGAGAGGACCACCCCAAAGCACTTTTCTCCCGGGTTTCAGAGCAGTGTGCGCGATTTGCGGGAACAGCCGGCCAGAGTGCTTCCAAAAAACGGCCTTTGGAGGCAGGCGGGGGGGTGTGCCAGAGGGAGAGGGCCGGTTCTGCTGGGAGGGCCCCACAGGCCAGAGGCACAACCCAGCGAGGCCCCTGCCCTTGGCCCCAGCCTTGCCCAGGCCTTCCTGGCGTCCAGGGCTACTGCCCCACGAAGGGGCAGGCTGCAGGGAGTGTGTGTGTCCAGACATGCACGGGCAGCTACCCCAACTCAGCCCCGCTAGGGCCTTTCCCCTGGGCCTAGGCCTCAGCTGAGGCCTACTGGGTGGGAAGGTGCTGGCAGGGGCTGTCTCCACACTGCAACGTCCCAGGAGGCAGAGCCTTCTGGCAGAGGGAAGAGGGGAGCAACGGGGTGGATGCCCAAGCCGTCTTTGCCCCAGCTGCCTCAGGGGAGCAGGGAGAGCAAGAGGCCCACTGTGATCCTAGGTCGGCTCTGCCTCCTCCCACCCAGGCGGAGCTGCTGGGGCTGCCAGGGAGCTGCCTGACAGACTCTGGCTCAGCCGAGCTCTCTGAAGGGGCAGGGGGCAGGAACAGACGTGTGCATGGAGTTGGGCCTTGGCCTGGGAGTGTGGACCCCCGAGCTGGTCCCCAGGCTCGGGGCCATGGGCCCGGAGAGAGAGACCACCCCAAAGCACCACCCCAAAGCACTTTTCTCCCGGGTTTCAGAGCAGTGTGCGCGATTTGCGGGAACAGCCGGCCAGAGTGCTTCCAAAACGGCCTTTGGAGGCAGGCGGGGAGGGGTGTGCCAGAGGGAGAGGGCCGGTTCTGCTGGGAGGCCCCACAGGCCAGAGGCACAACCCAGCGAGGCCCCCCCTGCCCTTGGCCAGCCTTGCCCCCAGGCCTTCCTGGCGTCCAGGGCTACTGCCCCACGAAGGGGCAGGCTGCAGGGAGTGTGTCCAGACATGCACGGGCAGCTACCCCAACTCAGCCCCGCTAGCTAGGGCCTTTCCCCTGGGCCTAGGCCTCAGCTGAGGCCTACTGGGTGGGAAGGTGCTGGCAGGGGCTGTCTCCACACTGCAACGTCCCAGGAGGCAGAGCCTTCTGGCAGAGGGAAGAGGGGAGCAACGGGGGGATGCCCAAGCCGTCTTTGCCCCAGCTGCCTCAGGGGAGCAGGGAGAGGGAGAGCAAGAGGCCCACACTGTGATCCTAGGTCGGCTCTGCCTCTTCCCACCCAGGCGGAGCTGCTGGGGCTGCCAGGGAGCTGCCTGACAGACTCTGGCTCAGCCGAGCTCTCTGAAGGGGCAGGGGGCAGGAACAGACGTGTGCATGGAGTTGGGCCTTGGCCTGGGAGTGGGACCCCCGAGAGCTGGTCCCCAGGCTCGGGGCCATGGGCCCGGAGAGAGGACCACCCCAAAGCACTTTTCTCCCGGGTTTCAGAGCAGTGTGCGCGATTTGCGGGAACAGCCGGCCAGAGTGCTTCCAAAACGGCCTTTGGAGGCAGGCGGGGAGGTGTGCCAGAGGGAGAGGGGGGGTTCTGCTGGGAGGGGGAGGGAGGCAGGCCAGAGGCACAACCCAGCGAGGCCCCTGCCCTTGGCCAGCCTTGCCCAGGCCTTCCTGGCGTCCAGGGCTACTGCCCCACGAAGGGGCAGGCTGCAGGGAGTGTGTCCAGACATGCACGGGCAGCTACCCCAGCTCAGCCCAGCCCCGCTAGCCTTTCCCCTGGGCCTAGGCCTCAGCTGAGGCCTACTGGGTGGGAAGGTGCTGGCAGGGGCTGTCTCCACACTGCAACGTCCCAGGAGGCAGAGCCTTCTGGCAGAGGGAAGAGGGGAGCAACGGGGTGGATGCCCAAGCCGTCTTTGCCCCAGCTGCCTCAGGGGAGCAGGGAGAGCAGAGGCCCACTGTGATCCTAGGTCGGCTCTGCCTCTTCCCACCCAGGCGGAGCTGCTGGGGCTGCCAGGGAGCTGCCTGACAGACTCTGGCTCAGCCGAGCTCTCTGAAGGGGCAGGGGGGGCAGGAACAGACAGTGTGCATGGAGTTGGGCCTGGCCTGGCCTGGGAGTGTGGGACCCCCGAGCTGGTCCCCAGGCTCGGGGCCCCAGGGCCCGGAGAGAGGGACCACCCCAAAGCACTTTTCTCCCCCGGTTTTTCAGAGCAGTTTCAGTGCGCGATTTGCGGGAAACAGCCGGCCAGAGTGCTTCCAAAACGGCCTTTGGAGGAGGCAGGCGGGGAGGTGTGTGCCAGAGGGAGAGGGCCGGTTCTGCTGGGAGGCCCCACAGGCCAGAGGCACAACCCAGCGAGGCCCCTGCCCTTGGCCAGCCTTGCCCAGGCCTTCCTGGCGTCCAGGGCTACTGCCCCACGAAGGGGCAGGCTGCAGGGAGTGTGTGTGTCCAGACATGCACGGGCAGCTACCCCAACTCAGCCCCGCTAGGGCCTTTCCCCTGGGCCTAGGCCTCAGCTGAGGCCTACTGGGTGGGGAGGGTGCTGGCAGGGGCTGTCTCCACACTGCAACGTCCCAGGAGGCAGAGCCTTCTGGCAGAGGGAAGAGGGGAGCAACGGGGTGGATGCCCAAGCCGTCTTTGCCCCAGCTGCCTCAGGGGAGCAGGGAGAGCAAGAGGCCCACTGTGATCCTAGGTCGGCTCTGCCTCTTCCCACCCAGGCGGAGCTGCTGGGGCTGCCAGGGAGCTGCCTGACAGACTCTGGCTCAGCCGAGCTCTCTCTCTGAAGGGCAGGGGGCAGGAACAGACGTGTGCATGGAGTTGGGCCTTGGCCTGGGAGTGTGGACCCCCCGAGCTGGTCCCCAGGCTCGGGGCCATGGGCCCGGAGAGAGGACCACCCCAAAGCACTTTTCTCCCGGGTTTCAGAGCAGTGTGCGCGATTTGCGCGGATTTGCGGGAACAGCCGGCCAGAGTGCTGCTTCAAAACGGCCTTTGGAGGCAGGCGGGGAGGTGTGCCAGAGGGAGAGGGGGCGGTTCTGCTGGGGGGCCCCACAGGCCAGAGGCACAACCCAGCGAGGCCCCTGCCCTTGGCCAGCCTTGCCCAGGCCTTCCCTGGCGTCCCAGGGCTACTGCCCCACGAAGGGGCAGGCTGCAGGGGGTGTGTGCCAGACATGCACGGGCAGCTACCCCAACTCAGCCCCGCTAGGGCCTTTCCCCTGGGCCTAGGCCTCAGCTGAGGCCTACTGGGTGGGGGAAGGTGGGAAGGCAGGGGCTGGGGCTGTCTCCACACTGCAACGTCAACGTCCCAGGAGGCAGAGCCTTCTGGCAGAGGGAAGAGGGGAGCAACGGGGTGGATGCCCAAGCCGTCTTTGCCCCAGCTGCCTCAGGGGAGCAGGGAGAGCAAGAGGCCCACTGTGATCCTAGGTCGGCTCTGCCTCTTCCCACCCAGGCGGAGCTGCTGGGGCTGCCAGGGAGCTGCCTGACAGACTCTGCTCTGGCTCAGCCGAGCTCTCTGAAGGGGCAGGGGGCAGGAACAGACGTGTGCATGGAGTTGGGCCTTGGCCTGGGAGTGTGGACCCCCGAGCTGGTCCCCAGGCTCGGGGCCATGGGCCCGGAGAGAGGAGGACCACCCCAAAGCACTTTTCTCCCGGGTTTCAGAGCAGTGTGCGCGATTTGCGGGAACAGCCGGCCAGAGTGCTTCCAAAACGGCCTTTGGAGGCAGGCGGGGAGGTGGTGCCTGCCAGAGGGAGGGGGGGGGTTCTGCTGGGAGGCCCCCACAGCCAGAGGCACAACACAGCCCAGCGAGGCCCCCAGCCCTTGGCCAGCCTTGCCCAGGCCTTCCTGGCGTCCAGGGCTACTGCCCCACGAAGGGGCAGGCTGCAGGGAGTGTGTGTGCAGACATGCACGGGCAGCTACCCCAACTCAGCCAGCCCCGCTAGGGCCCTTTCCCCTGGGCCTAGGCCTCAGCTGAGGCCTACTGGGTGGGAAGGTGCTGGCAGGGGCTGTCTCCACACTGCAACGTCCCAGGAGGCAGAGCCTTCTGGCAGAGGGAAGAGGGGGAGCAGCAAACGGGGTGGATGCCCAAGCCGTCTTTGCCCCCCCAGCTGCCTCAGGGGAGCAGGGAGAGCAAGAGGCCCACTGTGATCCTAGGTCGGCTCTGCCTCTTCCCACCCAGGCGGAGCTGGAGCTGCTGGGGGGCTGCAGGGAGCTGCCTGACAGACTCTGGCTCAGCTCAGCCGAGCTCTCTGAAGGGGCAGGGGGGCAGGAACAGTGTGTGCATGGAGTTGGGCCTTGGCCTGGGAGTGTGGACCCCCGAGCTGGTCCCCCCAGGCTCGGGGCCATGGGCCCGGAGAGAGGACCACCCCCCAAAGCACTTTTCTCCCGGGTTTCAGAGCAGTGTGCGCGCGATTTGCGGGAACAGCCGGCCAGAGTGCTTCCAAAACGGCCTTTGGAGGCAGGCGGGGGGGAGGTGTGCCAGAGGGAGGGGGGTTCTGCTGGGAGGCCCCAGGCAGGCCCAGGCCAGAGGCCAGCCCAGGCGGCCCCCCCCTTGGCCAGCCTTGCCCAGGCCTTCCTGGCGTCCAGGGCTGCCCCCACGAAGGGGCAGGCTGCAGGGAGTGTGTCCAGACATGCACGGGCAGCTACCCCAACTCAGCCCCGCTAGGGCCTTTCCCCTGGGCCTAGGCCTCAGCTGAGGCCTACTGGGGGGGTGGGGGGTGGGAAGGCTGGCAGGGGCTGTCTCCACACTGCAACGTCCCAGGAGGCAGAGCCTTCTGGCAGAGGGAAGAGGGGAGCAACGGGGTGGATGCCCAAGCCGTCTTTGCCCCAGCTGCCTCAGGGGAGCAGGGAGAGCAAGAGGCCCACTGTGATCCTAGGTCGGCTCTGCCTCTTCCCACCCAGGCGGAGCTGCTGGGGCTGCTGCAGGGAGCTGCCTGACAGACTCTGGCTCAGCCGAGCTCTCTGAAGGGGCAGGGGGCAGGAACAGACGTGTGCATGGAGTTGGGCCTGGCCTGGGAGTGTGGACCCCCGAGCTGGTGGCTCCCCCCGGGCTCGGGGCCATGGGCCCGGAGAGAGGACCACCCCCAAAGCACTTTTCTCCCGGGTTTCAGAGCAGTGTGCGCGATTTGCGGGAACAGCCGGCCAGCCGGCCAGAGCTTCTCTTTGGAGGCAGGCGGGGGGGGGGGTGCCAGAGGGAGAGGGCCGGTTCTGCTGGGAGGCCCCACAGGCCAGAGGCACAACCCAGCGAGGCCCCTGCCCTTGGCCAGCCTTGCCCAGGCCTTCCTGGCGTCCAGGGCTACTGCCCCACGAAGGGGCAGGCTGCAGGGAGTGTGTCCAGACAGACATGCACGGGCAGCTACCCCAACTCAGCCCCGCTAGGGCCTTTCCCCCCTGGGCCTAGGCCTCAGCTGAGGCCTACTGGGTGGGAAGGTGCTGGCAGGGGCTGTCTCCACACTGCAACACTGCAGTCCCAGGAGGCAGAGCCTTCTGGCAGAGGGAAGAGGGGGAGCAACGGGGTGGATGCCCAAGCCGTCTTTGCCCCAGCTGCCCCAGCAGGGGAGCAGGGAGAGAGAGAGAGGCCCTGTGATCCTAGGTCGGCTCTGCTCTCTTCCTTCCCAGGCCAGGCGGAGCTGCTGGGGCTGCCAGGGAGCTGCCTGACAGACTCTGGCTCAGCCGAGCTCTCTGAAGGGGCAGGGGGCAGGAACAGACGACGTGTGCATGGAGTTGGGCCTTGGCCTGGGAGTGTGGACCCCCCGAGCTGGTCCCCAGGCTCGGGGCCATGGGCCCCCGGAGAGAGGACCACCCCCCAAAGCACTTTTCTCCCGGGTTTCAGAGCAGTGTGCGCGATTTGCGGGAACAGCCGGCCAGAGTGCTTCCAAAACGGCCTTTGGAGGCAGGCGGGGAGGTGTGCCAGAGGGAGAGGGCCGGTTCTGCTGGGAGGGAGGCCCCACAGGCCAGAGGCACAACCCAGCGAGGCCCCTGCCCCTGGCCAGCCTTGCCCAGGCCTTCCTGGCGTCCAGGGCTACTGCCCCACGAAGGGGCAGGCTGCAGGGAGTGTGTCCAGACATGCACGGGCAGCTACCCCCCAACTCAGCCCCGCTAGGGCCTTTCCCCTGGGCCTAGGCCTCAGCTGAGGCCTACTGGGTGGGAAGGTGCTGGCAGGGGCTGTCTCCACACTGCAACGTCCCAGGAGGCAGAGCCTTCTGGCAGAGGGAAGAGGGGGGAGCAACGGGGTGGATGCCCAAGCCGTCTTTGCCCCAGCTGCCTCAGGGGAGCAGGGAGAGAGGAGAGGCCCACTGTGATCCTAGGTCGGCTCTGCCTCTTCCCACCCAGGCGGAGCTGCTGGGGCTGCCAGGGAGCTGCCTGACAGACTCTGGCTCAGCCGCTCAGCTCTCTGAAGGGGCAGGGGGCAGGAACAGACGTGTGCATGGAGTTGGGCCTTGGCCTGGGAGTGTGGACCCCCCCGAGCTGGTCCCCAGGCTCGGGGCCATGGGCCCGGAGAGAGGACCACCCCAAAGCACTTTTCTCCCGGGTTTCAGAGCAGTGTGCGCGATTTGCGGGAACAGCCGGCCAGAGCTTCCAAAACGGCCTTTGGAGGCAGGCGGGGAGGTGTGCCAGAGGGAGAGGGCCGGTTCTGCTGGGAGGCCCCACAGGCCAGAGGCACAACCCAGCGAGGCCCCTGCCCTTGGCCAGCCTTGCCCCCAGGCCTTCCTGGCGTCCAGGGCTACTGCCCCACGAAGGGGCAGGCTGCAGGGAGTGTGTCCAGACATGCACGGGCAGCTACCCCAACTCAGCCCCGCTAGGGCCTTTCCCCTGGGCCTAGGCCTCAGCTGAGGCCTACTGGGTGGGAAGGTGCTGGTGCTGGCAGGGGCTGTCTCCACACTGCAACGTCCCAGGAGGCAGAGCCTTCTGGCAGAGGGAAGAGGGGAGCAACGGGGTGGATGCCCAAGCCGTCTTTGCCCCAGCTGCCTCAGGGGAGCAGGGAGAGAGAGAGGCCCACTGTGATCCTAGGTCGGCTCTGCTCTCTCCCACCCAGGCGGAGCTGCTGGGGCTGCCAGGGAGCTGCCTGACAGACTCTGACTCTGGCTCAGCCGAGCTCTCTGAAGGGGCAGGGGGCAGGAACAGACGTGTGCATGGAGTTGGGGGCCTTGGCCTGGGAGTGTGGACCCCCGAGCTGGTCCCCAGGCTCGGGGCCATGGGCCCGGAGAGAGAGGACCACCCCAAAGCACTTTTCTCCCGGGTTTCAGAGCAGTGTGCGCGATTTGCGGGAACAGCCGGCCAGAGTGCTTCCAAAACGGGCCTTTGGAGGCAGGCGGGGAGGTGTGCCAGAGGGAGAGGGCCGGTTCTGCTGGGAGGCCCCACAGGCCAGAGGCACAACCCAGCGAGGCCCCTGCCCTTGGCCAGCCTTGCCCAGGCCTTCCTGGCGTCCAGGGGCTACTGCCCCACGAAGGGGCAGGCTGCAGGGAGTGTGTCCAGACATGCACGGGCAGCTACCCCAACTCAGCCCCGCTAGGGCCTTTCCCCTGGGCCTAGGCCTCAGCTGAGGCCTACTGGGTGGGAAGGTGCTGGCAGGGGCTGTCTCCACACTGCAACGTCCCCCAGGAGGCAGAGCCTTTCTGGCAGAGGGAAGAGGGGAGCAACGGGGGGATGCCCAAGCCGTCTTTGCCCCAGCTGCCTCAGGGGAGCAGGGAGAGCAAGAGGCCCACTGTGATCCTAGGTCGGCTCTGCCTCTTCCCACCCAGGCGGAGCTGCTGGGGCTGCCAGGGAGCTGCCTGACAGACTCTGGCTCAGCCGAGCTCTCTGAAGGGGCAGGGGGGCAGGAAGACAGACGTGTGCATGGAGTTGGGCCTTGGCCTGGGAGTGTGGACCCCCGAGCTGGTCCCCCCCAGGCTCGGGGCCATGGGCCCGGAGAGAGGACCACCCCCCCAAAGCACTTTTCTCCCGGGGGTTTTCAGAGCAGTGTGCGCGATTTTTGCGGGAAACAGCCGGCCAGAGTGCTTCCAAAACGGCCTTTGGAGGCAGGCGGGGAGGTGTGCCAGAGGGAGAGGGCCGGTTCTGAGGCCCCACAGGCCAGAGGCACAACCCAGCGAGGCCCCTGCCCCTTGGCCAGCCTTGCCCAGGCCTTCCTGGCGTCCAGGGCTACTGCCCCACGAAGGGGCAGGCTGCAGGGAGTGTGTCCAGACATGCACGGGCAGCTACCCCAACTCAGCCCCGCTAGGGCCTTTCCCCTGGGCCTAGGCCTCAGCTGAGGCCTACTGGGTGGGAAGGTGCTGGCAGGGGCTGTCTCCACACTGCAACGTCCCAGGAGGCAGAGCCTTCTGGCAGAGGGAAGAGGGGAGCAACGGGGTGGATGCCCAAGCCGTCTTTGCCCCAGCTGCCTCAGGGGAGCAGGGAGAGCAAGAGGCCCACTGTGATCCTAGGTCGGCTCTGCCTCTTCCCACCCAGGCGGAGCTGCTGGGGCTGCCAGGGAGCTGCCTGACAGACTCTGGCTCAGCCGAGCTCTCTGAAGGGGCAGGGGGCAGGAACAGACGTGTGCATGGTGTTGGGCCTTGGCCTGGGAGTGTGGACCCCCGAGCTGGTCCCCAGGCTCGGGGCCATGGGCCCGGAGAGAGGACCACCCCAAAGCACTTTTCTCCCGGGTTTCAGAGCAGTGTGCGCGATTTGCGGGAACAGCCGGCCAGAGTGCTTCCAAAACGGCCTTTGGAGGCAGGCGGGGAGGTGTGCCAGAGGGAGAGGGCCGGTTCTGCTGGGAGGCCCCACAGGCCAGAGGCACAACCCAGCGAGGCCCCTGCCCTTGGCCAGCCTTGCCCAGGCCTTCCTGGCGTCCAGGGCTACTGCCCCACGAAGGGGCAGGCTGCAGGGAGTGTGTCCAGACATGCACGGGCAGCTACCCCAACTCAGCCCCGCTAGGGCCTTTCCCCCCTGGGCCTAGGCCTCAGCTGAGGCCTACTGGGTGGGAAGGTGCTGGCAGGGGCTGTCTCCACACTGCAACGTCGTCCCAGGAGGCAGAGCCTTCTGGCAGAGGGAAGAGGGGAGCAACGGGGTGGATGCCCAAGCCGTCTTTGCCCCAGCTGCCTCAGGGGAGCAGGGAGAGCAAGAGGCCCACTGTGATCCTAGGTCGGCTCTGCCTCTTCCCACCCAGGCGGAGCTGCTGGGGGCTGCCAGGGAGCTGCCTGACAGACTCTGGCTCAGCCGAGCTCTCTGAAGGGGCAGGGGGCAGGAACAGACGTGTGCATGGAGTTGGGCCTTGGCCTGGGAGTGTGGACCCCCGAGCTGGTCCCCAGGCTCGGGGCCATGGGCCCGGAGAGAGAGGACCCCCCAAAGCACTTTTCTCCCGGGTTTCAGAGCAGTGTGCGCGATTTGCGGGAACAGCCGGCCAGAGTGCTTCCAAAACGGCCTTTGGAGGCAGGCGGGGAGGTGTGCCAGAGGGAGAGGGCCGGTTCTGCTGGGAGGCCCCACAGGCCAGAGGCACAACCCAGCGAGGCCCCTGCCCTTGGCCAGCCTTGCCCAGGCCCAGGCCTTCCTGGCGTCCAGGGCTACTGCCCCACGAAGGGGCATGCTGCAGGGAGTGTGTCCAGACATGCACGGGCAGCTACCCCAACTCAGCCCCGCTAGGGCCTTTCCCCTGGGCCTAGGCCTCAGCTGAGGCCTACTGGGTGGGAAGGTGCTGGCAGGGGCTGTCTCCACACTGCAACGTCCCAGGAGGCAGAGCCTTCTGGCAGAGGGAAGAGGGGGGAGCAACGGGGTGGATGCCCAAGCCGTCTTTGCCCCAGCTGCCTCAGGGGAGCAGGGAGAGCAAGAGGCCCACTGTGATCCTAGGTCGGCTCTGCCTCTTCCCACCCAGGCGGAGCTGCTGGGGCTGCCAGGGAGCTGCCTGACAGACTCTGGCTCAGCCGAGCTCTCTGAAGGGGCAGGGGGCAGGAACAGACGTGTGCATGGAGTTGGGCCTTGGCCTGGGAGTGTGGACCCCCGAGCTGGTCCCCAGGCTCGGGGCCATGGGCCCGGAGAGAGGACCACCCCCCAAAGCACTTTTCTCCCGGGTTTCAGAGCAGTGTGCGCGATTTGCGGGAACAGCCGGCCAGAGTGCTTCCAAAACGGCCTTTGGAGGCAGGCGGGGAGGTGTGCCAGAGGGAGAGGGCCGGTTCTGCTGGGAGGCCCCACAGGCCAGAGGCACAACCCAGCGAGGCCCCCCTGCCCTTGGCCAGCCTTGCCCAGGCCTTCCTGGCGTCCAGGGCTACTGCCCCACGAAGGGGCAGGCTGCAGGGAGTGTGTCCAGACATGCACGGGCAGCTACCCCAACTCAGCCCCGCTAGGGCCTTTCCCCCCTGGGCCTAGGCCTCAGCTGAGGCCTACTGGGTGGGAAGGTGCTGGCAGGGGCTGTCTCCACACTGCAACGTCCCAGGAGGCAGAGCCTTCTGGCAGAGGGAAGAGGGGAGCAACGGGGTGGATGCCCAAGCCGTCTTTGCCCCAGCTGCCTCAGGGGAGCAGGGAGAGCAAGAGGCCCACTGTGATCCTAGGTCGGCTCTGCCTCTTCCCACCCAGGCGGAGCTGCTGGGGCTGCCAGGGAGCTGCCTGACAGACTCTGGCTCAGCCGAGCTCTCTGAAGGGGCAGGGGGCAGGAACAGACGTGTGCATGGAGTTGGGCCTTGGCCTGGGAGTGTGGACCCCCGAGCTGGTCCCCAGGCTCGGGGCCATGGGCCCGGAGAGAGGACCACCCCAAAGCACTTTTCTCCCGGGTTTCAGAGCAGTGTGCGCGATTTGCGGGAACAGCCGGCCAGAGTGCTTCCAAAAACGGCCTTTGGAGGCAGGCGGGGAGGTGTGCCAGAGGGAGAGGGCCGGTTCTGCTGGGAGGCCCCACAGGCCAGAGGCACAACCCAGCGAGGCCCCCCCCTTGGCCCCTGCCTTGCCCAGGCCTTCCTGGCGTCCAGGGCTACTGCCCCACGAAGGGGCAGGCTGCAGGGAGTGTGTCCAGACATGCACGGGCATGCACTAGCTACCCCAACTCAGCCAGCCCCGCTAGGGCCTTTCCCCTGGGCCTAGGCCTCAGCTGAGGCCTACTGGGTGGGAAGGTGCTGGCAGGGGCTGTCTCCACACTGCAACGTCCCAGGAGGCAGAGCCTTCTGGCAGAGGGAAGAGGGGAGCAACGGGGTGGATGCCCAAGCCGTCTTTGCCCCAGCTGCCTCAGGGGAGCAGGGAGAGCAAGAGGCCCACTGTGATCCTAGGTCGGCTCTGCCTCTTCCCACCCAGGCGGAGCTGCTGGGGCTGCCAGGGAGCTGCCTGACAGACTCTGGCTCAGCCGAGCTCTCTGAAGGGGCAGGGGGCAGGAACAGACGTGTGTGCATGGAGTTGGGCCTTGGCCTGGGAGTGTGGACCCCCGAGCTGGTCCCCAGGCTCGGGGCCATGGGCCCGGAGAGAGAGAGGACCACCCCAAAGCACTTTTCTCCCCCGGGTTTCAGAGCAGTGTGCGCGCGATTTGCGGGAACAGCCGGCCAGAGTGCTCCAAAACGGCCTTTGGAGGCAGGCGGGGAGGTGTGCCAGAGGGAGAGGGCCGGTTCTGCTGGGAGGCCCCACAGGCCAGAGGCACAACCCAGCGAGGCCCCTGCCCTTGGCCAGCCTTGCCCAGGCCTTCCTGGCGTCCAGGGCTACTGCCCCACGAAGGGGCAGGCTGCAGGGAGTGTGTCCAGACATGCACGGGCAGCTACCCCAACTCAGCCCCGCTAGGGCCTTTCCCCTGGGCCTAGGCCTCAGCTGAGGCCTACTGGGTGGGAAGGTGCTGGCAGGGGCTGTCTCCACACTGCAACGTCCCAGGAGGCAGAGCCTTCTGGCAGAGGGAAGAGGGGAGCAACGGGGTGGATGCCCAAGCCGTCTTTGCCCCAGCTGCCTCAGGGGAGCAGGGAGAGCAAGAGGCCCACTGTGATCCTAGGTCGGCTCTGCCTCTTCCCCCCCAGGCGGAGCTGCTGGGGCTGCCAGGGAGCTGCCTGACAGACTCTGGCTCAGCCGAGCTCTCTGAAGGGGCAGGGGGCAGGAACAGACGTGTGCATGGAGTTGGGCCTTGGCCTGGGAGTGTGGACCCCCGAGCTGGTCCCCAGGCTCGGGGCCATGGGCCCGGAGAGAGGACCACCCCACCAAAGCACTTTTCTCCCGGGTTTCAGAGCAGTGTGCGCGATTTGCGGGAACAGCCGGCCAGAGTGCTTCCAAAACGGCCTTTGGAGGCAGGCGGGGAGGTGTGCCAGAGGGAGAGGGGCCGGTTCTGCTGGGAGGCCCCACAGGCCAGAGGCACAACCCAGCGAGGCCCCTGCCCTTGGCCAGCCTTGCCCAGGCCTTCCTGGCGTCCAGGGCTACTGCCCCACGAAGGGGCAGGCTGCAGGGAGTGTGTCCAGACATGCACGGGCAGCTACCCCAACTCAGCCCCGCTAGGGCCTTTCCCCTGGGCCTGGGCCTAGGCCTCAGCTGAGGCCTACTGGGTGGGAAGGTGCTGGCAGGGGCTGTCTCCACACTGCAACGTCCCAGGAGGCAGAGCCTTCTGGCAGAGGGAAGAGGGGAGCAACGGGGTGGATGCCCAAGCCGTCTTTGCCCCAGCTGCCTCAGGGGAGCAGGGAGAGCAAGAGGCCCACTGTGATCCTAGGTCGGCTCTGCCTCTTCCCACCCAGGCGGAGCTGCTGGGGCTGCCAGGGAGCTGCCTGACAGACTCTGGCTCAGCCGAGCTCTCTGAAGGGGCAGGGGGGGGGCAGGAACAGACGTGTGCATGGAGTTGGGCCTTGGCCTGGGAGTGTGGACCCCCGAGCTGGTCCCCAGGCTCGGGGCCATGGGCCCGGAGAGAGAGGACCACCCCAAAGCACTTTTCTCCCGGGTTTCAGAGCAGTGTGCGCGATTTGCGGGAACAGCCGGCCAGAGTGCTTCCAAAACGGCCTTTGGAGGCAGGCGGGGAGGTGTGCCAGAGGGAGAGGGCCGGTTCTGCTGGGAGGCCCCACAGGCCAGAGGCACAACCCAGCGAGGCCCCTGCCCTTGGCCAGCCTTGCCCAGGCCTTCCTGGCGTCCAGGGCTACTGCCCCACGAAGGGGCAGGCTGCAGGGAGTGTGTCCAGACATGCACGGGCAGCTACCCCAACTCAGCCCCCCCCCGCTAGGGCCTTTCCCCTGGGCCTAGGCCTCAGCTGAGGCCTACTGGGTGGGAAGGTGCTGGCAGGGGCTGTCTCCACACTGCAACGTCCCAGGAGGCAGAGCCTTCTGGCAGAGGGAAGAGGGGAGCAACGGGGTGGATGCCCAAGCCGTCTTTGCCCCAGCTGCCTCAGGGGAGCAGGGAGAGCAAGAGGCCCACTGTGATCCTAGGTCGGCTCTGCCTCTTCCCACCCAGGCGGAGCTGCTGGGGCTGCCAGGGAGCTGCCTGACAGACTCTGGCTCAGCCGAGCTCTCTGAAGGGGCAGGGGGGGGCAGGAACAGACGTGTGCATGGGTTGTTGGGCCTTGCCTGGGAGTGTGGACCCCCGAGCTGGTCCCCAGGCTCGGGGCCATGGGCCCGGAGAGAGGACCACCCCAAAGCACTTTTCTCCCGGGTTTCAGAGCAGTGTGCGCGATTTGCGGGAACAGCCGGCCAGAGTGCTTCCAAAACGGCCTTTGGAGGCAGGCGGGGAGGTGTGCCAGAGGGAGAGGGCCGGTTCTGCTGGGAGGCCCCACAGGCCAGAGGCACAACCCAGCGAGGCCCCTGCCCTTGGCCAGCCTTGCCCAGGCCTTCCTGGCGTCCAGGGCTACTGCCCCACGAAGGGGCAGGCTGCAGGGAGTGTGTGTGTCAGACATGCACGGGCAGCTACCCCAACTCAGCCCCGCTAGGGCCTTTCCCCTGGGCCTAGGCCTCAGCTGAGGCCTACTGGGTGGGGGAAGGTGCTGGCAGGGGCTGTCTCCACACTGCAACGTCCCAGGAGGCAGAGCCTTCTGGAGAGGGAAGAGGGGAGCAACGGGGTGGATGCCCAAGCCGTCTTTGCCCCAGCTGCCTCAGGGGAGCAGGGAGAGCAAGAGGCCCACTGTGATCCTAGGTCGGCTCTGCCTCTTCCCACCCAGGCGGAGCTGCTGGGGCTGCCAGGGAGCTGCCTGACAGACTCTGGCTCAGCCGAGCTCTCTGAAGGGGCAGGGGGCAGGAACAGACGTGTGCATGGAGTTGAGTTGGGCCTTGGCCTGGGAGTGTGGACCCCCGAGCTGGTCCCCAGGCTCGGGGCCATGGGCCCGGAGAGAGGACCACCCCAAAGCACTTTTCTCCCGGGTTTCAGAGCAGTGTGCGCGATGTGCGCGATTTGCGGGGAACAGCCGGCCAGAGTGCTTCCAAAACGGCCTTTGGAGGCAGGCGGGGAGGTGTGCCAGAGGGAGAGGGCCGGTTCTGCTGGGAGGCCCCACAGGCCAGAGGCACAACCCAGCGAGGCCCCTGCCCTTGGCCAGCCTTGCCCAGGCCTTCCTGGCGTCCAGGGCTACTGCCCCACGAAGGGGCAGGCTGCAGGGAGTGTGTCCAGACATGCACGGGCAGCTACCCCAACTCAGCCCCGCTAGGGCCTTTCCCCTGGGCCTAGGCCTCAGCTGAGGCCTACTGGGTGGGAAGGTGCTGGCAGGGGCTGTCTCCACACTGCAACGTCCCAGGAGGCAGAGCCTTCTGGCAGAGGGAAGAGGGGAGCAACGGGGTGGATGCCCAAGCCGTCTTTGCCCCAGCTGCCTCAGGGGAGCAGGGAGAGCAAGAGGCCCACTGTGATCCTAGGTCGGCTCTGCCTCTTCCCACCCAGGCGGAGCTGCTGGGGCTGCCAGGGAGCTGCCTGACAGACTCTGGCTCAGCCGAGCTCTCTGAAGGGGCAGGGGGGGGGAACAGACGTGTGCATGGAGTTGGGCCTTGGCCTGGGAGTGTGGACCCCCCGAGCTGGTCCCCAGGCTCGGGGCCATGGGCCCGGAGAGAGGACCACCCCAAAGCACTTTTCTCCCGGGTTTCAGAGCAGTGTGCGCGATTTGCGGGAACAGCCGGCCAGAGTGCTTCCAAAACGGCGGCCTTTGGAGGCAGGCGGCGGGGAGGTGTGCCAGAGGGAGAGGGCCGGTTCTGCTGGGAGGCCCCACAGGCCAGAGGCACAACCCAGCGAGGCCCCTGCCCCCTTGGCCAGCCTTGCCCAGGCCTTCCTGGCGTCCAGGGCTACTGCCCCACGAAGGGGCAGGCTGCAGGGAGTGTGTCCAGACATGCACGGGCAGCTACCCCAACTCAGCCCCGCTAGGGCCTTTCCCCTGGGCCTAGGCCTCAGCTGAGGCCTACTGGGTGGGAAGGTGCTGGCAGGGGCTGTCTCCACACTGCAACGTCCCAGGAGGCAGAGCCTTCTGGCAGAGGGAAGAGGGGAGCAACGGG